>JAWNLB010000123.1:1597500-2197500 GCA_035041595.1 Drosophila basisetae
CAGGAAAGGGCATAGCCGAGCAGTTTGCTTTTAAAAAGAAGGTTCAAATCTGTTGCTTTGTCTTTGCTGAAAGTAAGAAATCAAATTCTCCAATAAGAATTTTTAAGCATAAATTATTAGCAATAACTTATGAATATTGGACAACAGTTATTTAATATGAGATACATGGAGCTCCTTGAATATACTTATTTTATCATTATGTGTATGTTGTGTAAATTGGCAAGGGTATTTAGACTTCCGTAGACACACCTTGTCAATTTTGTACTGAGGTAGGCTTAATTACGAGCTGGCATTTTCATTTCGCATAGCATACTTTCGAGGGCCACCCTAGCGTACGGCCCTTGCTCTTCCTTGTTACATCATAATGAGCATAATTTGTGGCTGATGCCAAACACGCAACTACCATAAAAATTAGATCGTGTGTGTGCGCCATGTGCGTGTGTGCGGATGTGTGTGTGTTGTCCTGACATGTCCTGAAACTTCTTGGGTGTCTAGGCCAAGATGGCAAGTTAGGACCCACAAAGTTGACTTGGGTGCATTTCATTTGCATGAAATTTATGAGTCGCGCAGTGGCCCGCAAGTGATAAGACTGTAAGCATAAGTGTCGCGCACCTAAGGCACATGCTTTGATGCTGATTACACTTTAATAACTAACTGAAAAGTTAACTGAATTCGTAATTAGTGGGACCCAAGCGGTGCGAACACCTCACAGAGCAAAACTCATGCATACACAAGCAAAAAACTGAACAAATAATGAGAAAAACAACTTCAATAGCTGTCAGCCCTGAAAAAAAAACGCAACCCAATCGAAACGAAACGCCTCGAAGCATATCAAAAACTTTTAGCAGTTGAAAAGTTTTGCCACCTTTTTTTTTGCTTTGTGCTTTGTTCATTCTTGTTGTCCCGAACAATATGCGCTTGGTTTCGGCGCCATGCATATAAAAATCGAATTGATAATCAAGAAAATGATACAAAAAATAAAACAGCAGTGAAAACTTCAAGCCCGGTTAGGCAGAGGGTGTTCTTTACGAGACAGTTGCTTCAGTGAATTCAATTATCTCACGAGAGCTAAATTAACATGATGATCAAATAGGCAACACTAAAGCGATGATTTCTAATCAAAATCGGAGTAGCTTTGCGAAGTAAGAAGTGGCATTTGGAAACTTTTTTTTTACTAAAATGTTTATTTCGTTCTTTTTAACTAAGCTGAAGTAAAAATTGCCAATTAAAAATAATCTGTCTCGAGTATTAGAAACGAATGCTTTGGCAGTTTAATGCATTTGCTTACTACGATTTGTATACCCCTTTTAAAATAGCAAATCGATATCAAAATTGGCATTTAAACATTTATTTTTAGAGAATTAGTAACGAAGGTATTTAAGACTCTTAGTCCGATTTGAAAGGGGACTTTGAACACTGAACACCCTATACTTGAATAGGCGAATGCCCAATAATAGCTTGGAAAGTCACCTATTCTCTCATTTGACTTCTCAAATCCCTATTGGCAATTTTAGATCGAGTATTTGTAATGAGGTCCTCATGGCTTATTGGCCCTATATCAAAATCGAATAATAATGGACTGTGAACACCCTATACGTGAATAGCGAGTGCTCATCTATAGCATGGAGACTCACCCATTTTTCATTTTACTTCGCTGCTCCCCACGACGGTCACCAATGTTTGAGTAACACCAAGCAGATATAGTAAAGAACAAAGAATAATAGAAAAACTTGTGTAGAGCCTGATACCAGTGTCAGTTGACATTTGCCATTTTTGCCGTTTTTGCCATTTTTGTCATTTTTGCCGTTGGGCTGCTGCCAATTGCATGCCAATTTTTCAATGTGTATGTGTATGCCTTGTGACAATTTTGGGGACATGAATATCTTATACATTTATTGCCACACGAATTTCGATGATACTCGTACTTTTGGAGCCGTTTTCAGAGGCCATTGAATGTTCTTTGAAAACTGTGTCTACTTATTGCTTTTAGTTTTTCTTTCATTCTTTAATCTAGCGTTAACCTTAAATCATTGCTCTTTCCCCTGCTTCCTGTTATTTACAGTTGGTTGGCGCCGTTCTCTATGCCAGCATTTCAGTTTGACCACACGTCCTTAAACCAAAATGTTTGCTGCCAATGGGCAAAATTGTTGTGTACGCGGTCACCGGAAATAATCGGGGCCTAGGCCAGACCAGACGAAGATAAACAGTGCGAGAGTGTGATGGATGTAAAGTTCGAACCAGTTGACATTTTTGAAATAATATACAACAATATTGTTGTTGTGTGCTGGGATGTAGGGAGCATACTCTCTGCCAAAATGGACATCCCTATATATAGGGATGAAAACATGAATGTTTTTCGAGGCTTTCAAGTATTCGCATGGTCTTAATTGCATATCAGCTGACACAAAAATCTCGAGTTCAAAACAAACAGCTCCATAAATTTCACGCCTCTTGGCCGGCAAGGGCGATAATTTATGAACTTGTGCCCATTTACAGTGCTTATACCCTAAATTATGGCCACTTCGGCACGTGTCCTTGTGTCCCTTTTGCCTCTTTGCACACACACACACACACAGACGGTACGCATACGCATTGTGAGCACTGTTGTTGACACATTATTGTTATCCTTCCACTTGACACACACACACCGATCACCGGCATGTGATTATATAATGTGAGGCCGAAATGCCCTCATTAAGCAGTCCACATTTTAATTAATTTATGCTTTGCTAATTTGAAATTCGACTCATTTGTAAAAACATTTATATCATTCTCATACCTCTATTTCTGCTGTCTGTGAGATACCAAAACCAAAACCGCTAATTAGTCGGCCATTAATCGAATGCAATTTTCTGACGGGTTTCAATCAACGAAATTCAATTTGCGCAAGATTTGAAATAAATGTGAGCATTATGCTATGGGAGAATTTGAATGAAAATATTGATTGACAGTTACAAAAGGCATCATTATAAAAATCATTATTATCACTATTATTGTGCTACTGCTCTTCCATAAATCTGACTCATGCACAAAATATAGACTCTTTATCGAGTTGAGAATTTCTTCTTTGACGGGCTTTGAGGTTTTCATTTTATTGTTTTAAATTTTGTTGATTCTGTGTCTGATTGTTCCAAGTTTAACTAACTGACTTCTCAGTCCACAGTGTCCTGTCAAGAGACCTGTGAGTTTCTTTTCTTTCAAATTGATATTACTTGCTTAAATTGTTGCTGAGTATAGCCGTCTTGGTACAAGCCTGTTGTGTGATCCGAGTTGATCCTAAAAATCATTAAAAAAGCTAAGTTCAGTTTGATTGCATTCACAAACAACCGTCGCTTAATAGGTGTAAAGCTTATAATTCTCTGATAGAGTCAAGAAGTACATCGTGGAATCGAATAGTTCGACATCCAGCCGCTTCAGCTTACAACGGAAACCCATTTCCAATAATCAGCACAACATTCTCTCATTTAAGGACCGTTCCTTTTCAATAAACCTATGTTTCAAACAATGCCAAATTTGATAATAAGCCTTATGATAAGCTCTGTCTTAGGCAATCAAAATGTGAAATTTTGTGGCAGCTTGAGTCACTTCTGGCTCAATCTGTTGTTCGCCTCTAATGCCCACACAAATTGCCTAAAATACAAATCCATAATTGTTTTGGCATCAACTTTGGCATTTGCAATGGCATATTGAAACGACTTGTGAAATCATCGTACGGGCCTGACCCCGTGACCCCCGTGACCCCCGTCACCCCCATGCCCCTCGTGACCATTAGCCCAATGCGAATTGGTCTTAATGTTGCCATCATGCCAACTGTTTTGCTTGCTTTTTAATTAGGCGTGAGAGCTTTTGTGTGGATTCGTTTGCGTTTTTGTTGGGCTTTGCCTAATTCACTGCACCACTTTGGTTAATTTATCTTTTCAGTGAAAACTTACTACTGGCATCTTCAATTAATTTCTGGCTTTGAAAACAGAAAGATATTCATCCACTTGGTTCAGTCGACACTTTCTGCGCTTTAACTTAAGTAAATTGCTTTTGGTTTTGAGTTACACTCAAGTTTCTGAAGCACTTGCAGTGCCTATCTATATATATGTATATAGAAATGTTTTTTATAATCGATAATTGGTTTGTTGGCCAGAAAATCCGTAGGTAAGAATATTAACTACATGAGCAGCGCAAGTTTCCTGCACCTTTCTCAAGTTACTCCTAATGATATGTGACCTCTTTTTACTAACTTGGCTGTTCACCTACAGGTATAATTGCAATTCATTTACAGACGTTGACAATCGCTGGCATTTGTAGGCGTCAGAGCGCATTTAACGACCTTTTGACCAGCATGATAGACGGGGCCTGGCTGAACAGGCTGTTGTTGGTTGCCTGGCTGCTCGTGTCCTTGACTGATGATGGACATCATATGATTTATGGACATGCACGTTTCCCAGCTCTAGGCAGCCAAAAACTATTATTTATACATTCTTGGTCTAGAAAACTTCGATACTGTTATGCCCTCATGGGAAAAAGAAGAAAACTATGGACAAACTAAGAAGAACACAGAATAGTCATCAGGGAAAAGTGACATTTGAGATTTTTTGTTAACTCTAGCAAAAAGTGTTAAGTAAAAGTATATGTATTTATATACGAAAAAAACTGAATTGATATTAAAGAATGTTAAATGACAGTCGTTTGAAACGGGTGAGCAATTTTTATGGCTTGCATTGAAACGAATTTAATAGCGATTTCCTTTAATATTTCTTTTGCAAAAATATCTAGCTTATTTTCGATATTGAGATGCATGTTAAATCGATAACTTCCAAGAAATTTTACAATTATATTTCCCATGACAATCAAACATGCGCATATTTCAACTCTTTTTTTATATTGGTTGGTCACGCTTAGGTTTACTAATATTTTTCAGGAATAAGAAACTAAATGTGTGGATGACCAATAGCACAATGTTGTGTTTTAATTTAATTAGAGAAGCGTCTAGAGTTAGAAACAATTTCCATCATTATTGATTTATTTGAAGTAGATAAAAGCGTTTTTGAAAACCCCAAAAGCACCGCCCATTGATTCACTTCATTAGTCAAAGAAAATAGCTGACTTGGCAACTTTGTTGCCCAAATCAACATCGTATTTTTAACCTCGCCACAGTTATTTTTCCCCCAAAGGTGAAAACAAACCGTGAACTTAACTGACAAACAATAAAGTCAAAGCATATGACAAAGCCAGAAGAGGGCGTGGCCGTGAAAGGCAAAGGAGCGTCAATGTGTTGAGATACTAAGTATCTGCCATTATGCAACTAATTAAAATGTCAACAATGGGAGAGATGGCAAAGACAAGACCAAAGCAAATATCGTCAATGGCAAACTTCTCTCGCCCAGAGACAGAGGCTTCAACATGAGCGAACCTATAAAATACGAAAAGGACTAAAATCCACTTAAATGCTGGACACTGCTGTCGACCATTTAGCAGAGACGTCGCACGGATGGACAGACGGATAGACGCCACACGTATAGGACGTGCACTAGCATTGACATCCTTGTGACGATTGGCCGTATTGTCAGCACTTACGCTCTTAGTAGGTGTGCGTGTGCGTGTGTGTGTGTGTGCGTGTGTGTCTGTGCGTGGAAATGCTTGAATATTCATATGACCACCGTGTGGATAGATGACAGACTGTGCAAGTATTAGTGGCTGTTACTCATGCATTATGCAATTGATAAAACAACTTAAACGAAAACAATAACAAAGGCTATGTGAAGCAGCCCATACCAGGCTAGAGAAAATTCTATAGATTTCAATTGCTAAACAGCAACTGGGAAAACTCACGTTCTGAATCGATATTTGTGCCATTTGTTGACTATGTGCCAAAAGGTATTCAAGTGGGAAAACAGGAAAAACTGAAAGAATTTAATGAATTATTTATTAACACCTTAGAAAATTGTAAATCTTTAGTGGATTTTTTTAAAATAAATTTCACCTGTGCTTTGAAGCTGATGAAAATTATGAGAATATTATATAATTGAGAAATATATATAAATATATCTTACATAGAGTTAAATATATTACAATTTGGAAAAGAAAAATGCTATCTTTGAGTAACGTTAACAATTACAAAACATTAAAGACTGGATTTGCCCTAAAAAAATGTATTTACTCGAAATCTTTTTGACCTGAAGCCAGCGAAAAACATTTAAATTATAAAAAGAGACCACCAAGCACTAAACAATTAAATGCATTTACTATTTTAACTTATTTTATATGATAGAGTCATCCGATCCGGCATTTTGTAACCGCTGCAGCATGATACATGTATATGACTAATGGGGTACATGAAATCTTCATATTTAGTAACAATATTTTAGCCATGCCTGTAAATATGGTTATAAACAAGGGTTCAAGCTCAACATAAGCCAAAGAAGCTTATTGACGAACAAGCTTTTAGGTAGCTTTTACTGTTTCAAAACGTTTGAGCTTAAAGCTTAGCGCAGTTAGGAAGTACCGAAAACACGCAACTGATGGCACTTATAAACGACCATTCAAAATTTGAAGACATTTACACGAAAGCAAAAATACATTTACAGCAAGTGCATTTGCAAAATTTAACAATGAAAGGACTATTTAATAATATTAATTAATTAAAAAGTCTAACCTTCAAATTTAATAAGAATGCAATGGCCAAATGTAACTGGAACAGCAAAAACAAAAGCGCATTATTCACAAAACATATCTCAATTAAATTGTCCTCGATGGATGTGAAGATGTGTGTGTGTGTGCACTTATATGTGTGTAAGTGTAGTTCACATATTCATATCAAATATTCGATTATTTCTCATTAAAGCAGCATTATTGATATAAATGAAGCTCTTGGTAGGCGTAATTAAATTGCTCTTTACAAGTGTGCGTTTTGCATGCATATTAAAAGTAATTTATTGACCGTTAAAGCCATTATAATAAGATATGTAATACGCATACACTGTTAATGCCACATTTCAGTTAAATCAAGTAAAGGTTCGGCTTAAGCTTAGATTTTGATTGATTTGTATTTAAATTGCATGGTGGTAGTCAGCATTAAGTCCCACGACAATTGCATTGGAGCGCACAATCATATTCATCATAAATTCCAACAATAGTCCTAAGGAAGCAAAATATTTTATAATAATAAACAACATTTTTTGCAAAGGAATTCAGAGCATGCAACACGTACTAAAGAAAATGCCATTGACGTTGGCCAGCGCACAACAATCAGCCAAAGTAGTCAGCCAGTTGGACAGGCCATAACAGACGAGTCAAGACCAAAACCAGTTCAGACAGTGCCTCGTCACTGAATCCACTCGAGTCATGGAGCGACAGACCCCAGCGATTATCTTCTATTTACAGGCGAATGCAGCCACGTACACACCGATACTACACACACATAAGCATAGTAAAAACCCATGGAATTCTACTAAGAAATGGCAACTGGACATGCAGAACTTTTGGATTGCAGTGCAAAGAAACGAGATGAAACGTTTTTTGAGGTTTAAAAATTGTTTATAATGAAGTTAATTGACATAGTCGTGCAACTAATTCATGAAAATAGTCAGAATTAGATTTAGAATTTATCTCTAATCTCCACGCTTAGAAATAGAATGGAAATAGTTGTGAGCACAAAAAGTCAATTATTTCGTACTGCTTGGTAAAGATTTAGAAAATTATAATTGAAAGTCTATGAGAGAAATTAGGAAATCATCCAAATTTATTGCCACGATAAACTTCATATACGGTTTGCCGTCTGAAGTGTATTAGCCACTTTATAACAACATTATAATATTTTGTAAGGGTATACACAGCCAGTATACATACACACACCCATTTGTGTCAACTTTGAGTTAAATGATTGTGCTGCATTTTCGAAATGAAATTCACATTTAAATTTGAAGTTTTAATAGTTTAAATAGGGTTAGAAAATAAAACTTTTGATTTAACTACTTGAAACGGGATTGGCTTATGTATATATAATACATATATAAATCAATTAAATATTAACCTCCTTTAAAACGTATATTACTCTTAAGCTTGCTTAAGCAAAACTGATAGATTCATAAGCAACAAATCAGTAACTATTTACAGGATATAAATTAGATTTGATGTATTGTAACTAAAATTTATGGAACACGAAATACTATTAAACAATTTAAATTATTTATGGAGCAGGAAGTTCTATTGAAAATGTTAATTTAATGCCACAACATTCTGGAAAAAATTCCATAGTGGTCAGCATTTAGCAGTGAGGAATTTCAGCAAGTCACGTAGGCGTTCTGACTATTTTATTGCAGCCAGACGAATGCGAACGGTGCAAGCCAATGCGACTGAAGCTCATTTGGCAAACTTTTTCGCATATATTTTAGCAATTTTAGCTGATACTAAAATTGTGGGCTGCAAAAATGGTGTGGGTGATTTTGGTAATTTATGCTTTTTTTTTTAAACTTTAGGAAGATATATATATATATATATTTTTTTTTTTTTGTTGCAATGCAAATTATTCACAGGCCTAGGAGCGTTTAGTATGGAGTTGGTGTGGGCTAATAAGTCCAGTATGTGCATGGAGTGTGTGTGTGTGTGTGTGAAAGTGACATAAATGCGTTCAAAAACTGTTGCAAATTGTAGTCGTAGGCACAGGCACAGGATATTTAAGGACATGCTTGCCGGCTACTCCTTACCGGGAACCAGCCTGGCGAGCTCAAATTTATGTGGCTTGCGTGACCTTCGTGCGCTTTTGCGTGATAAATCAATTTCATTGCAATTCGTAATTGTGTAAAATGTATTTTCAATTTGCGAGCAACGGAGACGGCACGAGAGTGGGAGAGACAGAGAGAGGGAGACAGCAAGCGAGCGCATGGTAGATTCCTTTGCGGAAATGCATGATTTTGGTCACATTTCCAATTGTCAATGAGATTTCAAATGTGCTGAGATTTATGCGTGTGTTGTCCGAGCTGCACGCACACAATAACATTTTGTCCCGTTCTGTCAAGCAATTTCTATGCCCATTATAAATGTTCAATTTTCATGCCCATGAGTAAGTATACATGTATTTGCGTGCGTGAGCGTGTGTGTGTGTGTTTGTAAATTTGAGCTTTTGGTCTCATGATTTATGCATGCTACCAATGCCGCCAAAAGCCATAACGAACGAGCACTTCGTCTTTCAACCAGTGTGGGGACAAAGCTAATTGCATTTGGTCATATCTGACTTGAGAAATTCATTCGATTTCAATTAAACAGTTGATGCATATGCACTAATCCTTAATTAAAGATCCATTAAGCTACATAATAAACAATTTAGGCATTGATTTTTCCTTTGCATGTCTAATAGAGTGCAGCTAAAGTGCATAACATATAAAAGTATATAATTTAAATACAATTTTTGTATGTGTGCAAGCAAAATCACTGAGAGTATTGTATCAAATTAAATGTATCCCAATTTGGCGAGCTCATTTTATTTTATACACTTTGGGAAATAAAAACGAGTTTTTCTCGATAACTGAACTTTCTTATATACTTTTTCCTCCAGATTAAATTGGATATAGATATATTTAAAAGAATTACACAACAGCTTTAATTAAAACTGAAATTTCATAAAATTTATCCACCATAAAAACACAATACCTTCGCATTTTTGTGCTTTGCACAAGATTAAATTAACGTTGTCTCATAAAATCAGCTGTATAAATATTTTAAAGCCTTTTCTCGCCTCAGACAGTGGCAAGTGTAAGTCATTTAAGCAGATATAACAAGAGGAAAACACGTTTATTTTATGATTACACATTATTATGCTATTTCTGTTTCACTTATACATTTAATTTGTTGACAGCCAGACAATTGAGAGAAATGTTCAATTATTTGAACTTAATTCAACATTAGATGTGAAATGCGCTCATTCCGCTAGTTAATTTTGTTTATGGCAATTATTTATTTGTGTGGTCCGCAACAAACAGGCATTGCATTATTAGAACAGCCCATAAATTACCAAATAGATGTAGTTCAAACGAAATTATAGCGTTTCATTTAATCTGCATAAGTTATCAAAGGGCAAGTGCCTTAATTGTACAATATGATTCCATTCGAATCCAGGCATACCCAGAGCAAAAGGTCATTTTATCTATGGCCATATGCATTTTGCAAAATAAAACAACCATCCAAATGTGCTTATATATTAAATACCTGTTATTCGAGTAAATAAACAAAAGCTGGCGCTAGTTGCACCTGATGTTCACCAAATTACTCAACTCTAATTTACAACTTTTTGTGCACGCCATTGTACTTTTCTGTCAAATGAGTTTTGCACGAAATATAAACAATTAAAATAATTATACATGGGCATAGGCTCATTCCATTTATAAATAGTAATTTGTGGCATAAAATGACAGAAAATTGCAATGATTCGCAAATTGTAAAGTTTTATGAAATTTTAAATTAAATTTTATAACAAGGTTGTTTGTATTTACTTAATTCCACTATTAACATTTCTTATATTCTCAAATGTGTATGGAATGTAGAGTTATTGGCATAAGAGATAGCATTCTATACTTTCCACATTCGTAAAGTATGTTGCGAATTGTAGAAGTTTGCTTCAAGTATTTGGATTCCTTTTGCGATGATTTGTAGAATTTCGTAACGATTATGTGAAAAGTGTAGCAATATTAATATAAAGATAATTTTATTTATTTCCTATAATTTAATTTGAGCTTAAGAGTGTACAGAGTTGTTTGCGTTAAATATATATCATATATTTTATTTAATTGATTAATTAAAAATTTTGTAAAGCCGATCAGCTCTTTTGTATTATTTATGCGGCAATTTTGTCACTTAATGTTAACGACAACGGAGACTCATTATGGAATTTCGAAATCGTATACAATTTTTAATGAATTTAATAATCGTTGGACATTGTGGATGTGTTATTTTAGTTTTGCTGAATCAATCGCTGTATAATTCGCCTCGACTGCCTTTTTGATATATCTTCTCAAGTAAACTTTTAAAAATATAATAGCCTCATAAATTATCAGCACTGAGAAGCTTAAATCATCAACTAGTTGCCAGCCAGCTATTTAAGAACACACACAACACACACCAGAAAGTACACATTTTTGTGTTTTTCATTGAAAAAGACAAATTGCAGTCTGGTTCAGGGTCGAAAATGCCTGCGAGTAGATAAACTGCTTTCAAATACCTTTCAGGGCTGCCAGGCACTGGCCGCGGCTAGCAACAAAGACAAAAATGTCAATTGAGATGGTGCAGACGAATATATAACATTACGTATACGTAGTTGGCTGTTGTTTGGTGACCTTTTGCATTGTGTGTGCTGCACAAAAATGTTTTGAAGCTGCAGTTCAGTGTTGAGTACCTGACATCGACGAGCGTCAAACTACAGTTCAGGAAAAAGCAAAAACCCTTATGTAACAAAGAGTACCCAATTTGATACTATAGTGCATATGCTTGAAATTATGTACGAGGTGTGTTCAAAAAGTATCGCGAATTTTGAATTTTTGCGGGTTACGTATAATCGAATTTCGATTTTTTTGTAGCGTTATGTTGGTACTCATGTCTCTCACTTATGCCGACAAGCTCGGCCATTTTGAATGTTCACTTAATTGTTGACAGCTGCTTGAAACTTGAATTTTGTGTTTTTTCAGATATTATTTATTTATTCATGAATATCTACGAGTACATTTTAGTATATTTACTTGCTCCTTTAGTATAATTTGATTTTATTTTAACATTTGAATTGGCAATGTGTGTTCATTGTTTTTATGCATATCCATACATTTTAAACAATTTAATCAATAAAGAAAGAAGAACAAATTTTGTAGCAAATTTTACTGATGATTTCTGCAGGCAAATTTTGCTTGTAACATCAAATAAAAATTTTTAAGAAAACATTTCAAATACATTTGCATAAGTGCTAATTTACTAACAAAAATTTCAAAAGTATATGCAAATCAACTGCCCAACAGAGAGAATGAGTCTGGCAAAACTGGAGTGTGATTGCGAGTAGACGATACGGCTGCCAAGTAAGGTCAGTAGGAGTTGGGTAGATTTATGCCTGACTGGAATTCAATTTGCATAATTAAAATGAAATGCATTTGCAGCGTATTAAATATATATGTATGTAGTACAACACACACTCAAACATAAACAAAGATCACACAGATACACGGCTATTGAAGGACAGCTGTATTTAGTTTACCAAAAAAGCATGCCAAAAATATAAAAACGCGTTGTGCTAAAATTATGCGATTGCTTGGAGACAGAATGAAAATCGAGGAAAAAATAAATTTCATTGTCATAAGCCAATTAAAAAATTGTCTTCAATTGATAATTGATTCAGCACAGATATCATTGTATGCATACAACAATACGTAAGTGAAATATTCCTTGTGCATCTGCTGCCGGTGCTAGCTTGTCCGTCTAGCTATAGTTATTAGCTTCATATCAACTTCATAATGGGGTATCACCTGCTATTAATATACTACTTGTCTTCCTTCATTTTTAGTTTGCTTGTCAAAAGCTTGTGCCATGTGTTGCCACCGGCCATCTCTGATTAAAACTTGGCACGTTTCGTGTCCCCAGCAGAAGTCATAAAAGAGTTATTAGTTTTAATGATCCATTGGATAAAGTGGCCACAGCAAAAAAAAAAAGAGATAGAGTAAAAGTACAAACACTTCTGAAGCTTCTCCTACACGTTTTTCAAAGTATCTCTGACATGAATGAACAGATAAAGGGGATACGCGATTGAGCTTAACGTTTATTAATAATTTTGTATTATTTTTTAAAGCAAATAAATATCTTAACAACTTGAAAATGCTGTCCAAGCTGAAAACTTCTGTGCTGTTTAAACTTTAAAATTATATCGATGTTGTGGTCAAGTGTATTCACGCAGAATCAGTAAACTAATTTAATGGAAGTCCATTGAAAATAATGAACTAAATCAATATCGGATTAGCTAACGAAACCCATTAGCCATTAATAAACAGTTCAGATATAAAATCAGTCTCAGTTGATTTTACGGTCAAGTAATGAAAACGATTTGTTAATGTGTGGAAACTATTTACTAAAAGATAGTTAGTTGAGAGCGTTACACGTTAATTACATTTCTGGCAGGGACGATTATAAAACTGTAGGCTATGCATCGTAGTGCAACGAAGCTTTAAATTAATCGGAATTTAATTGCATCGAGACATTTGATTTTCACAATATGATTTGTGTGTGTTGCATGTGGGTCGAATCAATAACTAAATCGGCAAAAGCAAGTAAAAGCGATTTTACATGCTATCAAAGACTAGTAAATAAGATGAGCAATAAATACGATAATAAAATGCTTAAAAAAAAAAATTAAATAAAAAAAATGAAATACAACATAAAATGGTTCACAAGAATAAGCACGTCTACAATGAACCCGCATCAAAACGAAACCAATGAGCCAAACAGGACCAGGACTTGTTTTTACCATGCGATTATGATAAAATGGCTTTAGATGAGAGAGAAGCAAGAGGCTAGTTGTGCTGGCTGGGGTTTGGGGTTTGGGGATTGGGGTTTGGGGGCCAGTTTATCCCATACGATCAATTCAAAATAATAATCGTGCGCATAAATAAAACATTTCGAAATCAAGTGGTTTTCTCATACGAAACAAGTGCACAAATCTAAAGGAAAGGAAAGAAATGGAGAGGCAAGTAAAGAGAATCGAAGGCCAAGTAGAAATTGAAAGTCAGGGCATGAAATATTTATGTTGTTTGGTCTATGTGAGGTGTGTTGTGGGTGCGTTGCCTTCTTGGCATGTTTGCCATTTGTGGTTTATATGGCAATAAATAAAAAACCTTTGCCAGCAGTCGACAACAAATTTTAAAGTGTGTCCGTTTACAGGAACTAAGACGAACCCGAGACCCAAAAACCTCCAACTCTTATTCTAAAACAAACCCTTGAGCAACTGCTTTAGCAAAACTACAGCTCCTAAATGACCAATACACACAATCACCCACACACTCAAGCACACACACACACACACACACACATATCTTAATCGTTAGCTGAACTTTGCCCTGTCCTGTTTCTGTTGATTGAGATGTTGGTTTTTGGGGTCTGCCTGGTCTACTTCCCGTTGGCTACGTATCCTTAGCTTAGCCCCAAAGTCCGCAAACTATTTGCACTTGGTTTTGTCTATAAAATTGCATAATAAATGTATAAACAGCTCTTTTCTTTTTGCTCCGCAGCGACCATAGAACTGTAAATTATTTTGGCATTGTTGGTATGGTTTTTTTTGGAACAGTTTTGGTGTACTGTGGAAATCGAGTGTGACTGAAGCCATTGACAATATTTTGGATTTGATTGAATTGGTTGATTCATTTTTGATAAATATGGTTATATTTTGTAGGAAACTAGCTACTTGACAAACAAATAGATTTATGAGATATTTAAATACTAGAAATCAATAGCAGCAATTGTTATGATTCGTTGCTTGGTATCTAGTAGATATTTGGAGTATTATAATTTTATATAAATTATTATTTTTTATGATCTTAAATTTAATTTCCTCCGGCTGAAGTCATTTACAGCAGCAATAAACTTACCTAGCCCACAGTACAGTCTGCTAACCTTCTCGAACTACAAAGAGGACACGCTAAGAACTTAATGAGTGCCCTCCCTATTCATTCAAGGCGGTGCCAGGCGCCAGTTACAGTCAGATGCTAGACTGCTTGGACTCTCCTTTGACTCCTCGTTGGACTCTCCCCATCAAGTCTAGTGCTGTTCTTGGCAAACATTGTTGGCTTTTATTTCCATGCAGCACTGCCTAGTGGAATGTCCTCTTTTTGGCCACCGTTCAAGATCGACCGACAAGTTATTTAATTTATTATAAAACATTGAAATATGTATTATGTTTATTCATACCCCATAGCGCCCCATACCCACTTATTATACAAATGAAACAAACGGCCCGTGGCATCGCCAAGGAAATGGGAAAGTTTAAGGCGCAGCTGCTTTTCAGGCACCCCGACCACATTCCTCCGTTGCCTGTTCTTTGAATTTTCACTTAGGCATTTTGCATAATCAAGATAAACGATAAGTAAATTTATCTTTATTAACAAATCTTCAACGTGCCAGGGTAATTTATTTGTGGCTTGCCCTCTACTCTGCACTTGCCTGACGGGCCATTTACATGCCACATGAAATTGGCCTTTGGAGAGGACTGTGCACTAAGCTAAAATGCTCTGTGTAAGGTCAAAGTACGTTGAGGTGTGTAAATACTTATCGTTCTTTCGCTCCCATAGTAATTGAGTATGTGTGGAGTAAGTTGTAAAATTTGCTTATTTCTTAGCTTCGGTATATAACCAGTAATCTAAAGAGATTGGATTGGTTAATTGAACACTCGATGAACTTTCATTTTATTTTAGCTAACTGTCTTGATCATAGAAGTTTCAGATTCTTAAATAGTTGTCATCCGTGATTCATAAAAGTTTGTTTTTATTTTAATTGCATACATTACAGAATCGCTTTGAAAATCATTTGTATCTTCCTAAACCTTTGCTTTACATGCTTTTTGCATCTCTCTAAGAAGTTTAAACATTGTGCCCGCAAAAAAACGTCTTAAATTGTTTATCATTTCTTAAGGTATTTTGCAAAATGTTGTCAGCAGCAAACACGTTTCGCGGAAACAATCATGCTTGCACTAACTTCCTGTCTGATTGTAAAGCTATTATCCCAATATTTATATGTATGTATGTGTGTGTGCATGTATGGAATGGTTTAAATAAGTTTAAGCGGTGGGTTTCTCGAAATTTCATTGCTCCTGTTGAGCGCATAAGGGATGTGCAACCGGCACACATGACTTCCGTTTGGATGGAAAATAAAGAAAACGAATTGAGTGCAGAACGTTGCAGGACTCGCATCGAAGAATGCCACTGATTAAAGTCAGAGCATCGGAGCAGGGAGCGGGCGAAAAGAATTGCAGCGGAGGTAAACGACTAAAATAGCTTTGGTATTGGTTTACTTTGCCTTACCTATAAAGTAAATAAGGAATTCGAGATGCTGTAAACTCAGCTGCATCTTCACTTGCAGCACCAGCACCAGCACCAGCAGCAGTAGCAGCAGGAACAGGAACAGCTAAAAGGCATTAAAGGATTACTTAGTTTGGAATTTACTATATTATGGTCATTGCTAGATACTTTTGTTTGTCATGCTGTCTGGAATGTATAAAATAAGTCCACAGCGAATTATATATAGAAAGAATGGGGGACACAACAAAAAAATTAAAAATAAAATGAAGAAAAATCTCCAACGCGTGTAAAATATGATATATATCTTGTAGGTAACAGTTGGCAAAATCGGAGCAAGCTTTAAAATATGAAAAATTAACTTTAGACGAATTAATAGCAATCGCAAAACACATAATGTTTATTTTATTTATTATTTTTTACATAAATTACCAGTATGTGGAAAGGTGACTCAAAACAACAACGTGTAGTGGTTAATATTCATATTTATGCAATGTTGATTATGAAAACAATTGAAATTAATTAAAGTGACCTAAGAATTTATTATGCTAATTAGCGCAATTATCCATCAGAATTCTAATTGATTGATATCAATAATAATTATACAATAATTAAACTAAGGATTTCAATTAATTGCTTGCTGATAGCCACGTCAAAATAAATCATGTTAATGCTAATGCGTTTCCAACTTTTTAATGTACTTAATTCCACTTAATTTATGAAATTGGCTCTTTACTGCCAAAAAAAAAACAACATTTTTATAACCATCATATTTGGCCAACTTTCCTCAAGCACGTTAACAATCAATCTATTTGATACGTATGAAAGCCACTTTTATATTGGTACAATATGCTGCTGTTGTGACTCTGCAACACACACAAGCACAGACACAGCCGCCAAATTCAATCATCCCATAAAACTTCAATTAATTGAGTCTGGTAAAACTAAAGCACACAATTCATATGAGAAACGTGTGTCCTGAAATGTTTTCATTGTCGTCATGCTGGCCATGGTCTCCATTGCCAAGCCCCAATCACTCAACATGGGCAGCTGGATAACAATGTATAAAAGTGATAAGACACAGAGAGACTGAAAGAGAGAGAGAGAGAGAGAGAGAGAGACACACGACAAAGGAACACGAAAACAAGCCATATAAAACTTTTACCCACACACACACAAACACACACACACAGCAACAAAGCAGCGAATCAGTTCCGGCCTGGGTACGTTTTTATTTGGCCGCAGCTAATTGTTTTTCGTTACGCAACGCATACCAATGCATTTAGCATTGAGCAGAGACCAGGACACATAACTCTCGAGTGTTTTATGGCCTCACGCACGGCAGGCCAATATCTTACCGCCAGATATCCTTGTCCAAGCACACATGTGCGTGGTAAGCTGAGGCAGTCATAAAATAAACCATGTACATGAATTCAAACACTTGGAAATTTATTAATGCGCCCTACAACCAACCATCTGCCAAGTTGGAGTTTGAGTAATACGCACACTACTTAAATACACATTTAACGCATCTTCTGCGTTGGCTTTTGGGGACCTCATAAATTTCATTGACTATTTAATTGTCAGCTAAATAAATATTTTTATTAATCAAAAATTAATTTATTGGACTAGCTGCAAATATATTGCGCACAACGCAGACTTTGTAGTCGCCTAAGACATAAGTACAAAATACAATACGCATGTGTGTGTGTGTGTGTTTGTGGGTGTGTGTGAGTGTGTATGTGTGTGTGCTTAAGCTGCACGGCTCGTTGCATTCTCTGATTACCCGTTGCCTTTATTTTACCAGCGATTTGTGTGAAATGAGCCATATTAAGCTCTTCGCTTTATTTTCTCTTGTTCTTACAGTCTCTTCATATTTCTATTACTTGGCAATTTTGTAGGTTGCATTATGCTGGCATCTAGCTGAAGTATTGGTTGGGCTGTATAAGATACTCGTATAAGTATTTAAATTCTTACGATATAATTAATTTGAATTTGAGTTTTGTTTGAATATTGTTTTTATAATAAATACTATTCCATAAAGAAATATTTTAATATAATTTTTTCTTCTATTTTTTAAAAGTAAAAACATGAAGAAAGAATTAAATATTAACACAGAAGGGCATAGATTGGCTCTATTTCTTCATAACTCTCTAAGTTCCGAATTTTTTTTATTGTATTATACTCAATACACTAAAAGCTTCGCTTTCCTCCAACTTAAAATTGTTTTTATGACAAACAAATATTAATCCATAATCTACATTGATTTATTTTGGCTTTAGTTGCCTTTTTCCCTCTGCAGCCACTTGGTCACGTTGGAATCCCTTAAATGTTTGCGCATAAAGTTTATTGCAACGTTAATTGAGCAAATTAAGCTGACAAAAAAAAAAACGGAAACACAAACTGGTCAACAACAAAAACCACATGCCAACACTTAATGCCCACCACGAGGCGACGGCCGACTGCTGTTTAGGACGAGGCTTAGTTATAAGCAAAATTCATAAGGGAAACACGCTGCTGGCCGAAAAGGGGATTCGGCAGTCTGTGGTCTCTGAGCTGGACAGACTCTGCGCTCTGCTCTGTGCTTTCGGCTTTTACTATGCACATGCCTGCAGTATAACAACACACAATACACACACACACACACACACACATGAGCACATACACATACACACTTCCGTAGCCGGGACAGGCAATGCGTGCAAAAGTTGAACGCAGCGAAAAGTTTTTGACCAGCTCTGCTGCTCTGTGTCAAAACAAGCCGGCAACAATAACAACTCTTTCATTGCAACAATAACAATAACAAGAAGCAGAACTTTTGGCATGCCTTCGACGTGGCTGGCCGTAAGCTAAAGTTTTGCCGCTTCAGTTTTGTCGCTTTGCTTATCGACATTATAGTACAGCCCACAAAGCAAACACAAAAATGCTATTAATGCTGCGAAAGACGAGCCACATTTGCAATGTATATATGTAACTGCATATGTGTGTACATACATATTTACCATATATGTATATTTATAGAGTTGTTTGCATGTCGCAACATTAAAGTTCATTACCAAACATGTTCAAGAATTCCATGGAAATATACATATACTTCCGAACACACATATATCAAAGTTTAGTTTTCTATGCTCTACTGAATCCCCCCTCCTTTTTGAGGAGTACAGACAAAGAGACAGGGTTCGAGCATGACTCAACACACTGCTGATGTCGGAGATTTATTATTTATCAGTGCAGATTTTTGCAGCTACTCTGGAACGCTGACTCCGAATCCTTCCAGTGCACTTATGTGTTTAGTATAAAATTCTCTCACACACACGCACTCAATCGTGTCTTTGCCTCGGCGTATCCTTTCGCAATGCTTTATTCATTGTCTATGTCTCTGTCGCTGTCGCCGTCTCCGTCTCAAAATGCAGATTGTTTACTGATGTTTTATGTTATTTTTCAACTAGCTCGCTATGCTTTAAATTTGATATGCAATTTCATTGATTTTATGTTACAAGAAATAACTGTGGCATTGAATGGCATATTTATTAACATGAGGTTTCTTACAGCTAGCGATTGCTACATATTTTCTAAATAATAATAAAGTTTATGTAAGCACTTTTAAATTATTCGTCTATAGTCTCTAAACATTTTTGATTTTTTTTGTGAAACCATAAAAAGTATATTAAGTAATTAAATAAATCTGATAAATTGTTATGCGAGAGAATTCTGTTAACGATGAAATTAATATGGCAAGCAAGTGTAAACATAACAAGAAGTTAGTTTAACCTTTTGCACACCTCAGCTGGCAATTATAATATACATATATGAGGTTCAAAATATTCTTGGCACACAGGGCTTTAATTTTACTCCATTAACATCATCGCCTCTTATTAGCTGGCAGAATTGTGTGTGTGTCAGCTGCTCCACACTCCGTCTACAACTTTCCTTCACATACCCCTCTTGGGAGTTCTTTACATTGCATTGTTTTGCGGCGTTTTGCTGCCTTGGTTGCCGTTACATTTGGTGGCCGTTCGCCGTTTGCCGTTTGCCGCTTGCCAACTTCAGTTGTTAGTCCTAATTAATTATTGTAATTAGTTAAATGCAGGGCAGCGTGGAATGCAGCTGCTGAGATAGGGCTGAGACCACTGAGGCCTAGATAACAACAGCTGACTGCGGCAAAAATGGATTTTCTGCTTCCATTTGCACGAAATGTTCAAATAATTTTCAACTCTCTGCCTGTCTGCGTGTTTTGATTTCAGTTTCAATGTGTTTGCTTTGCTTGCCAATTTATACTTGTATTTAAACTTCTCTGTCTTGCTGGACTTGCCTTTCCTGTAATTGAATTGTATAGGAGCGCCTTTGCTAGGATAAGGTCACTTTTTGTTAGCATTTTCTTGTATTTGTTTTTTTCTGTGGTTCACAAAACCATGAAATGAAATGCACAGATACACATATGCTTATGTACACACATATGTATATGTATTTAAAACTGGCTTATGTAATTAATAATAAATAGACCAATTCAACTGAGTTAACAGTCTGACATACAGCAATTGTTTATGTTTGGCTTTTGATCTAATTGCTTTTCTTAACACACACAGATTATGAGCAGCAGAAATGTTTTAAGTGCTAAGCCTTTGATTAGGTAGTAGGTCTTAAATGGTATATAAAACAAATGCAGTGTAAATAATTTTAACATTTGTTGTGATTATCACAGAGCATGCTCAATTAATTAAAAAGATAAATATCGTTTTGCTTTAGCTTTATGAAATTTTTTAACAAATTGATTTGTATATTTGATATGAAAATATGAATATTATAAAGGATTGCAATAATAATATTAATAGGGTGATACTAATATACACTACATTAGACAACGATTAGTCGTGCGAAAGTAGTAAATAATGTTATAAAAATTAATTATTAATTTATTTTTTTTTTTATTTTGTGCTGTCTATTTAATATTTGCATTTTTTACTTATCGTAATATTCGCTCCACTCAATATTCCTGTTCGAAATTAATTTAAAATCATTAATTAATCATTTTTGATACTCGCCAACCAGGCATATATAATATATAATCAAATGAAGTATAACGCACTTCATGCATGAAAAATCTCAATTCGTTTACGCAATGCCGCCCAGGTGTTTTTTTTGTTTGTTTATTTTTTTGCAGTCGGCGTGGGGATTGGTGGATGGAACCCCTTTGGTCTTTTTTGCATAATAAAGTGACGACAACGAGAGAATGTCCCGTTGCAATTTATTTAATAAAATGTGTGAACTCAGCTAAGGACGCTGCCAAGAGGACCCACGCAATCGAAACTTTTTCAACCGCAAAACACTAAAGCATACTTCTAGGCAATAACGTAATTCAAATGCCACGCTTCTTGCTTGCCAAACACCCCCTTGACTCTGTCGACACCCGCAAACTTTGCACATTTTTCGAAAAACAAAAAACTGAAATCTGGGACTGGGCAGCGCCAAAAAAAAAACTTTTTCAAAAATTGTGTAAATTGTCGGGTTCGCTGTGAGAACCCTTTTACACCATACCCTCCCACTCCTATATCCCTCCGCTTGTCTAGCAAAGCTGTCCGCTGCTAGGTGTCCAAGTGCGGGGCCGGAGAATGAAGTCAAAGTCAAAGCGCGCCGTTTACTAAAATATTCATGGCTTGCTGCGTCGAGTGTCACAGCCTGTTGAGGATGGGGAGTTGAAAGTTAGGTGTGGTGTGCTCGCTGTGGTGTGGAGTGGTGCCGGGTGGGAGAAGGCAGCTGTGTGCAACTGGGCTTTGAGCAGTGCTGCACTCATTTCGACTCTGATCTGTCCATTTTCCTCGACTAGTTTGCGCTTTTTGTCGGCGGCATGAGAATCAGTAAAAGTTGTTGATATTTGTTGATTACTTGCTGGCTGTGATTGCGGTAGCACGCCATTGCCGAAACTGTTGATATGGTCAAGTGTACTTTTAAATTCATTTCTGTTTTAGACATTTATATATGTATTTGAAAAATATCTTAATATTTATTTGCATTTCTGACTTCCAGCAAACCATTTGTGTATTTTTAAGTGCAATGAAAACGCAGTAATGCATTTTAAGACATGCTGGCCAAATAGACCTAGCATGCTTCCAATCAATTTCCAAACTAACTATTCTCATATTATATCAGTTTTGTTGGTGGTTTGTAACATATTCAAGGGAAGTCTTAAAGCCATTCAAGACAAAATACAAGCACTTTATACAACATTATGCAATGAAAACATTTTGTTCCAGTTGTGAAGAGCGAATATTTTGATTTGTGTTTTGAATATTTTGGAAGGAAAAGTGCGAAGGTTAAGTTGAGGCTACTTTAAGCCTATAACTTAAAACTTTCGTAGCCCATGCAACCCTTTCATTTTTGTATTGTTCGTTTATAGTTCGACGAAGACTTTAATCTCCATAATGCTTTTTCTGGATATGCATAATAAAATGTGTTCCGTGTTTGGGCTTAGCTAAAGCGCTTCCACGTGTTGCACACTCAACTGGCCGAAAAATGGCAGACAGTACTCAGATTTTGGCCAATGTATATAAACTGTTCTGATAATTGAGTGGCAGAGAATAGAATTAAAAAATATAATTCAATAATAAAAACAAGCAGAGGTTATGCAATTTTTAATGAAGTTTATAGATATCTGGCAGGCTGTAAAAACTAACTTGTTAGTCTTGTTATAATGCTCCTTACAGTTTGGTTATACTTCATATATCAAATGGCTTCCATAGGAAGCCTAAATTTGCTTACAGAAATTTAGATTCGGTCTGTCTTAGAAAACTTATCGTCGTTGAATTCCATTGGACTATTTTCTAAAGTAAAATTTGTCTGGACTAACCTTGGTTATTCAAGGACGACTCTAGCTTCTTTCTTTAGTATTTCTTCGAAATCTTTAGTATTTTATGCACATTTCTCAATAAGAAATCGTTTGACAAATCCAATTTGTTCAACTGTTGGCAGCATAGCCGGTCACCTAAGAATTTGCAATAACAACAGATAGTATTCCGTAGTCGTCGGCAACAGCAGCAGAAGCAGAGCCACGCACAAGGTACAGAAACAGCTTGAATAACAGGCAGACAAGGGGTCAGAGAAGATGGAGAGCTATATTTAACCCATTACTTAGCCAGGTAGTCAAGGCAACAAAATGGCTGTCAATTTCAGCTGTTGCTGTTGTAGATGGTATAATCTTTCTCTCTCGCATCGGATCGATTTGACATTTTTGATTGATTATTTTGTGAGATAAATATATATATAACCTGAGCGAAGAGTTAAATTTTCATAACTTGTGGAAAATTAAGATGCAAATTGATTGACTCAAACCCCAACACGCACACACGTAGTGAAAATGGCGGCCGGAAATGGGTGCAAATAAAAATGGGAAAGCTACATAAATGTGCGCAGACATTTTGGCCATGAAAATGGACCAGGCCTTATTGTTATGCATTTATGTTTGCAATTGTTGTAATCGTTATTGTTTTTGTATTTTTATTGACTGGCGCGTCCACGGTCGACTGGCAGCTCGGGCCGTTGATTACAATTCACTTCCGGCGGTCATTAATTTTTATTTAGCAAATTTTCGCAGCAGCAAAAAAAAAAAAGCCGCTCGTTGCTCTGAGGTAGGAAAAATGGCCAAAGGACATGCGGGGGAATATGAATAAATTATATCAGAGTGTGCATGTGTGTGCATTGCTTTCGTGACTGTATATTAGTGTGTGTGTGTGTGTGTGTGTGTGTCTGTGCCGTAGCGAAAGCGGAAAGTGTGTTAATTTCCGACAGCAAAATATTTACCCCCATGATGGACGTGAACTGCAATTGATTTCAATGTATGACCGAAATAATAAAAGGCATTGGGTATAATCGGTGCGTGGACGTGAACAGTGGCTATGAAACTGAAAAGCCTGAACAAGGTTTATAAACAGTAGTAAAAATAATCTTATGGAATTGCCAAGTTTTTAGATTGTGCTATATTTACGTGCGATTAGGGTTATGAGGCCCATAAAAAAATATACTTAGCAGCAGAAATAATGCTTGTAATTTGTACTGCAATAAAAACCTGTGTATTTTTTAGTATGTTTTAATATGTATTTTATATAACATAAACTAATAATCTATATAATGTTCTTTTATTCATTTATTTTGTCACATTTTAGTAAATTTCTCATTTATATAAAAGTACGTCAAGTCTGCTCCTTTTTAAAAAATAATGATTTAAGTCTTTATTTCAAATTGAAAAAAAAAATTTGTTTTGGGTGTGACGTATTCAGCCTGAATGCATTTTACATGTTGAGTGAAAGAACAAAAGCAAAGTAAAATGGGCGGATAGCATCGAAGGCGTGATGACCATGCCGTAGGATAATAAAGGATAGTAAAGCACAAGCCGATGTATCAAGGAAAAAATGAATGAAAAACGATGAAAAAATAAGAATTGAGAAATATATGCAAATGAAGTTCAACGGTATACGTGGACATGTGAAGTATTGTTGTAGCTGCTGATTTTGTCTTTCTTATTGTCATTACGATGTGAAAACGATGTCCCACTTCTTGTTTGTATGCTGTGGGCTACAATAAAGCGGCCAATGATACGGTTAAAGGATGTAATAGTTGATTTAAAGACAAACCCGTTTTTCATAACTAACGTATCCCATATAAGTAGTCTATGGTATTATTTAGAAATGACATGCAGTTCTTTATAAAATAACTATCTGACAGAAAGCACATTAAGGCTTGAACTTTGATTTCTACTCACATTTGAAAGTTATTTTAAAAGTGTCAATTTCTTCTTAATGAAAACTTATTTCAAGAATTCAGCACTTTGACAGCTTATTACCACAAATTGGTTTGTTTTCAGTTTTGTTAACCAATTAGTTACTCATTTACATTTCGGGTCTCATTTACGACCTCTAATTGTGTGTAACAATAGCAAAGCAGCCACAACAACAACAACAACGACAGAAACAACAACAACAACAACAACAGGTGGATGAGGATAAAGCGCATATAACAAAATAAATTGTGTAGTTCGTCCACCTCCCTCATAACTGCCATGTGCTCTTACCGGAGCTCTTACATTTTACGAGCACGACATACACACAAAACACACACACACACACATACACATACAAATGTACGCACTCAGTCCGCTGTTTCCGTTTCCGCTCGGTAAATGTTTCATTTCATTTTTGGTAGGGCGAGAGAGGACGTGTGTGAGTGGGTGGGCAACGGCTTGTCACTCAGTAAATGCGCCGTGTGTGGCCAGAGTTAATGCACCACACGCGTGTCCATATGCCAGTTAGTTGACTAGCCAACTTCATATATATATATATGAGTGTGTGTGTGTGTGCATGTGTGTATGTGTGTGTAGGCCATGTGTTAGCTTTCGAGACAAAATGGCTTAAGTAGTCACTTTTTGTGCTTATGGTTGGACTTTGGTTTAATTAATTACAAGATTAATGCGACTGTATGTGCGTCTGGCAACTGCTGCCCAACGTTCAACGTTCAACATTCTGCCGTGCAGTCAGTGTGCGATATCGTCTCTGGACATACGACTACATGAAAGTAATTACATTCACACCACACAAATTTGTCGGTAACGCTGTGTGGTCAAAGTCGGTTTGATGCGCAAGAAAATTGTTTTATATGTACTTAAGTTATCAAAGTAATGAACGGATTAACAAGCTAAATAGCAAGTCGTTTTGCTGACTATAAATATTTAGAAAGTCAAGTGCAATATTACAATTAATCTGATAAATAGGGGCTGGATCAATATATCTTATCTTATCTTAACTGATTGTCAATCATTTATTATAATATAAGGGTTTTAATTGGAATATATATATATATACATATATATATATATTTTTCTTGATATTGTACACAATTTATTTCTTTTATTCAATACCATATATAAACTGATATGTGACTCGCACAATAAACTTGCGATTTATAATGACGTTTTTTATAGTTATGCAAATTTCTGTGTCGGGTGTTACGTCACTGATGCCAACATATAAAAAGCCTTTAGCATTTCTTCATAAAGTTGTTTGGGTTATATTATACATATTTTTTTGTGTAATATGTCAACATTTTAATTAATGCTTCAACGCCCAATTTGATTTCGTAGCGCTGCGGTTTTTTGTAGCTGTTTGGCATGCCAACAACAATAGCTCGACGCATACCTACAAGCAGATAATACCCATCCAGTTCTTGTCAATTGCCAACAGTCATTAGCTTAGTACGGCAGTTTTTTTGGTGATTGATGTGTGTGTTATTCAAATGGGTGTGTGTGGGTGAGGAGTTCTCACAGAAGCACAGAAAGCTTTAAAAATTCGCTTACATGTGAAACTTTTCACATTTTATCAAACTCAAGAGTATGTACATATATATGCCATGTTCTCAGGTTTATTTTGCATTCAAATGGTATGGCAGCTACCTCTCGCCATTCTCCTCCGTAGCTTTTACCCTCTATCCTTGGTACTTTTTTTTATAAGCCCCTTTCAAACTTCGATATGTAATCCTTTGATTGATGCGCCCAGCATCAGAGCATGCATATACAGTACACGTTCACACACATATACAACACAACACCTAGAGTAAGGTTTGTGCGTGTCCTTCGTCCTTATGCCACATCGGCAGAGGTAGCAGCCAAAATCAACGCCTATGCAGATTCACAGGCTTCAGCCTGATGGGTTTTTGGGGGTGTTAGACATATGATGACAAAGACGATTTGAGCATTTTTGCTTTTTGATTAGCCCAGACAGCAGCAGCAGTAGCACCTACGATGCCGAAGGTGGAGCAAGTAGCAATGTGCAGCATCCGGAGCTGGGGCAAAACCAAAGGCAGTGTTTGCCTGATTTTAGGCCGTAGCAAGTGAAATATCAGCTTACTTTGGTTTAGTTGAGGTAACCGTAACTGTAAACAGCGCCACAAAGCAAAGCATTTGATTAGACAGGCACACAAGGACTACGCAAGGATGTTGTCAGAAACAAAGCTGTCAATTTGTTTGCCATTTTGGTCAGATGTCGAGCAGCTGCCACAAGTTCCTGCAATCGGCACACTATTGTGTTAACTATACAGTTTGGCTGATTTTTAAGTCCTATTAATGCTGTGGCTAACCTGTATCAAGGGTTAAATTTAATTAATTAAGTGTTTGGCTGATTGCCTTAGGTTTGAATACGTTAACTGCTAATTGATTAATTTGTTTCAAAGGCTTTGAATAAATTGCTGTAATTTGCAAAACAAATCTAATATCAATCCAACTTGTTTTCTTGATATAGTACTTGACAATCTGAAAGTTCACAATCTACTTAAAAGTAGTAAAGAAGGGCATATTTGACTGCATAAAGTGTAGGGTTCTTGATTTGTTTTTCGAGGATACTGCAATCTTGAATACTGACATACTTTAATGATGTTTTCGAGTTCTACAAGTATTGGTTGAGAAATTAGTACAATAATAAATGCATTGGATATTGTCCAATTCCCTATTGATGCCTCCTTGTTTTTGTTTATTATATTTATATTATATTGCTATTGATAAATGGTCTAGGAAATCCACATTCGATTGGAATCACCAGATTTTTGATATGCTACCTCACGAAATCACCGTAAATTCATATTGCATCACAATTCAATCGTTGTAGGCGCGAAGCTCTTGAATTCCTCAATTGAGAGGTAATAACAATTTAAAGCGGCTCATTTGGCCAAGCGCCATTTTGTTGACCTCAAGCGTTAAACCCGCAAAGAGCCATTGAGTCAAAAGGCTTACGCCGAAAAACCACAGTTTCATATATATACAAAACCACGTAGGCTACCCAAAAGAGCCGCGACTCAGCAATTGAAATCAATTAGCTAATTATGGCACAAAATGCAGCCGCAAAGTGATACATAAATTGCCAAAAATTTTCAATCAGAAATTTAATGAATATTTAAGAGTAAGTCCAACCTTAGCCCGTAGCACATCCAAAAGGGCAATAAGGTTGCTTAGCTAATAATTGAATGCGTTAATACAAACTAATTGTGGTTGGCGCTGTTAAGCGCAAATTTTGATATCAGCTTCTCTTAACTTGGGCAATGAGCCGAGCGGTAATTTGTGCGCACTCCTTTGCATGCCATAGGCAAAATTCGAATAGCGTTGTATAATTGAAAGCCTGCACTGGGTTGGCCAAGGGGCTTGAGTTCGAGGGGTGGGTGGTGGTGCTTATTTGGAGTACTCATTCAGGTGGAGGCGGTAGGCGGATGGCGGCGTGCGTTTGGCGTCCGGCGGATGGCGGATGGTGGCAGGTGCTGGTACAAACTTTGCACTCTGGCAATAATATTATTGAAGGATTAAAGTTTAAACTTTTAAGTGCAAAAACACTTCAATTCAATTGAATTGTGTGCAAGGCCACACAATACTTTCCTCCAGAGCACCGATGCTTTAGCACTGTGCCGTTGCAAAGCGCATTTTGAGTCAATAGGGCTAAAAAGTTTTTGTTGCGGTTATTGTGGGCATAAAACCGGCTACAAAGTTTCTGCTAGCTACAATTGCAATACAGTTGCAATGTTTATCGGGCAAGCTGAGGTGTGAGAGAGAGATTTGCCATTTTGTACAATCTTAATGCGATCAATCAGGGAATGACAACCTGAACCTCTGTATAATTGAAATTCAGCAGAGTATTAAAACATTAAAAAATGTGCAGAGCGCAACGAAGCGCAACGTTTAGGTATGTCCTGCAATAGAAATGGGAGAGTATGCTTATTTTGAGTTTTTTTTTTATTATATCCATTGTGCTATTAATGTTATCATAATTAAAGTTTGTAGAAAACAAAATCACCATTAAAATTTATGCATATTTGAAAGCATGGTTCAATTAAAATTTATTAATTATACAATTTTAGTTTTATAAATAAATCATTTTGGAGTGGCATTAAAAGCCCAAAAAGTTATGTTTAATTATTTCGAGATACGAATTTAAAAATTTGTAACATGTAAAATCAGGAACTATTTTTTCTAAACACAATAAAATATGCTTCAAATTAAATGAGCAATTTATACATTAAGAGTATGATGATAGGCAAATCCAAATGCGAAAATGCGAAAAGCGCATAAGAATTGAAAAGAAAGTGGAAAGTAGAAAGAAATTGCGGCAAAAACTCAACACAATAGCTTGTCAAGCACGGCATCTCTCTGAGACCATTGACAAGTGGCCTTTAAATGAAGTGTAGCTATCCAATGCACAGAAAGAAAGACAGAGAGAAAGAGAGGGAGATGAGGGCGAAAGCGTAGACTGGGCATGTCCTTGACTGTAAGTTGTCATGTCCTAAGGATGCCCATGAAGCTATCTTTTAACAGTGGGCGTTGCTTTGGTAGCTGTTCATTTTTATTTTAACACGCTTACAACGATTTAGTGGGGAATTTTATTTTATTTCAGTTTCTTTTATATATATTTTTTGTTCTCCCTCTTTATTTTCAAAAATTTCCTTTCAACTTGTTCGCTTCTCGCGAGGCTCTCACTTGACTGCATCCTTGTGCTTCCTGTTTGGAGTAGCTGAAGCAGCGTTTAACTGATAATCCTGACTTGTACTGCAAATAATTTGCTAAACTGTTGCCGGGCTCTTCTAACCGCCCAACTTTTTTTTGACTTATTCTTACCGCCCACGGTATCCTTAAGTTCCATGACAAAGTTTTCTCGACTTAATTCTTTTATTTCGCTGCGCTGTCAGTCGCAGCATTAAATTCTTAGTATATATTTGCATGTAATATGATATAGACACGCATTGGCTTCTAGAAATGTCGTTGCCGTTGAAATGCCGCAAATACTTTTGTATGCCAAACCACAGGTCCTGGGCCTTTCTCATCCTTTCACTTTCTCTTTTCCTTATGCAACTCAACTCAGTCAAGTACAAACGTTGCGCACGTTTATTGTGAATTGATTTGCTAGCGATTTGGGTGCAGGTTTCAGTACTCCACATTTATAATGAATAATTTCCGCACGACTTGAATTCAATGGCCAAAATGGTTTGCCGGTTCAATGTTTACCTAATGGCCAATATTATTATTATTATTAGGATTATTATGATCACGATTACAACTGGCGCGCCTTTCAGACTGCGTAGCTCATTATACTTATCATTGACTCAGGCTCAGTTTATTCGCAGAGTAGTTTTCCTACTTGAATAATTTCATGTGCAGCAAAAAATTTGTATAGCATTCAATGATTTATTGCGTTTGTAACTATCAAAGAATTAGGTAGACAGTAGTAAAAGATTAGTCTGTACTTTAATTCGCATGAGAAGTAGACGAATTACTCTTTGAATAAATTAAGGCGAAAGTTAAACAAAGTTTGAGACTTCAAGAAAACTATATTTACTATTTTCCTTTAGGTAAGTGAAAAGGTTGCCTTAAATTACATAAATAACCTACAAAGGGAGCTTTAATTCTCAAATATAATTCTAATCAGTTAGTTAAAAACAAAATTTAAAAACTAGAATTAGAAATAATAAAACGTAATCCACAATTATATTTAAGTTCGTTTAGCTTGACTGCTTTTCAGAGTGCACACAATAAGTGTTGGTGCTAAATTTAATGTACTTTATTAATATTGTCAATATTTTTTGCAACTATCAAAGCCATGGGAAATCTGGCACTTTGGTGTATCGTTAAATTAAAATAACTGAATAAAAACACTCCGACATCGTTGCTCAGCACTGCAAATTGGTTTAAAGCAAATTGAAAACATGCAGAGACATTAATTGGAAATGCCACAAACCAATAATTTTGTAATGGGTGCAAAATAAAATTGTATATATAAATATAAAAGATAATAATTAAATTTGATAATACTCAATAGTTGTGTTTTAAGGCATTCTCCAAACAATTTGTCCATTAATTGGCAAGAAAAAAACAAACAAAGCGCACAAAAAAAAAAACATCCGCCACCATTTCAATTTTAAATGCGTATTATAAAAATGCAAAAAACTATTTCCAAAAGCCTCAACTAAAAAGCTTTTATGTGCTCTATAAAAATTTGCAAAACAAGTCACAAAAGTAAACATCGAAATTACATACAAACAGCAACCAGAAAACGCACAAAAACCAATGAACAATAAAAAAAATCGTACTTGTGCAATAATAACTGTATTTGTCCATTGATTGTTATTGCGTTAGTTTGATGCAAAAAACAATCCAAAAAACCAAACCGCTTGAAGCAGAAAACTTTTCACAGAATGACAATTGCATTATCATTGTGTCAATGCATATGTGTTTTTGTGTGTTCTTGCGTGCGTTGCTTAAAGTATGGCTAGTTTTTGCAGACTTGCTTAACTGTGGTTATCTGAAGATAACAATTCGAAACAAAACTTGGTTAACTGCACTTTTAACTGTCTTAGTTGTACTTAATTTGGTATACATCGAAATATGTAAGAAAACAATGTCTGATTCTTGATATTGAATTTATACGAGTATTCCATAAAAGGACATCATATTTCCTATTATGTGTTGTACTCTTAAGGAAATGCTTTTGTATCTATATACAATTAATAGATACAAATGGTAATAATTCAGTTAATTTATTTAGTAGCACATGTTAAATTTGGAATGCGTTTTAATTTAATAGCTCAACTGAAACCAGCCAGCAATTATTGTAATTATATCATATATACACAGATACACAAAATTCTCAGAACGAAAATAAACACATGAATTTTAATGCAGTCAACAACAGAGTCAAGTCACGCAGCAGACAACCAAACAAAACGCAAATATGAGCAACATTAAACCAAAACAACAAACAACCATAAATAATGAATAAAGAAAAATAAATGCTCGCTTACCCAGGCTAAGCGCGAAATAATATATAAATAAAAAATATGTAGACTTATTTAAGAGCTTAGATAATAGCAATACAAAAATGGAAGAATCAGAAACTATTTTGAATGCACTTTTTATTCGCATACTGCTGTTATAATTTTCAATATATTGCGAATTGTTGCACCGACTTGTGGCAGCCTCCGAGATTCGTTATTGCCTCCTTTTGGGAGCTGCGTAATATGCACGGGGTCACGAAGTGCAGAACGCATTGAGCAAATACATTTGTTGACCAACAATCCGACTCGAATCGGTTTTATGCTCACTCTATGCGCATGTTTGCTCATCGAGGGGATTGTGGTGGGTGAATCTAGTTCATATCCACCCCTGAAATAAGGTTAAACTGCATTTTCCCTACTGGCAATCAACAAGTGTTTGCCGCTAGCATTAAGCAGACAATACGTGTGTGTATGTCGCTAGTCTTGTAGGGGTGGCATTGTGGTGGGTTGCTTAAACTGCTTTGCCATAGAATATTGGTTACTAACAGGGGAAGTTTTAAGGGAACTGCTTAGCCGACAATTTGGTCCCCTTAAAAAGTAAGTTGAATTCGGAGCAGAATGGTGAATATTTCAAAGAGATAATTAGCTACAATTGTTTAGATTAAAAAAAATAAATAAATAAAAAGAATAAGAGATTTTGATTTAGAATTAATATAGAGATTAAACTCTGATTTCAAAGTTAAAAGTCTAGTGCCAGCTTTAACAATGTTATATTGCTTAATTAACGAGAGCAATATCAATTTTAACAAGTCCATTAGAAAATCATGAATGGATTTAGTCATACATTTTTTAAGTATATAAAACAGATTGATTTTGGTACAGATACTTTTGATATGATGTATCTGACCATTTAAAAAATTGGTTGCCAGAGATTGTTAAATAATTGCTTAACTCATATTGTTACGGGGCTTTAAGTCCTTTTTTTTGAGGACTCGATTACAAATCAGCGTGATAACAATACCGCAAACGTAACGTGGTAAATCCGTTGGAAAACCTTTGGGGAGCCAACCACGTGAAATGGAAACTCGCATAAGAAATAAATAAAACGAAGAAGTAGGTGAAAAGGCAAAGAAACACTTTTGGGTTGTCACGGGGAAAAAGGCAAAGTTGCGTGTAAACTTTTTGCAAATGCTGGCACACATAATTGCATAAAGAGGACTTGAGAAAACTTGTTGCATACGACAAGGCGTGGGGCAATTGTAACTGTGATTGCGTGGCAAGTACTATGTTGTAAATGTATCGTTTTTGAGCAGCTTTGTCAGCAGACTTGCAAAGGAAATAAAATAAGTGCTTGTGAGTCTGAGTAAATATTTATTGCTTATTATTTTTCGACGTATTGAATTGATTTTTGCTTCTGCTTTTGCATTCTTAATCTTGATAAAACCATAAATATTTCTACGAATGCAAATTAGAGAAAGTATTTTCTTTTTTTTTTATAGAAAAGTCTTAAATCAATATCTCTGAGTTGTGTTATCATTTTCTGATCATAAATTCCTTGATTTTGAGAGTCCTTTGAGCTCTGCTGATCAGCAACAGATAATTAGTTGTGTGAACAAACATATTGTGTGCATATTTCATAGATGAGCAGATTGCCGTTGCGACGAAAATGCAAATATATTTATTGCCACAACAATTTCTAATCTAATTTAACATGGCCAAACCAGCCCTTGACCAGCCAACCCGTCCAACAAAACACAAACACATATATGCAAAATAGGCAAACAAAACTGAAACGAAAACAAACCATACGGAAACGAGGGCTGCAACTTTTGTCATGAATAGTTTCCATAAATATTTAAGCACAAGCGACATGCAAATTCCTTTGCGCCCCAAGCCGCGTTTATATTTTGGACATGCAGCTGAGCGTTTACGAAAATTGTTCATTCGACAAACAGCAAATGTGCAGCCAAAAATGACAACAAATTATGTCAGAGAATTCAAAAGTGTTTGACACACATACATAAGTGTTGTCAATCAACCGTTAATAAATTGTTCAGCTAATCAAATAGTTAGGTATAAGCAAAGGTGCTTATAAGGTGTTCACGCACCTTCCGAAAATTGCTCTTTTAATAATAATAATAATAATAATAATAATAATAATAATAATAATTATAATAAAAATAATAATAATGAGTTGTTGTTTTGTGGAACGTTTCATATTAATAAATATATATATAAGCACGTGAATTATGTAAGTCAAAGGCCAAATCAACTCTCTGCCATTGCCAGCTTGGAATTATCTGAGGCAATTGCTTGAAATTCCAAACTTTTAATGCTCTTTATAATGTCAATTAAGATACCAGACATTTGCATTAAGAGCTCTTCGTTGAAGATATGAGTGTATTTAACAATATGACAGGAAGGATGAACTTTGGCTAAAATATGAGCAGTTTGTACTTTGTGCTGATATAAGAAAGAGACCGATGATGAGCAGAGATAGTGGGCGAGACGACATGCATGAATTTGAAAGCATGGCAACAGTTGCAAGTGCATCCTGGCAGCTCATCTTGACTCTCTCAGCAGGAAGCACTTAATAAATTCAAAACTGCAATTGTCTGTGTCCTTTTTGACAAACATGTCAACAAAAGGCAACTGCTCCTTTTGTCCGACACCACAGCGCAATAGAAATCAGCCATCCGCTAAAGAGTCAATGAACCCCATGCCACAACATCAAAATGCACCACAATTATACATCACTAGACGAGTCGGATGTGCTTTTGTGTTGTGCCAGTTTCTCGGCTTCAAAATCAAATTTCGTGTTTGCCAAATTGCGCAGCAATATTACAACTGTCCAGCAAAACAGGAAAATGAAACCAACTTTCCAGCATTGCGTTGATTATGATGAGTGGAAAATAGCCGAGTGTGTCCTTGTTAGACTCGCTGACCTGTCTGGCCACAGACATGTTTGTAATTAGTATATCAGCATGGTGCCCACTGCGGCATGGCTGACATTGGCTTTCGCTCCACTATTTTCTGTTTGCCTCTAATACAGCGGAAACACATTTTCCAGTTTTTAGCTCTCCCGCCCTAGATTTCTCTATTAGATGTTCATATATTCGTGTCCAAAAATGTATTGAGTGCAGAAATTTGACAGTTTTGCGCGGATGGATATGAACGCGTGACAAAATCAACACGCAAATTAGTTTATAATTTTGACAGACATGCAAGCGCAACAAAAAAAAAATGCATATATATATGTATATGTTGCAAGCGAGTGTCTGAAGTCTGTGGAGGAAAGTGAAGTAAGGTTTGCCGATTAATTAATCTCCTGCTTTTGCGCTTACTACTAAAAACATAGATGTTCATTATTTAAAGGATTTGATTTCAGAGAATTTCTTTTCCAAATACAATCCCTCAAATTGTAATACATATGTTAAAGTTTATAAAGTTAAAATAGGCTTGCAGACCGAGGTCTAATTGCTGACACTTATCGAGTTTATATCCAATGCTGAAATCAAGACTTGAAGTTGCTTGTTATGATTAATAGAGTCATATACTTCAATAGTAATGGTGATTTTCCATCATATAATTCTCAGTTCAGCAGTTCAGTTTAATATTTCAGATTTTAGCATTTATTTTGCGACATTTTCATGTCAACTTATGCAAAACGACTCTTTGAGAAATGCTTTCAAATTTGATTACCCACATAGATATGCAAGCAAGTCAAGAAAAAAGTGAAAAAGAAAATGTAATTTGCTTTCAGCTTTGATTTTCTGCAATATTAACTAAAACTGTAGTTCTTTTTTTTTTTTTTTTAGCTAAAAGTAAGCGGAAGCCAAAGCAACGCAAGAAAAAAGTCCAAGTCTGAGCACAAATGTTGAGATTTACCGAACAAGTAAAGGAAATGAGTGGGCGGTGAGGGAAAAGGCGCAGTTCTGGGGGCGTAAGTGTACGATTAAGTCAATGCAAATGCAAATTTCTGCAATGGAACTAACTGAAAGTGCATTAAATCTATTAGAAATCCCGTCAACAGGCAGCCATAAACATGATTATCTCTCATTGAGCATATACTCTGCTTCTATGTATAATTGTAAAGGAGTATATAAAATGTTGATTTCTTATTTATGATAAAAAATGATTATTTTCGGAACACTTTTAATATTATTCATAACCGTAAAGAACATTTCTCGTAGTTTGATATTAAATATTAAGAATTTTAAATAAATATCTAATAAGGTCTGTTACTAAAAAATAATATTTTGCTTAAGTTTTATTATCATGAATTATTTTTTTAGACAAAAACTTTGTTTGTTATAACAGCGCTGATAGCTGAGTTATTATGTCACCATATTAACACACTTCAGATAGGGAAACTCCCGGTTCAGCAATTTCTCTGTGATATTTTGTGCAACATTTAATATTATTTGTTGCTAAGCGACAAATTTACTTATCGCCGCCTCAAAGATGAATTCAATCAAAGTGCAGCAGCATTTTACAACGCACTTCAAAAGTGACAAACAGTCGCAAGGAAATTCACATCAACGTGGCATTAATATGACAGTCAACGAGCTGTTGTTGGTAATGCTGGCGCAGGAATCAGATCTAGGAACTGACGATGGAGAAACGTGGACAGGCGATGCGCTGAACGAATCACTTTTAAATACATTTGCCGTCGTTCATATTTTTGCCATTTTACCCACCGTCACTTACGACTTGCATCATTCTTTTTCATTTCGTCTGAGCACATAGATGAATGAATGACTGAATGACTGGATGCGTTGGATGGCTGCTTGAATTGTTCGCTGACTAGCTGGCTTCCTGGCTTCGCTTTACTGGCTGACTGTCTGACTGCTAGTCCGGCTGTCTGGTGGTTACTCCTCACCATAGTTGGCTGCCAGTTAAAGCGGATTTGTGTTCTCTTGGGCCATGCTTTTGCTGCAGTTGAAGACATGTTGCCGTTCTGGCGTCAAGAACTTGCTTTATTTATTTAGTTTTGTTTTATTCATTTGCATTTACTATGGCTATGGCTTTTAGCTTATCTTTTTATATATTTATGGAGAATAAAGTACTTATATAATAAGTTCAATGCCATTTTTGTTTACGAGGCTGAAAAATATTCCACAACTGTTTAAGTGCATACAAGAGAGTTATCGTATCAGGTAACTAATTTGTTCGATAAAGAAAAACTATCTTGACGTTGGGTAAGGTGAGATTAACTTTTTAATTGTAAGTACTCTTTTTTTTTTGTTTGCATGGAGATTAGGTGTTCACTATCTGCTCATGTATTGTGTGATCTATGAGTTGGCTAAGGCGTTTAAATGGTTCATTAATTGTAAGCTCAACAGAACTTTACTTAATTATAGTAACAATATTTTCAAGCATTTTAAATGCCTTTAAAATTTTATTAGCAAGTATTTAGCAGCTTATAGAGGCAGGATAAATTGACATTCTAACTTATGGCTTGTGAATACAAAAGAGCAAATGGTTTCACTGTAAGTTGATTCAATTCAGTGTTTAATCTGCATTTGGCTGAAATCTCGAATTGTTTGTATGTTATGTGTTCCACTACTCAGTAAGCGGAATGCTATTGCCAATTTGGTCAACAGAGCTCGCATTACTTTGATTAAAAGATTGCAGACTTGTTTTTTAATAAAGGGCACTCGAAATCACAAAGTAAGTTTCAGCTCTGCCTGGGTAGCGACCACCAGCGGTGCGCTACCATTTGCCATCCTTATACACATTTATTTATTCATTTTTTTGTGTCTCATCCTGTGCGCTCATCACATTGCTGTTGTTATTTTTTATTTATTTTGTTTTCTGTTTTTTTTTTTTTATTATTTGTTTGTCGGGCGGGATATTACACCTCGGTTTTTGTCGCTGTCTTTCACTTTCACATGCTGTGACATATTTCTATAGCGGATCTTGAGAGTGAAGGGGGTTGGGAAACTTGAGTGAAAAGTCTGCTGGCGCGCAGTCAGCCAGACATTTTAGCGGCGGTTTCGTTCTTTTTAATCTTATAAACAATGTCAGCATGAGCTCTGCTTCTCGCTCTGCTCACTGCTCTGCTCTGCTGGTGTCATCTCCAAAAAGTTGCATATGTCTTTCAAGCGCCCAAAAGCATTTTATGGCTTTAATATGTTAAATCGCATTTGCTTATCACTTTTTTTTTGTGTCACAAAATGTTTCTTAAATGACAAAGTGACTAAATAAATTGTAGGGCGGAGTTAACACTAGTTTTAAAATTTAAATAAACGTGTAGAGTTGAGCTCGGGCTGGTTTTTATGAATGAACACATAAACTTCAAGTGATTAACAAAAAGGCTTAAGCAAATATTTTAAAGAGTAGTTATTAAATTTATAAAAATACAGTTTTCATATTAGAATAGTTACCAACATTTTCTTACAGCAATCAGCCCAGCTATTCACAACCTCAAAGAGCAAACAATTATGCAAAGCATAAAAGAAAAATTGCCTGCTTTTCTGTGCAGCTATTCAAAATGAGTTACGTTACTCATATTAAATGATGCATTTTTAATATTCCTTTGGGCCGGCTTTCTGAGCGAGTGGTAACAAAAATAGCAGACTCCAAGGGCTTAACATTAAAATTTATTGGCTGCTTAAACTGTTGAATAACTATGACAAAGAAAAAAGTCTTGATTGAAGCTTTATTCAACAAAAATTTTTTCTCTTTTTTTTTGTAATGAAACAGTTTTTTTATGTAATAGTATTAAATTAACTTTCGCGTTTATTTAATTGCTTAAACTTCGCGTTGTTAATTTTACTTGCTGTTAGTAAAATTACGGTCGGTCGTTTAAGAACACTTTCTCTGTGGCCATTTTGGTGAATGTAGTTAATACTCGTACATTAACTGAATCTTCTAGCGCTTTTTCGTTCACATATTTGTTCTATTGTTCTTCCTCCGGCAATATTTTCTACTCAGCTCTGAATTAGCTTGTTTGTGGCAGCATACAAATGCGAGCTACTCCGTGAGTAGAATCCCTCCAAATGTCTGGCTGATAAAAGTACAAAAGATAATGCCGGCGGCAAGAGTGCGCAAAATTTTGGGACTCGAATGGGGCAGTGGGGTAATGTGAGCACGAATGTGCTTAGATGCCATGCATCACTTTGCCTTGATTTTGAGAAAAAATTATCTTTTAACACCCTTACAAAGGATGATTGAATCAGGTCAAGAATCGAGCTTCGAATTTTAAAAGGCGCGGGGATATACAAAAAAAAAAAAAAAATACTATTAAAAAGCGAATTTTCAGATCGAATGACCATTATCTATCTGATATTGCTCATAAAAAAGATTATGTTTGGCATTTATGTGAATGCGTGCATAATTATTATAAAAATAAGGGCATTTAATATTCTGTACTGCATAAAAAGAATACATTTTTATTTGTATTTTTCCTTTGTGATTGTGTGTTTTTAGTTATGCTCTACGTGCGGTTAATCGCAAATGAGCAACGCAATTCCTGTACACATAATGAGGCCAATTAGGCCTGCGGCAAAAACTAAATGCCGTGTGCAGCTTGTTTAATGGCCCGCTTAACTATGACTATCTGCCATCTCGCAAGCCTTTTGCACAGTACCCAAAAAATAAACACAACTGGCTGTTGGCATTTTCTTCGGGCCACGCAAAATTACTCGTCTGTTAACGGGTCTATGTTTACATCTACTGATTGCGAATCAGCTTTAAATCTTCCCGCAGCGGCTCACCGCCTTGCAGCAGACAAACTGACGGCATTTGCTCGATTACCAACATCAACTACTTGCGGTTAACTGCGGAAGTCTTCAGTTACTTTTTTATGTTACCATTCGATAGCAAGTTCCCATTAATAGTTTTTTATGACTTGTCGGGGTAGTAGTAAAGCATAATACTAGTATTTTCTGTGAAACATCTGACTTGGGCAGACATTAAAGAATCTGAAGAAAATAGACATCCCACAATTTAAATAGTTTCACGTAGCTTCAGTTGTTGTTTATCTTTTGTCAATTTCTTGTACTCGATGGTATTTGAAGCACCTTGAATAGTAAAAATTAATCATAGCTGAATTCAATACAAACTCAAGTTATAAAAGTTTTCATTTTCGTTTTTTGCCACACGAATCGAAAATTTCACTTTAAATGACAGGCATGCCTACTCTAACATTTAACAAAACTATTAATTCAATTCAAGTTGGCAGTACGATTGTGTAAATATACAAAAAATAAATGTAGCGTAAACCACAAAGCCGAAGCTCTAACTGTGCCAGTTACTTGATCAAATACTCAAATACTCAAGGGGTTTAAGAGCCATGCAGCCCACACTTCCCCCCACTTACACACACACACACACAGACACCATATATATATACACGCTAAATATTTGCACAGAATGCATTAGACTTTACATGGAAGCATGTGAAATATTTATGGAGGAGCATTGTAGACATCAGATGATTAGTTGCATGTTCTATGTGCAGTCAGGGCTCCCCGAGCTGCCGATGATTTTGACGGAGCAAATATTTAATCTTAGAATATATTTACCCCTCTTCGGACGTGCTGGACGTCTTTGGAAATCTCAGTTGTACTCCAAACAGCAGCAGCAGAAACTGTTCGCAGCTTGACTCGTATTAGCCCAAGTCAAACAAAGACATCGGCAAAATTGCAACGTGCAGAGAGGTCAAAAGAGAAACGTAGCAAACATAGAAAAGAAAGGAAAAAATGAAAAGGAAAAGTGTTGTTAAGAAAATGCACAAGACGGAAAATCGATGTGAGCTGTGTGTTGCTTTTACGGTTGACTCTACAAATTTTATGGTTAGAGTGGGTGTCACTAAATCCTCGGTGTGACAGATTAACACGTGCTGGTCAAGCTATAAGCGAACTGCTGCCAACAGCAGAAGGCTAAATTCGAGTTGCAAACAAATAAATGGGGAAAATATGTATTTAAAATAGGGCATACTAAATAAAAAAAATAAATTTCTGTAAATAAATAAACCGTTATGTAAAATACCAGCAACTGACAAAATCGATGAAAAGTTCAAGCGAAATCAATTCGCACTTTTTTAATTAAACTTTCTGCTACAACTTTGTTCCCCCAATCCACCACTTTTCCTGCTCGTCTGCTGCATACCTTATGATGAGTGCAGCTGTTGCTACTTGTTTGATTCCCCTTAACGCATTTGTATGCTGTTAATTAGGTTTTTTTTTTTTTTAAATAATTACAAGCAGCTAGCGGCGTTTTGAGTGCATTAAAATAGTTCCTGACTTGGGCGAACAATATAATTAAATTGTTTAATAAATAAAGTTGCCAGCTCTTCATATATACCGTGCACCAAATTATAAAAATTTGGTTTTCAAAAAAGGAAAGTACAGACATTATTATCCCCTATTGATAGTAACATGTATAAAAAATTTATTAAAACACAAACTTAGAGCACACCTTATGTATGCAAAATCGTTTGTTATTGGACGATTTTAGTTTACCATTTATTTTGTGTTCGGTGACTTCTGTTCTTATAATTTATATAGGTATTGGCGTGCTCCTAAATACCAATTTAATATTTTTCTATGTGTTTACCTAAGTACTATGTCAATTCAATTCTATTAGGTAGGTATTATTGTAATAATGTCTGTTCGTTTCTTTTCGGGTTTCCTCAGTTTGAAGCATTTTTGATTAAACCCAGAACTCTTTCTGCTGTAATCAGTATATATGCCAGAAACTGCCAGATTTGAGCACTAATACATAATTGATATCTTTCATATTTTCCAATATTTCGTAAGTAAACTCTCTTGTAATGAAAAATCGCTTCTCTACTCAATCATAAATAATAAATCATTTAAGTTAAATTTTTTAATTTGATCATTTATTTTTATAAAATCAATCATAACAATTCATTATTCAGTTTGCGCGTTCATTCATTGAAATCATTAGTTATTTGCTTTTGCTTTGTTGTTTCCGTTTTAATTTTTTGGTTTACATTTTTACATATTAAACAATTCCATATTTGTATGCTTTATTTACGCAATTATCAAATACTTAAAAAATAAAATGCGTCTAAATTGAAATACGTACATCGTATGTATGTAACTGCAATAGATGCGTGTTGATGTACTTATTATGATCAATTACTTTATTGTTATATTTAATTATTGGTGATTATAGTAACTAATCAATTAGGTTGTATGTTTTTTTCCGTTATCAGTTTTTAAAAAATATATTTGTTCATATACAATATGTTGTGTGTTCGTGTGTGATTGTTATTATAATAATTATTTTAAGTTTTTCATCTTTTTTAAAATTTTTTTTGGTTGTTTATAAAGGACGATAAACCATCATAGACGTTATCAAAAAGGCAAACCATTAATTATATAAGTAAGTACATACAATGCTTTTTACAAGATTTACAAATCTTTCTCATATTCTCATATATTTCTCAAGTTGTTGCTAAGAGCATATTTGACTTGATTAATCTATAACTAATGTTGTTTTTTCTTTGCTAAAAATGATACAAAAAAATGTTCGTAAATGTTACATTTAAAATTCCATCAAGAAGACATTTTGCATGTATGGACTACAATTTGTATGCTATGAGGAGGCAGGGTTACCTTGACCACTGGCCAAGTTGCGCTGTGGTGATTGTTGTTGTTGAGTGGGTGAAATAGTTATTTGGCTAGTCGTAGGCGTTACAGCATTATTTCTACTATTTATATTATTATTAGTATTATTTTGGCTAAATTGAGACTTAGTATTATTAGTGGTCGTTACTGTGGCAACTCGTCTAAGACGATTATCTGGTATCGGTGGTGATTGTAAAGTGCCCGAACCCTGATGTTGGGGTGAGAAAGATGATGGCCCGCTGGCGCTGCCACCAAATGCACCAGCAATGCTGCTGCTGCCACCGCCACCACCACCACCACCACCGACGGCACTACCACCAAAGATGCTGCCATTGCTGCTGCCAATCAGGCTCAGCGAATGATCATTGGACAGTATCTGATGGGCAGCCAAATTCATCTCCTCGGGCGTCATATCGAGCGCCTCACGCATCTCCCGAGCAGCTGTGCCCACAAACTCGGAATCACAATATTTTCCTAGACCCTCAGCGGCGAGTACCTGAAAGAAACCGAATATTTATGTTGGCGTATAATTGATTAATAGGAGAATAATCTTACCCCTCCAATCAATGATTCGGCTAGGCCATTCATTTCAGATGAAGTTGGTAAACGACGCTGATCGTAAGGACTAGCTGGTGTCGATTGGATCATGCGTTCGTGGCCAGGAATAGCACCATTGGGTGCGTAGACTATATAATTGCATAAAATATGAAATACAAGTTGGTTTATTAGCTGTTATTGGAAGGAATTATTGTTTCCAAAACATTTCTTTAAAAATTTGTACAGCGCTTGATGATCATATTTAAAGTTTTCATATTTGTCAGTCGACCTAGGCTTTGAAGTATTACCTGTCTTTATAAATAAGTAAAAGATAACATGTCAAGCAATCTACTTTTATCCCACTTAAGAAATTATTATTTTGTACTTGACTTCTGTGAAATGATTTGAACGAGTTACGACATAATTTAAGATGGTTTTAAATGTATTTGAAAGTCCAGCAATTATAATTTTTTAACACAACTTTATATTTTTGTTTTTTTTTTTAAATTATATTTTACAATTTCGCTATCAGAAAAAAGACTACTGATTTTGAATAAAAACTTTTCGTTGTTTCATCTGCTTCTGAATTTTTGAATTTTAGCAACAGTCATTCTAAATAAAAAAAAATTATAAATTATTCATTTAAACTATCAAACGACCGACCGTTTCCCATCAACCAATATGATCATCAAGCATTTACATAAGAAGACAACTTAAATTATAGTTGACTGTTAGTTAAGCATTCAATAATACAGGCTATGTTAATATTTTAGATGTTATTGTACAGCTTTATGTAAATGAAATAAGTATATTCTAGAGAAATAAAAATTTAATTAACTATAAACTAAAGCAAGCAACGATCGCTATTGAGGCATAAACAAATAATATATGATATTTATTTGTCCTTGAAGGCAATGCAGACATGTCCTTAAGGCGGGCTCTACAAAGGCGTTACTAAGGCAATTTCTAAGGCATGGGCAGCGTTTTATTAACGAAGCAGGCGGATCAGCTCAAGCCAATCAAAAACCAAGCAATATCTTTCAATGTGTGTGTGAGTGTGTGTATGTGTGTATGCTCTAAGTATTCACAGAGTGTATTTTGTATTGGATTCTCTGAATTTCATATCTATAGGGCACCCCCACATAAAACATAAGAAGCGACGATAAGACAACATTAATACAACAGTTAACGAACATTTTGTTTTGTTGAAGATTTGGCATATATAAAAAATAATTGAATATACGAGTATCGTTGACATGGGTATATAATAATTATTAGATTATAAGTATTTGATGGACGCAAGGCACACTTTGATGGGTATACGCTCAGTCGGCCAGGCCAGCTTATGAGTACATATGGGCACAACAACACTGGTATATAGGTATTTATATAGACACCGATATCATTTGGATTAAGATTTGTAAGAAATACTTTGATTATGGTAACCTTTTTCATTTCGATTCGTTCTTTGTTGCGTGTTAAACGGTTGTTCTTGTTGTTGTTCAGTTGTTGTTGGTTGTTGTTGTTGTTTTTGGTGTTATGTTTTACTCCACGCAGGTCTAAGCAGTTACATAAAACTCTTTTTATTTATTTTTTGTTTACAATACTTAGGGAATGGTTTGTTGTACAAAAACAAAAACAAACAAATTGGTATATTTAATACAAAATGATAAATTATAAAACAAACATAAAATTTTCTTTGCCCATTTGGCCGTAATGAGAGCTATATATGTGGTTCGAACTGTCTGGGACTCATCCAGGAAGTTATTCAGTGTTCGAAACTCAGCACTCGGTTGTTTTTAAACTCGAATCACTTAAGCTATAATAAAGATGTTTATAAAAAAGAGTTATACAAAAACAAATTACTTTAACAACACAATTTTGCATAGAATTCAGTTTAAAATTTAGATTGGACCTTAAAAGTATTACACAATTTTTAGTTTTGACAATTGGTTGCTTATTAATCAATTACAAATTAAGCTTGAATCAATCTCAATTTGTTAGTTTGTAATCAACAAAAGGAGCCATGTGTATTTGGTTAGAGCACAACGCTTATAAGCTGAAAGAGTTATAGATATTTTATTTAACACGTACATCGTTTTTGAGAATACTTCAAAGTTATCCTAATGGAACCCCAATCAATAACTTTTTGCTTAGTCATCAACTCCTAGTTACCGATTTATTTTAATCAATAACTAGTAAAATAATACTTATTTAAATATCTAATTAAATAATTTTAAATTAGTGATAGATAAGGCTAAAGAAATAGAACTCCCTCACGATAATATATAGTTCTAGCAAAGAAATAACTTCAATGTGTAAATATTTTTTAAAAACTACACTGTTCATTGTTCAAAGCAAAAATCTTGCTTTCATTATTTTATCAGTTTATGTATAGGTTTAATTTTAGTTTAATATCCATTTGATTTATATGCTTTGTTTAATTGTTGTTTTGTGTGTCTATATAATCTACTGAGGCTGAGTATATAATATGTATATATATATTTTAATATGTATAAGAGGCAGCAAAAAGCGTTTCTAGAGTAGCCCAACTAAACTACTAAATTCTACGATTAAGTGTATGCTATATATATATATATATAAGTATATACGATATTTTATTATTAAAAACTGCGCATAGAGCTAATGCAATGTTTGCTACGAGTCGAAATTAATTTCCATTCTGTTGAGTGTTTTGAGTGTCATCATTTCTGTAACGCCGCGTTTCACAAACAGCCAAAAATACATTGAAACCATAGCGATCTTCACTTATTTTGTGGCTTAAATTGCGCTTATTAGTCAGTTATTTAATAATACTATTTCGATATTGTGATTTTTTTTTTTTGGGCATGCCGCAGGCAAAATTTAGAACTCACAACTCAGAATTTTAGGGGCGATTACGAAAAAATGTACAATAATAATAATGATGCTGCGCTACAAATGTTATATGTATATACCGAAAAATTATAATTCCATAATTAATTAATTAGTATGCGCAAAACAAAAATAATTAGAGAACTGAGTCGCTATGTGAAGAAATCAGAGGTTTTCGGTGGATCTTGTGTGTGGGAGCCAAAGAAAACTCAAACATAAAATGCAACAACAAACAAACAAATGTTTTTTGTTTTTCGGGTTAGCTCGAGAAATTATAATAAACAATTAAATCAATTTTTTTTGTGCAATTGCTTTTTGCTGTTGTTGCAGTAGTTGTTGCAATTGCAGCATTTTTGCGCTTACCATTATTATATGGATGCAATAAAATACCACGATTGCGGTTGCTGAAATTAATGTTCGGGGATTGAGTAAATTTGTTGTTGTTCGGTTCTCAGTGAATGTTGGTTGGTATTTTTTTTTTGTATCGAGTTTATAAACACGCTAACACGCATAAATATAAGTATGATGGATAATTATATTATTTTTCTTAATTAAAGTCAGGTTTTTTTTTGTTTTGCTGGTGATTTTTCAACTAATTTTCTAATTTTGCAACTAAATTGATGGCCAAGAACAATAATCTGTGGCCCGGGCTCCTTTTGTCCATTACAAACGTTAAAGGCGCACTAAATAAAGAACAAAGTGCCATACAAACGTGGCCAAAATGATGAGACAAAATATAACTCACTAAACAGCAAGCCATAATAACAAGAAGTATATATGGAATGGAAACTCAAGAATTGACAGATTTTGTGTGCGTCTAGACTCTAGAGAATTAATAAAATGACCAACTCCCGCGCGGCATCGAGTTTTCATTTCCCCTCTTTCGCAGAAAGTAGTCTCAAAACTTCCCCCAATACTCACTCATAAGATATCGTATTGGCCTCCGGCGGCAAAGTGCCGGCCACAGTGGCTGCACCGACTCCTCCACCATTCTTCGCCAGCGGACGCATCGAGATGCTCTCGCCAAAGGTGCGCAACTCGCCTCCGCTGCTCGCATGCAGCTCATCGTGCAGCTTGCCACTGGCCGCCATCCTGGCCTGCATTATGTTGCGGGTGATGTGATTGACACCATCGGCGACGCTCCGATTGAGATTATCGTAAAGGTAATCGACGCCACCGCTGTCTGCGCTGCCCAGCACCAAACTGCTGCCGCCCACGCCCGCAGCGGCCAGCGAGGAGCCGCCAATGGTCAGTGCCCCATTGCTCTGTGAGGCCTTAGCACTGCGACGGAAAGTGCCATTGCCATGACGACGTATCGAAGACCAAACACTGCCAAACAGCGTATGATGGCGCTGTGGGCAAAGAGCATAAATCAGATTAATTAAGGAATAGAATGCATAGAGTGATATGCACGTGGCATACAATAACTTGGTGCGCGGGACAGACAGACGGACATGGCTAAATCAACTCGGCTCTCAAGAATATCTATTTATGAGGCCAGAGATGTTTTCTTCTGCCTTTTACATACTGTTGCACAAAGCCCTTATACTTTCCTTACCAATCTCTAATGAGTTTAGGGTATACAAAATATTATATTGTTCAAGTTTTATTTGGAGACTTTAAGAATTTTGTTATTGACTTACGCGATGCATGGGCTCTGGTTCCTCGGCCAGCTCATCCAGATTTCCTGAGATGGCGCGCTTCAGCGCTGGCGACACTTCGTGCAGCGTGCGTAGACCCGCTTGCAGTGTGACCGTATTGCTATCGGGATGTCCCTCCTTGCCCTCCTGTTCCTTGCGTTTCTTGAAGCGACGGAAATAGTCCTGTATCAGATACGTGGCATAGAATTTGCCCACAGTGACTTCATCATCGTTGCCCGGTGGCGGCACCACCTGATCCAGTAGCTTTGCATTGGTGCGTTTCCAGATTTGCTTAATTGTGGCGCGCAATTCAGCATTGCAATCATCAATGTTGCCCTCCGTTTTGATACTCAGCGAGGTGCGCACAACAGCAAAAAGGGTGGCATTGAAGAGCACCGTTCCGTCGGAATTAAGGGGCATGTTCATGGAGACCAGTCGCTTGCAGGCCATGCGATGCGGACACAGCTTGCCAAAGCCCAATGGCGGTGATATCTTCCTTAGCAAGGTGACCACATCTAGATGCTTGATGCGCCCTTTAGCGTCCGGATCATATTCGCTCCACAGGCGAATAAACTCGTCCAAATGATGCGGACCCAGAATGGACCAATCGCGCGTTAGATAATCAAAGTTATCCATGATGACGGCCACAAACAAGTTAATGATCTGAAAATGGAAAAGGTTCGAAGCTATAGAATTAACTGGATTTCATATTATTGTAGTCAATTCAGATTAATTTTTTTTAGCCTTCTGTTTAGTTATCATCTAATAAATCAAAAGAAGGAAACAAAAAATATAAATATAGAAAATTTTCTTAAATTCAAATAATTAATTTAAATTCATTAATGTCTTGAATTTAAATGGAATATTTTGAGAAATCGTTCCTCAATTTCATTTGAGAAACTTAAAAAGTGCAATGAACAGTGAAAATGTGGATATATTGTGTAATACCCACCAAAAATGAGCACAGCACATAGAAGGATATAAAATAGGGATAGGCTATGGAGGAGCCGCACTGATCGCCCGGCGTATCCGAGTTCATATCACAATGCACATCCGGTTGCGCTGAGCAGGCCATCATAATATCCTGCCACGCCTCACCGGTGGCTGAGCGAAACAGCACCAGCACTGCCTGCTGAAATGTTTGGAAATTATTGTTCCTAGTGATGGCATTGCCACCATCCAGCGCTATTTTGCCAAAGACCTGAAGGATTATCAAGTTTAAAATCGTATGTATACATGGTATCTTTAAAAGAGAGTCACCTGCATGCCCACAACTGCGTAGATGAAGAAGAGCAACACTATGAGCAGAGCCACATAGGGTAGGGCCTGAAATGATTTGATGAAGGTCCAGAGGAGCGTACGGATACCCTCGCCTTTGCTGAGCAGCTTGACGAGACGCATAACTCGGAACAGTCGAAAGAAATTTATGGAAATTAAATTCGAGCCAGCCTGCAGGTAAATAGAAGCTGTGAGAAAAGTTTTCATTTGTTAAGTTATTAATGACAAACCGCCTTAGTCTTGGCTTTACAGCCCTCGACAATATCACACGCGGCCTGTGTGTCCTTGCTCTGTATTAACAAGATATAAATTATTTTAAATATATTCTGGATAATGTAGAGGATCATTCAAACCTTAATTTCGGAATAAACAATATCTATAAAGCTGCCAAGTACAATAATGAAATCGAAAACGTTCCACGCATCACCGAAATAGTTCTATGAAATATAAATATAAATTAATACTTTAAGTTCAGTATTATAAATTAAACTAAGCTCTATACTCACTTTGAATCGGAAAGCAGCCAGTTTAAAGACAAACTCCAAGGCAAATACTGCTGTGAATATCATATTGAGTGCATCCAGCAGTTCCGTATACCATATGGGTTGTTGATAGAACTTCATGGCAAGTGTGACCGTGTTTATCATAATCAATATAAATATTGTATACTCAAACGATGATGATGTCACAAACCACCAGACTTTATACTGTATGCCATGTTTCGGTATATATCGACGAACCGGTTTCGCTTTCAAAGCAAACTCAATGCAATTTCGCTGATTCTTATCCAGATCACAATTTTTGTACTCCTGTTCACCCTCATTTTGGAAAGTGACAATAACGAAACCGACGAAGATGTTGACCATGAAGAAGGCAATTATGATAATATAGATTATATAGTAGGCAGCGACTATAGGACGGAAGTTGTGTATTGGACCGCCATTTTCCTGATTTGAATCAATAGAGACATAGAGGAGGCTATAGGGGAAGCAAAAATCAATTATTAACCAACTGACAACTGGAAATATGTGCACTACTTACGCAGGCCAACCCTCAAAGGTGGAAACGGTAAAAAGTGTTAGCATGCCTTTGGCTACATCGTCGAAATGGAAACCGTTATTGCTCCATGCGCGCTCCTTAAGACGTGGCTTGTTCATATCACCACCCTCATAGACTAGATAGGTGCCGCTAAAAATTAAAATATATATATTACACATTATACTGAGCACAAAAAAGGTCATCAGATACTTACTAGCATTCCTCTCTCACCATTTTAGAACCATCGGTGCATGAGAAAAATTTACCCTACATGTTGGATTGATGATTTACGGACCCAGAACAGATATGTAGATGTTTATTAACAAAATTGTTGAAGAAATCATTCGAGATAAACTTATGAAAAATGCTCTTAAGTTCTGGGTACACAGCAGTTAAGGGCATTTAACTACAACTTCTCGATAGTACTATCAACTAATGCCTAATTATACGTATTATGCAGCGATATTATAGACTAAGCTAGTCTATATTTACATCGATATACAGGGTGTCTCATTTGCAAACAAATTTACATACACATAAGTTTTTGATTTCATAATTGATTGCTTTTCGGAACGGACACAAGTTTTGAATTGGACATCACATTATATTTACAGACGGTACTAAAACAATACAATACACAAATTGTTACAAACATTTCAGGATTGGGTTTCAAAGTGTTAATATAGGTAAATACATATATAATACAAATTGTTAGCGAGCAGCTTAACTGGCTGTAAATAATCAGCTAGGAAGTATGTAGCTAATAGGGAACAGAACTCATTGGTATAAGTTGAAAATGTTTTGGTATTAGGCTGTAAAGCTAAATAACAGCTGGCGAGGCGTTGGAAGCTTTTTTAAGCTAGTTGGGAAGTGTAATATTCGCAACGATATCATGAATTTGTATATAATTAATGAGCTTAGAACATAATTTAATTAAGTTTACCAATATCATTTCATGAAGTAAAATTCATTCTGTAAAGCTAAGAAAAATCAAAAGATTTTACACATCATAAGAGATCAGAGTTCATAGTTAAAGCCTATCATAACAAATGCCCCCAAAGTATAGATATTTAAGTTCTTTCACCAATTAAGTTTCAGATATCTACCCAATCGAAAATTGAAAGTAGGTCGGAGTACATTAAAAATTCAAAGCACACATATTAAGCAGCGAGTAAATTGAATTCTTTCATAAAAGCGCACACATAAAGCCGATTCTAATTACCCTTTACCAATTTTAATTTTCATTTAGTTTTTTTTTTGTTTATATAATTGAAAAAATTACCTTAAAGAGTTGCACTCCAATAACGGCAAACATGAATTGCAATAAATATGTAACCAACATAATATTACCAATGGTTTTAATTGCGACAACGACGCACTTGACCACATACTGTGTATTTTTTTGCAGAGTGGCCCAATATTTTTTTTGTGTTTTAGTCGAATGTGTGGAATAGCAAAAGAATTGACAGGCGTGTATGATGTGTATTTTTTTTTTTTTGTTTTTTTTAGAATTTTTTTTTATGCGATGTGTGTGGGTGTGTGTTTATGTAGCATCAATCAGCGGAATTTTTGTTATTGTGGCCACATTTTTGGAATAGTTTCAATTAAATCAAAATTTTTTTGCCAAAGCAAATGGTACACAATGCAATTATTTGTGTGTGGCAAAATATTCGAAAACCGAAACGATAAAAGAGAGAAAAAGAGGAAAATTCATTTGTAGGGGTTTAATTCTGAAAGTTGTTTTGTATGCTAAAAATAAATTAATGTTTGTGTGTGTACTTTTTACAATTAAAACGAGGTTAATGACACTAAATATCAGTGGAAAATGAGAAAAATGTTGATTTTTTTAAAAATAAAAATAGTTAAAAAGAAATGAAGAATTATAATAAAATGTGAAGTATGAATTAGTATCTATGTTTTATGACCAAGTGGTTTGCTACAACAACAAATAGATCTACCAACATAAAGTTAACTAGATGTTTTGTACACAATTTGATTTTTTTTTTTAATTCTCTTCGGTTTTGCTGTTTGGTTTGCCTTGATGCTAGGGTGCAAGGTTGGTCGCTGCATGATGTTTAAATATTCGAATAGTTCAATATGCGTGTGCTTTAACATTATATTATGTGTGTGTTTTTGCGGCATGTGATCTTGTGGGAATTCAATGTGACACTTATTTCTTATATTTGTTTCTCTGGGATAGACGCATACAACGCAGAAAATGGGTGTGGAATATAAGAATTGACAAGTTGATATGGTTTAATTTGTGTGAGTATTGTTAGGTCTGTATGGGTGGGTTTTATTTCTCCCAAGTGCTGAAAAACAATATTTGTGTGTATACTTAAAGTCAGACTAATATTTAATATCGGTTGGTATTTATAGCCAGAATAAATTAGTTTATTGCAATGCCCCACTATGTAGTACCTCAGTAATCCTTATTTTCTCAATACAAAATTCCTATAAAAAGATGCTCTCACTAAAAATGTTGCCACAGTTATTATGCTGAGCATTAATAAGCAATACTAGGCAGCATATTGGATATTATTTACAATTGTACAATTTGTGCCGTGTTTAGCTATTAGTCATACCAAATTAATAGAGATCATTTGAAATAATAATAATAATCGAAAACAATATTGTATAGCTTAAAGAAAGGTTATTGTTTAAATGTTAAGGATAGCAATTCAAACATTTAACAATTTGGAACAACAACAAAATGTTAATATTATTAAAAGTTGCATGTTTGTGCAATTATAGTATATGTACGAGTACCTATACAATTTACAAGTAAAGGACTATGAATTAGCTAAAGGAAATCTTGAAATATCCATTAGTCCACACGAAAAAATAAACATTAATCATAAGCAATTTTGTATGATTAAAAGTAACTAGAAAATTCAATATATATGCTCTCTAGAAATATTGTACTTAAATATCGGTCGGCTTTTATACAGTTCTTCTTATTTTTTATTGTTTTTTGATTACTTAACGAAAACGAAAAAAGAGTAAGCACTTAAAAACAAAATCATACCTTAAACAATTGGACTCCTATAACGGCAAACATGAATTGCAGTAGGCATGTGACGAGCACAATATTTCCGATAGTCTTAACAGCGACTATGACACATTGAACAACATGCTGTATATGATACGACGATATATGTATAGTTATAATACGATATTTAAGATATACTCTATATATGTATATAAATAGCTCAAGATTTAATTGGTGTTATAATTGCGTTTCGGTTTTAGTATCAACATGTATGTCACATAGTTTGACTATGCCTAAGCCACGCCCATAGCATTTATTCCACGCCCATTTTCGTTAAGTGTTAAAAGTTTAACTCAAAATTAAACAGTTGTTGAATTTAAATAGATATATATTTATATACTATATTTTGCAGTGTACAATTCAGCCAATAGAGCTTTTCGTGGTGCACCCTACACCCAGCATTTCAAGGTTTTTGATTTCAATTGGTTTTCATCATTTGGAAACTACGCATTTAAGTTTTTTTTCTGCACTTCGTATTGGGGTTATTGCAAAAAGACAAGATTTGATTATTAGCTCGCAAAAAAAAAATAATAAAAAACAAAAATTAAGAATTATTGTTGTAGTGTAGCGTTTGTCCAAATAATAAGAACAAACGTAAACTTAAAACGTCAAAGAAATTAAACGATTTTAATAGAAGCAGGTGAATAAAATCGATAATAGAAACGATAACTGTGAAATCATAGAAATGTGGCTTACCTTCAGACCCTTAGCTCGATTAATGGCGCGCAGTGGCCTTAAAACTCGTAGAACGCGAAGAATTTTCACGACTGAAATCGCATTCGAACTGCAGTTGAAATCGACGTTATAATTATATTCCAGAAGTAAGTTTATCAACTACTGGGTTAGAGTAGTCTTTTTTGTGTTTACCTGGATACTAGAGATATCAATGAGACGCAGACCACAAGTAAATCTAGTAGATTAAATGCGGATCTGCAAAAGGCTCCGTCGTGTAACACGAAGCCATATGAAATCAATTTCAGAATCAGTTCTATTGTGAAAACTGCCGTGAAAAAATAATCAAATTTATTGAGTACCTGCAAAATTGAACGGGGTGACAACATGAAAATTTATTTGACAATTGACAAATATATAAATCCAAATACAAATCTACGAACACTCTTCTGAAGCAGACCCATTAACAACTTACGAAATATTGAGTTGCCCGTCTGTTTTCGATTCGGTTCGGGAGCTACTTACTTTATTTAAATCATCGTTGGCCCTTAGTGGATTCTCCGCTGCCAGCATGGCCGATGAGAACATAATGCAACAAAGGATAATGTTGCTGAAATTGCTGTGGTTGCAGAGCCAGTGGCAGAAGACACGAAATCTGTGAAGAAATAAAATGTTCTAAATAAATGCCCAAAACTGCGGTTAAACTAAAAAAAAAAAATAAATAACAGCAAATCCAATTATAAACGTGCATTTCAAGTTAATATAGTAATTATTCAAATATTATTAAATGTTATGGAGAAAAAGCGATTGCAAAGAGAACGCTTGGCATATCAAATTTTCAGTTTGAAGAACTCTAATAACTAAGGGACAATAACAACTGTATTGGTCTGGTGATACAAAAGATTTTCGATTCGCTACAAAGTCAAATCAAATGTAAATCTTAACATCTAGACACAGGTACACATAATACATAAATATTGTTAAACAAAAGACAATTACAATATTATAATAGTACATTCATAGGAATACATCACGCACACAAAACACACGCACACACACAAAAAGTAATGGAATTTATAACAAAGTATAGGAAGAATGAACACTCTTGGTTATTACCCAAGCCATATATATAATTGGTATGGTTAACTAAAACATAAAAACCTGTTTGTTTGGGAGAAAAGAAAGAATGATGTGCCCGGTGGTATAGGTAGAATTTTCGTAGCCGTATTAACCTCAGACATACGTCGTGGGCGTGCTGTTATCATGCCTTCTTCATCCACTATATGCAATAAATTTTTTATGCATCATTTGCCAATGTGGAAAAAATAATAAACACATATTGATTCATGTAGAAAAACAGGGCTGCTTAACTTAAGAAATATAAATAATAATAAATAGCTTATAGTAATTAAAAACTTATGTACAAAAGTGCCAAAAAAATTCTTAAGTTCTAAGTATATTTTTGTCTTAAAAAGAAATGAAAAGTCAAATTTCAAATTGTGTTTTGCTTCGAAGTGGGGTAAAACCTTTAAAAGTAAACCGATTTATGGTTAAACTATGGGAATCTGTATGTAGTTCTGGAAACTTCTAATTTACTAACTGCTTTACTAAATGCAAATTAAAGCAATGATTAATTTTCAATGCAAATGACTTTCAGTCTTAGATGCTTGTCAAAATGTGGTTCATTAACTGAAAATCAAAATTAAGCTGCAATTAACTTTATGTACAGTGTATAAGCTACAGCTTGACATCAAATGATCAAGTATCGTTTTTTATTTTCAAATATTTCGTATAGCCTATGTAAAATGCAATCATGCAAAAATAGCCGTACAAAACCAGAGTGCAAGAAAACATTGAACAAAATGTTTAAAGAAATTGCCCAAAAGACTCGTGAATAATACAAGTGTCAATATTGTATTTTTGTAGTTTTTGCTGTTGTTGTTCTGAATGTTTTGATGTTGTTGTTGAATTACCTGTTTGTGTAACTGAAAATGAAAAATGCACTGCCTCGTGGTATGGGCTTTTTAGTCTTCTTCATGCTGACTTCAGATAAACGTCGGGGTCGTGCAGTAACACGTGCTGATACTTCAGAATGGGAATCTTTTGATTAATACAAAATTGATAGTTGTGTGTGTGTTTTCCAAGGCAGCAAATGAAAGCGTCAGCAGCATGAATACCAATCAATCAAATTTTTACTATGGTTTAGTAAGTGTCTAATCCGAGTGTATATATTAATGGTTTGTATGTGTGTAAGTGTGCTTAACTTAATCTACTTATTTTCTAAGTAGTTTTCAGATACGTAACTTATAGTTTAGTTAATTTCAGCTAAGAGCTCAAAATTAATATGCAACTTACCCTCTTCTTCTTCTTCATCTTCGCACATTTCGCGCACCTCCTCATCAGATAAGGTCTCATGATCCCTAAAAATATATTTAGAAATTAAAGAACCGTCCTATAATGTTGGCAAATGCTACAGAACTTCTCATCATCCATCTCTTGATGTTCCAAATCAATATCAATGCTCAGATGTTCATCATCCAAGCCATCTATGGTGGGCGTGGGACTGTGCGATCTTTTCATAGCACCCTCGTCTTGCTGTAAATGAACAAATAAATCATAAAATTCAGATTGTGTAAAAGAAAGTTACTTGCCGGCTCCTCTTCCTTTTCCACCTCCGACAGCGAATCAGCATCGGCCAAATTATCCACAGCAATGGCCAAGAACACATTTAACAGTATATAATTGCCGCATATGAATAATATTATAAAGTATATACAAGCCAAGGCACCGTATGAGGAGACGCCGCCATAAGCATTAATGCCCACGTACATGACAGCATTCCAATCCTCACCAGTCATGATCTAAAATATAATTGTTGTATATGAATACAAAAGCTGATATTATCTATGAATATTCTCACCTGGAATACTGTAAGCAGGCTCTGCCAGAAGCAATCGAAATTCATGCGATACTTCTCGTCGTCATTATAATTAAATCTACCACCAAAAACCTGCATGCCCAGCAATGCAAATATCACAATAAATAGGAAGAGCAGTAACAATAGCGAAGCAATTGATTGTATTGAATTCAATAGGGAAGCAACTAGATTCGATAGAGATCGCCAGTATCTAAAACAAGTCCATGTGTTGATTGCAAGAAATATTTTAGATAATTCCACAACTCACTTGGTGACCTTGAAGACACGCAACAGGCGCACACAACGCAACACTGATACGCCCAGTGGAGGCATCATTCCCGTTTTGGTCAGCAGCGTCTCGGAAATGCTGCCAATCACAACGAAACAATCGAAGCGATTGAATAGCGACACAAAGTAGCCCTGGAAGCCTAAGCTGTACATTTTCAGCAACATTTCGCATGTGAAAAGCCCAATAAAGACCATGTTTGTATATTCTGCAATGCGAAAGATCAAATAATTACAATCTAAAAGTAAATATTCATGAAATTTGTTGTTAATTGAAATTATGAATAATGAAAAATGAAAGCCGTTTGTGTAGAATTTAGGACACTTGTTATTGCATTGATGATGCATCGACACTCACCCTGAAACTCATCCAGCCAATCCACCTGGTCATAGTGCTCTGTAGCAAGGACGCCAGTGTTCAGGAACACCAGCACAATGATCAGCCAATAGAATGCCTGCGATTTGACTGCCTTGCGACATGCTCGACGCATTCGTCGATTGACGCGATCGAAGTCCTTCTTCAATTTGCGCCAACGCGATTCGGTGAGTTGCATTTCGGGCATCTCTTCTCCCATATTTTCGGTAGAGTCCATTTCGTTCTGTTGCTTACCCTTGCCATCGGGCATTAGGCCACCCGGTGCATCTGGCTCAATATCCTCGGCCTGGGTTATCCAGTCGAGATATCCGCGTAAATCCTCCTCGATTTGTTGCTTCTCGCGCAGCTTCTGAAAGTCGCCGCGATTCTTGGCCTTGTTACGCTCTTTGGAGAACTCACCGGACAACACACCAAGAATCAGATTCATAACGAAAAATGCGCCCAAAATGACCATGGAAATAAAGTAAATCCATTGCCAGTCGCTGCCCATTGCGTCTTGTATCTGTGAGGGGGAGTGGAAATTCCTTATAATAAATACTTCTTTACAAATACACTTGTAAAAGTTCTGTCTATCCGTCTGCATTCTGAACCCGACGACAACTTTTGTACTACCAAGCAACTTACGTAATACAAAACATCTGTCCAGCCCTCGAGTGTGACACACTGGAAGACCGTCAACATGGCCAGTCCAAAGTTGTCAAAGTTTGTAATACCGTAATTGGGTCCTACCCAATTGCCGTAGCACTTCATGCCGTCAGGGCAAGCGTAGCCGACGCCGCAGGGTCTCATGTCATCCTCGTATTCACCTAGATTCCGAGTTATTTGTTTGGGATTGTTTTTTTTTTGATTTTTTTTTTTTTTTTTAGGTTTCATGCATTAGTGATGAGATGTACTATGAGATGAGATATGATAATTGGTATGATAATGATTGTGATTCTGTGTTTTTGTCTTTGGGGTGAGCTTGTTTGGTTTTTTTTTTTATTTTGTTGCGGAATATGCCGCCTATTTGTCCCATTTACTTAAAATTTCAACTAGCTCTATTAAGTAGAAGATTAGTTTAAATGCTCGGTGAAAATTGGACAGTATTTGTAATTTGTAGTGTGGTTTTTTAATTTTTCGGAGGGTGGTGTCTTTTTCGCATATCTTTTCCTTTTTTTCTTGTATGGATGTGTGGAAACTGTGTGTGTAGAGCGTTTATGCCTTATTGAATTGTGTTGGATTGTGTTGCTGCCCGCAAAATCGTGCACTAATCTACTAATAATAGAGCTACAGGACGTTGAATTTTAGTGCGACATATCTGGTAGCATTCAAGACATTGAATGATATTCGTACAACGTATAAATATTGTACTGTTGTTTAGATGTTGTTGGTTTTGTTTGTTTGTGCTTACCTGTTACCTCATCACGACACGTCTTATGCAATTTACCAGAGAACAACTCTAGGCCAATTATGGCATAGATAATGATTACGAATATGACCAAGAGTGCAATGTGAAACAGTGGCACCATGGCCTTTAAAATTGAATTAAGCACAACCTGTAGACCTGCGGAAAGCGTATGGATGACCAATATATATATGTAGATATAGTTTAACGTGGAGTATGATTTACAATACATCAAGTGCGGTTTACACTGCGGTACACAACAAAAGCTTGTCACACTACACAGAAATTGATACTAAGTACGAGTTCCTTTTTACAACTTTTTGCCAATTTTGTAAATGCTCTTTTTATTGAATCAATATTTTTAACCTGTTTTCGAATGTATTTTGTGTATTTTTAATCTTCTCATTGAACATCATACCAAATTAATTATTATTAAATATGTTTAAATGGAATAGTATTTAACCATATTCAAAATATGTTGAATATATTTTTTTGGCGATTTAAACGGACAATAAGGGAAATACAAAATGTATAATTGAAAATGTTTCCGACTGAGTTTTACTTTACATAAGTAGTTCGATGTTTGTTAGCTTTTCATATACAGCATTAAATACCAGTTCAAAGTAGTTCGACGTTTGTTTGCTTTTCTTATACTGCATTAAGGACTAGTTCAAAGTTGCAATAAATAATTGACAGTTAAATTTAGAATAGTTATCTAGCTACTTTTAAAAACACTCTTTAAATATACTTTTTAACTCCTCTCTTTCTGTGTAGCATATTAACTACGATGTAGCCCGTAGTTTTTTTTTCTGGTTTTGCTCTACAGGGACACAGTTAGTTTTTAGTAAACTTTTGTTTTTGTCACATTTGTGGTGCAGAAAGCTCTTACTTGGTACACCCGATACAAGTCGCAGTGGACGCAGTACACGAAAGGCACGCAGCGCTTTCACATCGAAGGCATCCTTCATCAAATGGGACAGTGCTGTACTTATCGCTCTGTAAATTATGATAGGGCAGACAATTTCATACGTGTCTCAGTTTTGATTGAATTGGATATAAGGTAACATAGAAAATGGTTAAAATGAGGCCGGAACTGGGCCTGGGCGCTTAGCGCTTTTAACTGGCATATTTTATATGCTTACCCTATAACTACAATTGTAAAATCTAATAAATTCCATCCATTTCTTAGATATGCACCATTATGTAACACAAAACCGTATGCTAATATCTTCATAACACATTCCGCTGTGAATATAACTAGGAATATATATTCAACTTTTTCCTAATGTGTGTTGTGTGTATGACGAAATAATTTGTTTGATTGAATGGATGATGAATATTGGGGTGCAAATGAATGACAAGTGAATTGTGATCACGTTGGTGGTATGCATAAAAGACAGATGAGAGAAATATAAATACGATTAATAAACCACAATATCAGCAATTGTAATATATAATATACAGCAAACGCCTCTGCAAAAGGGCCTCGACAAACTTACCAAGGTTTGATTCGTCACATTCGAATCGCTGCCCGGATAAGGCGTGTAGACGGCCAAGGCAATACAATTGGCAAATATGGTTAACAAAATAAGGAACTCAAATGGTCTAGCGGAAGTTAAGTTTCAGAGTTAAGGATTATCAAAGTGGTTTTGGTCTTTCTTCAATAACAAATTCGCGTTTGTATGAACCAATGATTCAGGCGGATTTTACTGGGTATCTGTTAGCTACATATCTGTTAAATATTTAAAGTCGAGCTAATGAATTCTTAAATACATCGATTTTTAAAATCAGCTAAAACTTCAATTCAAGCCTATTCGACAGATGGTAAAATTGTACATTTGGAATATATGAATGTTCTAAAGTCGATTCTTAGTCTGTTGAGTCACTTAAAAAGTGTGTTTTTTTTATAGCGATTAGATGGTTATAAAGTATTTGATTTACTACAGCTTTCCTATTTGTATACTCGCTTGGCCGATAAGTAAAATTATTCTTGGCTGGTTATTAATGGTAACAAACTAAAAGAAAGGGCAACAGGATTTGCCCTACTGAATCAGTTCATACTGTAGAGCATTATAAGTAAGAGTCTATCAGCAAAAAGGATACTTCCATTCGACGATGCGAATGCAGAGCGCTCGTATGGGATTTTTGAGGCCCAGGCAGAAAAGGGCGCGCTGTGGTCGATCCGGCTGCGGTTTTCCGCGTCGCTGCGGTCGCTTTTGGCCAGCAGCAGCACCCGCTTTTTGGCCACCGGCGCCACTCGGTCCAATTGTGGTGCCGTTCATTGTTTCCGGAATGTTTGCAATGCCCATGGCATCGATGCCTATGTGTGGGATAAAATAATTTCAGCAGCTAACAGATATTCAATTATGTGTTTGAACTCACCCATAATGTTGGTGCCGCCGCCCATATCCGTTTGCGGATTGTTGGACGGATCGCCGCCGAGGCCAGCACCACCGTTGCCATTGGGTGTGAAGGTGCCGCCGCCAGCGGCACCTCGCTCAAAGTCCATAATGTTGAAATATTTGCCAGCACCGCCGCCAAAGTTATCAATCAGCTCCGCGGAGCTGGAGTAGAAGGGTGAGAATGCTTGTGTTTCGTCCTCCTCCTCTTCGTAATACTCGTCCACCTCCCCGTCGTCGTCGTCGTCGTCTTCAGCGGCGTCCTCTTCCTCGTCGTCGTCGTCCTGTTCGTTATAGTCGTAATGCTCTGCCAGCTGCTCCTGCTCGTCAATATCAATAGTTGTGCCCTCGGGCTCGTCTTCCTCTTCGTCGTACTCGTCGTGGTCGTCGTCAGCGTCGCCGTCGCCCTCGCCGTCGTCGTCCTCCTCAGTGATTCTACATGTCCTCCGTATGGAGGGCCGTTTATTTCGCGTATTCCTTCTTACAATGACATCGGCATTATCATCCACATCACCAACATCTTCGAGCGAATCGTTGCCACTAAACGTTGCTCCTGCAATAATTCGAATCTCATCATCATCCGCATCCTGGCGTCGCTCACTGATGCTCTCGCAGTCGGTGTTGCCGGCGCCCGCTGCTGCAGCTGCTGCCTGCTCCTTAGCTGCCGCTGCAACGGCTGCAACAATTGCCGCTGTGCGTAAGGTTTGTGAGCTAAGATCGTCGGGGTTATCAGGATCTTCGTCGTCGCCGTGCTCACAGTCGTCGTCGCCAATAAAGCTGCTCACATCCCCAACGCCAAAACCATGCAACGTGCTGTTGTCGCCGGTAATGTCACAGTTGCAACTGTTGCTGCTGCTGCTGTCGCCGCCAATGGCGCTGTAGCTGCTGTCGTCGTCTCTGGGACCGCTGCTATAGCTACTATTGGTGCTGCCAGCGCTGGTCACACTATTCTGCGGCTGCTGTTGCCACGCCGACTGCGCTGTCCCTGTCAAGACCTCCTCGGGCGTCAGACGTTGACTAACGCTGCCTGCCCCGCCTCCGCCGTTGCCGCCGCACGAAGTGCAACTTGATTTACGACGCTGACGTTTACTGCCACCGTTGCCGGCGCTCACTGTCTCGCTGCCGTTGTTATTGTTTTTGTGTCGGCGCTGCTTAAAGTCGAGCTTGTAGGTGCTGTTGTTTACAATTTGACTGGTGACGGTGCTAAGAGCAAGTTCAGTGTTTGCCCCACGTATCCTTGTCGAGCTACCCGCTGTAGTATCCTCGCTGCTGGCGATTGCCTCAAGCGGACAACTGTTGGTGGCATTGTGGGAGGGATTGGAAATATAAGACAAAACTTTAGTATTTTGATTATTATTATTATTAATTTATACTCAGACTACATACTCATTGGATGCATTTGCCAAAAATAAATCATTTTTACAACGATGCTGTGGATACGAATTATAAATATAAACTGTAATCGGATCAATTGGTACTGACTACAAAATAGCCTAGTCCCATTTTGTTGCTTACCAAGATTTCTGGTCGAATTCTTTAGTAATGCATTTTGCGATGCTGCTAAATCTTGGCAAAAAAAAAAATCATTAATTATTGGCTCCATTATTTTTTGAGGTCAAAAATAAGCCCAAAAGAATTTGAAGAACTTGGAAATGGCGTATCCCACTGCACTTTTCTTTATTACTAATTTAGTATTATTTGAGTTATTTTAAGTTTCAAAAAGGTGTTTTCATTATTTCTCTTTGGCTTACATTTTCATATCATTAATTTCGAGTCTGGTATATTCTACTGGCGATAAGTTAAGAGAGGGAACAGATTTCAGCGTTGCGTTAAAAAATAAATAAAAAAAAAAAACAAAAAAACGGACATAATAAAAGAGCCAATCAATCAATCAAGATTACTGGCTGATTTTAGAATGGAGAATAGTATTTATATTATGCCAAAGTATTGACTAGATTTCACTTTCGTATTTAGTTTAACCGACTTAAAAATCGAATCCCCTAAGAGTTGTATGAGCTTTTTCTCAATTGACTTTAAACTAGAGGCAACATGCTTTAGAACTGCAACAGTCATGCCCTATAATATAATATCATAATTACTATTACATGCTTCATTATACTCTTACACACGCAAATAGACATACACACACACACATACATACAGAGAGACTTACACAGTGAGACGAACATCGATTTACAACACATAGTTACGATAGTTAGTTTACAATAGTTAGATATGGTTAATATGGGAGTGTCGTTGGCTAACTTACTATGCCCTAGAATTCCTAGAATTCCTAGAATTCGTATGTTCCAAATAATCAAACTCTTGCATTGCATTGTAAATGAATTTCTTTTCGTGCTCCTGCTGGAGTTGCAAATACCTTTGTTGTAGCACCGTTTGACCCGTTGTTGTTGCTGTTGCTGTTGCTGTTACCGCTGATGGTGATGTAGTTGCGGCTATGGATATGGGCACTGGTATCGTTATCGTCGGCGATCGATGCTGATGATGATGCTCCGGCCTGACAACGATCACCTCTAGATCACTTTTCGCTGTGCTCGCTTTCCGATTATATTTACGACTGCCCCGCGCCTGCGTCTCAGCCTTCAAATAGCGTCGTGATGTTGCTGGCGATGTGGGCGATGGTTTGCGCTCAATCACCAGTGTATTATCATCATAGGCTATGCAATTCACCAGCTCCCCTCCACCCATTGTTGTTGTTGTTGTTGTCGTTGCTGTTGTTGTTAGTGGTAGTGGTGGTGGTACCGCTGCTGCTGTTGCTGGTGGCTCATCGCTGGGGTCATAAAGTTTCGCCTCCCTTTGCCGCTGAAATTGAAGCTGGCGGCGACGCTGGGAGGAAGATGTTGTTGCTCCATTGCGGGAACTGTGTGGCTCGCTGCCAAGTGATTGCTGTTGTTGTGGATGTTTGGTCAGGCATGATTCATCAATTGTTGTGGGCGAGAAATCTGTGGTTGGTTCCCTCTGCCTAGCTTTATCCTTATCCTTAGCCTTATTGTTACTGTTTTTATGATTTAATTTATTATTGGTACTAGAACTATCCAAGGCATCGTATTTATTAATTTGCTGCTTATTTTGTTGTTGCTGTTGTGCCTGCTGCTGCTGTTGTTGTTGTTGTCGTTGCTGTTGCTGTTGCTTTTGCTGTTCTTGGGCTGTTGGTGATTGTTCTTTTTGCTGCGCTGACGTTGCATGCTCCTTATGTTCTCCTAGTTTAATAGTTTATGATTTGTGTTATTGGGCGAGTTGTTATTTATTAAAGCATTAATGTAAAGTGCATATTTATACAGTAGAGGTCAGAAAGTGCGGAGTAAATCTTTTATATTTAAAATGGTTTTTGATTGAAGATGCTACATTTCAAACTAAATTTAAAATGCCTAAAATAAATCTATAAATTTTGTTTTGTTTTTGCCATTGCACTACTATAAAAATATACATCAAAATAATAAACATTTTTGAAATAATTTTCTTAAGATCAGATTTATGTACAAATCTTCAAAATAATATAAAATTAGGCAAAAAATATATAAACTGTCAATTGTGGTAACCACTGATAATTGCACATTTTTCTAAAGAAACTACTTCATTTTAAAACGTAGACTTTTTGAATTTAAAGTATTAATCCTTTATATATATTTATGAACTTATTTTTAATAATTTCTCGTTTTGTAATTTATGGAGTTATACATTAGTATTTGAATTTCAATATCTAATTTATAATTTCTAAGCAACAGACAACTCAAATGTACTGTTAAAAGATGTTTTTTTCTTTTATATTAACTAAAATGTGAAAAAATATATGATAAATGATATTTAAAGTGTGGCGCTGACAAGTTTGATGCATGACATTGTTATTAGAACGATGTGCAAATATGGATATTACGCATACGCCATCAGTACGCCATTTGGTACCTGTATTCATATTTGAAGTTTCCTTCCCACGACTAAATTGATTTCTGCTTTCATTCACAGCACTTTCGAGAACTGCTCTATAAACGCGGTCCCATTAAACGCGGTCAACGTCAGCCAGTCCAACAGGTGAGCTGTGTCCCAGTCTTCCCTTCACACACATTCCCATGCAAATTGTGCTGGCTCACTTTCTCACTCACTCATTCGCACTATTTCTTTCTCTCTTTCTCTCTCTCACCACTTGGCATGGCCAGAGAGCTTTTTTATGGTTGTTGTTTGCCACAAATAAATTGAGGGGGTTTGTTTTTTGTGTTACTATTATTATGTTAGACGGTGGTGCAATTGTTGCTCTTTGGACGTTTTAATGACGGTTTGTAATGTGCTCCTTGTTAATTGTCTAATAAAACATTTAAAATTTGGCATTTGTTTAAGTGTGGTGTAACTTTTGGTTCTATTTTTATAGATTTTTGTGGCTTATGTCTTATCAGCCTTTTCTTTTTCAATTATTGAATTTCGCTTATTTCCAGGCGGCTGCACTACACAGAATTGCCATTAGTGCTGATAACTTATCATTGATTGGCGCGCTATATATAAATCCATACCATTTACACACACACATGCTAGGCGCCTGTGTCTCTATGTGTGTGAGTGTGCCTATGTGTATGTGCGTGTGTGCGTGCGCATCAAAACAAAAACATACGCAATGTTTACATTTTCTTTGTTGTCGCAACATTTTTTTTTTCGGCCAGCAGAATCTGTCAAATGGGTAATCAACTCTGGTGCTCGCTCTCTATATGTCTCTCTATCCTTCGCTCATTTTCTCTCTCTCTCTCTCTCTCTCGTCCTCTCTCATCTCTCTCTTTTGGTTTGCAGCAAAGCACATTTGGCTTTGCAGCAGCCAAAAAAGTTTCGAGCCAAGTGTCAAGTGCCTTTTTGCTTTCACTGAATTTCAGCTACTGCTGTGTTCTCAAACCCCGCCCTGCCTCATCCCGCGGGGACCCACAGTCGCATTCGTCACTGATTAAAGTTTGTAAAGTGCTAACCACAAGTATGGTGGGGATGGTTTAGTTGGATGCCTGGCATTTAGCCGTATTGGGGTCAAGTGCGCGCGTCTAAAAACTAATTTGCGCGTTTATTTTATGAGTCGCTTAGGGAAAATGCAAAGCATACTTTTTAGCGCCCGCAAACATTTTCCTGCAACAGTAAATGCTGACCGATTGACCTACCCAGGCATATGTAATAAGCACAAGCACACACACACAAACTCACGCACACATACACACCACTAGAACATGCACATGCACAACACACACACACACACACACGTGTGAAAAATTTCAGACGCAGTACGTAGAAAAGCGAAAGCGTTTTTTTCTTTCACAGCAGCCACGAAAATTGGCCTTAAGAACACGTATTTCACAGGCGTTTTGAGTTTTCAATTGTGTTCGATTTCATGAGTTTTACATTGGCGTTAGTTATTTGTAATATTATTATTTCTTTTTCTTTGTGGTTTCTCCACGCAACTGGACCATTAGCAACGTGAACGCGTTAAAGGAATCAGACACAAAAGCACACTGTGCAGGAATTGTTAGCTTTTCGCGTGGCAACCGTGAAAATGTTGACATAAAACGATAACAGCTTTTCCCCCGCAAGCTTTACAGTTAAAAGCTGCCCTTATCGATTGTTGTTGTGCTACTGATGGGACCAGCTTGGTTGTGACAATGGCTCAAGAGGTTTGTGTACTAAATAAAGAGTTTTTGGGTAAAATTTCAAAATGCAATTTGTAATATAAGTAATCAAATATTACAAAAGATGCAGAAGTTTATGACAAAACGAGTTTAAATAAATTATATTTGCTTTTCCGCTATCGGTAACATTGAAAAGTAGAGAAAGTTCAACGTATTTGGCAAGTATTTATTTAGAAAAGCAATTATCTGCAAAAATTAAAACCTACTATTAACTATGCTTATTTGAAAGAAAACAATTTTACGATATCATAAATCATAAATCGAAACTCTTATAATAACACAATTCAGATATTTCTCGATCTTTAATCTAAATATCAAAAGAATTTAATTCATATAATTAAATTTGTTTACAAACAAATATAAATACCATTAAAAATGCAGACATTTTAATGATTGTTTCATTTTCGTTTTGATTCCAATAACTTTTGAAAAAAAACTCTTCTGAATAAAATGAATCTATTTTTGATATTTGTGGCTCTTGCTCCCACTTGCATTTGTTGTCAGACGCTCAGCAAACAGCTGTTGGAAAATAACGCATGCGCTGAAGACTTTATGTATAATTTTGACAGTTGCGGAGTGTGAGAGACGCAAAAGAGGCCGTACACAGCGGGACAGAGAGAGAGAGAGTGTGGTAGTCCACTCAGAATTCATTGTCAAATTCAGTTTGACACTTTTACGGATTAGAATACATTTGCTTTGCTGTTTTCTCATAATTTTCTTTCTGCTATGTGTTACAGCTGACTCATCGCCGAAATTTCTTTGCATTGAACAATAAATACCAAGGAAAAAAATACTTTGATATATTGCTCATGTGTTTTCACATTTCATGAGCACTCTACAGTGTGCTAATGAGCTACATCCGGCTGGAAATAAGCAATAATGAGGTAGACTTTTGTATTGTTTCGAAAAATGAAAACAAATGTTCACAAATTGGCCGAACTGTTTCAGCTTAAGTTAACCCATTAGTTTGATCATTCTTGAGGTGGGTAATGACTCAAATTGTATTTTCTGTAGTTGTGGATACGAAACGCGTTGCCAATTGATACTTTTTAAGGGGATCTGATTTCAAACTAATACAAATTATTATCTGATTGAGTGTTGGTTAAATGGCATATCTGAGCATTTGACAATGATTTTTTACTGCATAACGGCTTTTTGAAAGAGAAACCTGGAGTAATTACATCCTTTAAGATCAGACGTACTATATAACCGTGTGATTTATTTATTTATCACTTCCCTCTATACTTATTTATTGTTCTTATATATATATTTTTTTTTTGCCAATACAGACCCATTTTTTTTTAATCGAAATCTGTCTTGTTTTTAACTGAGAGTTCTTTAAATGATTTTGAATTATTTTTATCAAGTTATAAATAAAGAAAGACAATTTTTACTCAATTTCAAACGATGTGAAATAAAAACAATTTATTTGTTGGGAAATTTAAGACACAAAGTAAAGTTTATTATACTTTGATACCGAAGTTTGCAAATGGATAATATCCTCGGCAGTTTTTGAGTTTGAGCCGTCGAATTTGGTAGGTATGTTACTGGTAGCCTCCTTTAAGAACCGATAACAAATTTGTATGGACACGTCCACACTTGCACCCATAATCGCCAATGCCCTTATTTCGGAAAATGTAAATCGATAAATCCGTATATCTCCCATAATTTTAAAGATAGAGTGACCAACCTTGGAAAGTAATTTGCTGGTAACATTCTCAAAGGATCGGCATATATATTTTTAGACCATGCCCTTACTTTTACACCATGCATCTTCCACAATTTGTAAGCTATATTCACCAAATTCTGACAGTATATTACTGGTAACTCCCCTAAGAGATCGACAATAAATTCGATAGCCACGCCCACGCCCACTCCGACTGCCTAAGCCGGCACAACTGTAGTGTAAATCGATAATACCATATATCTCACACAATTTCAAAGCTAGATTCACCAAATTTGAAACTAACAATTAGTAAAACATTTAAAAAATTCAAAATCTCACTTTTATTGATATATTAATGAACATCTCATCATGTTGGTCATCAGCTGCCAATTTCTTAAGCAAACTTATTAATATTTGTTGATTATTCATTAAAAAAGTATTCGCAAAATTGTGCAATTTGCTTAACTTGAAATGGAATGACTTTTTATTTGTATACAGACTTTGATCAATACTGAAGGCTGCAAGGCACATGAGATACCTATTGTCTTGTAAATCAATTTTCATATGACCGATTTAACGTAAATGCCGATTTTGCTTAGCTGCATTTTGGCTAAGTAACTATGTATATATAAATATATAATATGTTTAAGAAAACAGTGTGCTATTGTGTGCGTGACGCTTTGGTTGTTTGAATGAAAAATGTGTTGCTAAATATTATTGAAAACAACAGAAAAACGCCAGAGCTGCCAAATAGTATGCACCGCAACGTCAGGCCAAAGAGAGGAGATGGGGGCAGGGAGTGGAATAGGGGTAGTTGGGGGGCAGGTTCGTCGGTCATTTGGTTGCTTGGGCATAATACTCTTTCCTTGCCCGCACTTCTATTTTTAGACCAAGCACACGTAGTTGGATCTGTCGATGCGATTGTGGTGTTGTTGTTGCTGTTGTTGTTCATGTTGCTGTTGTTAGCCCCAATTTTCAGTAGCCAGCAGACAATGAAATTAAATTTAGCTTAATTGAATTGCCTTTAGACCAAAAACTATTAGGATACGCCCGAGAAATTCATAAATACAATGCAAGCAAACATTACTCAAAACTATTAGCTAAATGCAGAGCAACATAGATGTAGCGCCAGCCTACCATATAAGTCAATATAGATATATATTATATACGTACAGTAATTTGCACTTGCTTGTTCTACATTTTACTTACAAGATATCAATTCATCCCTCGTGGCAACAATAAAACAACAAAAGAAATACAGGCAGCAATTTTTATGTGTCCGTCGTACGTAGAAATCCGTGCCAAAGGCAGAGGCACAGAATACGTGGCGTTGATATTTTTAACTCTACGAATTCGTTTTTTTAAATATATTTTTCAGCTAAGAAATTTGCTTTTGTTACTGCATATTAAGCCGAACAAAATTATACTTTTATTATAACTTTAACAAACTAGGTATTAACATTTATTAATTTTGCTTGCCAACATATTTTTAATTTGGTCAAGCATATATGATTATGACAGCGCACTGTATGCTTATTATAGATATAATATAACTACACATATATATATATATATATATATGTATGATTCCTTTCTACACTATGAGCTTTCTTTATATTATATCTTCTGTAGCACTTTATCTGATTTATTAAACAATTGTTAAATAAGTTTCTTAGCAATTTAACTCTAATTTGCTTTGGAAAATCTCGAGTAGTGGCGATCAAATAATTTTCTTCACCCGCACAGAAAATATAATTTGTGTGTGTAGCTTAAAAATAAATCTGAACACACACGAGCGCGTTGCACGGCGATTGGAAGAACGCAAATGCGCCGAGCAGACCAAATAACGCCAACGATCAGCCGAGAACTGTCAGTTTGATGGTGAGATATTTAAATATGGTTCCTCTCTGGTATTTTTACGTATTTTTTTCTTATTTTTGTATTATTTAGGTAGTTTTATATTTTATATATTTTTTGTTGGCAGGCTCTGCATCTAATTTCGAACTCAAAACAAAAAATTTAAGAAACAAAATGTAAGTTTTAAATGTCTGCTCTTCTTCCTTGTTCTTTCTTGCGTAATATTATTTTGTTTCATTGAAATAAAATAATGCTTAAAACAGTTGGAGTATTTCTAGTGTTGTTGTAAATTTGTGAGTGAATTACTTACATAACTAAATATGTTGATCTTTCACGTCCTCTAACTTTTTCTCTCTACTAGCCCCTCTTCAGATTTTGAAACCAACAATTTTAGTCCTTACTGAATTATGAAGCTTACATATACTTCTCGGAAAGGGTATAGAATTTGTATTTCAATGCTTTAAGCATAGAACACAACCGCTGGAAAAGAGCTTTTCGGCTCGATGTGATTATAACAACTTTGTTAAGCTTTTTGTGTTTAGCTTTTTAGCAAACCTACATGATTAATAATTATATTTAACTAATTTTGAAGCGAAACAAATGTTACATTTTAATATTTTTATTCATTTAAAGTAGTACTTATACTAGATTTGAATGGAATTTGCTTAGTTCAATATAAATGGACAATAATTTATTTAATTAAAATATTTTACAGCTCAAAATTTTGGTTTATATCTTAACATACCTGTCCTCAAAGTGCCAGGGGATAACCTATGTAAATCTGTGTAACATGCACAAAAACTTTCATAATTACCAACCGAAACAAAAACAGCGCTGAAAAATCTAAATGGCAATACACACAAAAACACACATTCATGCACAACAAACGCACACACATACAACATATAAACATAATATTTATGTATGATTTTGTCGGTAGAATGCCGACTCTGAGCAAGACTAACTTTTGTCTGCCTGTCTGGCTCTCTTTCGCTCTTGGTGAGTGTGTGGCTTATTTACAGGAGTGGAATTTGTAAGCAGTACTAGTAAAAACAACAAGAACAACAATAAATTAGGGCAACAGGAAACGACTCACAGATTGTCTTTGTACCGCCGACAAGCCACTTGGCATCTGGTTGCATATAATTATGCACATGCTAATGATATAACAAAAAACAACTATGAAGAACTGGTAAGTCTGGCCTTGCGAAGTTTGTATACTCTTTAAAATATATGTAATAATATACATGTATAAATACGGAAGCAGCTTGTATGAATCCATTTATTTAGTATATGCATTGAAATTTCTTAATCAATTTACATACCAAGAAATATTACAAATATGTATATATTTATACGAGTATATTAGTTTTTCTTATTATAATTTTGTGATTCGCTTCGCGGCAGTGTATTATGAATGAAGTGAATTTAGAATGTTATGAATATGTTTTGAATATTTCAAGAGACATTGAGTGTCTCATAGCGACCTCATATTAACTCCTGGATTCAAAGCTGAGTATGCGCGTTGTTAACTGTTAGTTAATTAAAACTTTTTGCCTTGCATTAGCCCCAGAAAGCTCTTGAAACAAAATTCGATTTGTTTTTTGGTTAGAAGCATATTTTCAGGCAATTGTTAAGCAAATTGCATTAAAATAACTGACAAGCGGGACAAACACGCGCAGACAAACGCACGGACATTGCATGTCCTGGCGGACTTCATTATAAGTTGCAAGTTACGGCAACAAAATGTTAAAGTTGATAATTTTCTGGACATTTAAACTGCAAACTGGCATTTCATACTTGGACCTTTGGCGTTGCTGGATGGGGTGTGAAGAGGGCGGAACGGAGACAGCTACTGCAACAATATACATAAACGTTACTGCTGCAGTGGCAGCGGCAGCAGCAGCAGTTGCTGCAACTGTTTGGCCAGGACTCTCGATAAAGTTGCGCAAAAGGCAATTCCCCATGGAAATTAATTTGTGTTGCAATGTGAAAATTGTGCTGAAAATGAGATTTTTTGTTTGTGTCTGTCTTGTTCGGTTTTTAAATGTGAATACTTTGGCTATTTGAATTGTCTTGCAGCGTAGTTTATATGAGATGTTTTACTGTCGAGAATTTTCTTAAGTCCAACTCCCTTTTGTTTGCATTTAATATTCCTTAATATTCGTATTCCTCTTCTTCTAGAGTCGGGTTTATCCTCAAAACGTGATTTTTTTTACATTATCAGTTTTGGTACACAATTTCTCTAATATTTCATATTTTTCCATTTTCCCTTTGTGCAAAGCCCATATTTACATTTGGCTCTGTGATTCCTCCTATGAGCTGATGTATGGTCAATGCGGGTGTTGTTTTACCACCCACAGCTTAGGCTATTGAATTTTTTTTTTATTAAAAGTTCAAAACATGCCAGAGAAACAAACAAAAGTTGGACTCGACAGTGGGGGGAATTACGTGGAGTGCGAACCAACATTGAACCCAAAACTCGTTGTGTCCAGACATTTCAAATAGCGTTCACTTAACCACCCCGACGGGATCCCTCTTTAACCTACTAGCCCCTTTTATAGCTGGTATGTTGCAAAAAAGTGCGGTGCTTTCAGTCTGATTGAGCAAATAAAAATGTATAGATATTTTTGTTATTCGTAGCTATAGTTTTTAATTAAATTCGCATAAATGGCAAATGCGTCAAATGGATTATTTAGATAACGAATACTTTTTATGTTATGTTTCTTTCATTTAAAATAAGCTATGCATTTATATTGCTCTGTTAGTTGTCAGCTGCCAATTGTTTGCATTTGTTTTTTGGTTATTGATTTTAGTATTGGATTTTCTCATAGTTCTACTTATAATTTTATTTTTTATTTGATATTTATTTTTTTAATTAGTTAATTGACAATATTATTAACTTTTGAGAACAATTTTTGTATATACACAATATGTAAATTATAAAGAAAATATGCATAATAATCAACAAGGATATTCGGGCATTTAAAAAATAAAAATCTTTGCATTGCAACTTTGGTTATTTTATCCCCAACACCAATTTCAACTAAGTATGTGTATACAAGAAATGCTGCCAATAGCCTAAAGTGGACAACAACTCACAGTGTACGAGTACAAGTATATTTGAATTTGTTCGAGTATATCTTTTGCTACTCAGCTGCTCTGTGGTAGTTGTAGATGCAGCTGCATGTTAAACAAAACAATCAGGCCACGCATGGCGAAGGCATCGATTCATTTCGACGCTGTATGTGGTCAGTCAATAAAACTGTTTCCAAAAGGGAATTAACACGCAGTCACTCTCACTGCGCACCCCGCTCTCAGATTGCGGCTTTAGTTCCTCGGATATAGTCACAAAACACTTTGTCTCACTTAATTTTTCTCTGGGCAACTGGCATTTTTTCCTCCGATTTTTTCTCCAGCCGAATATTTCCTTCTTTTTTTTTTTTGTCTGCTATGCGGCAAACAATTTCAATTTAAATTGCCAGCTTTGCTTACCTTTTGCAGTGCCCTGGGTACACTTATCAGTGTCAATAAAAGTCCAAGGGGACTTGCAACACAGCACAAAAAAAGAATATATAAAAAAAATTGAATCGACCCGAGAATGTTGCGAGGCATACGAGTCATAGTAGAGGAAAAAAAATTCAGGCACAAAAATTCTAGATAAATGGCAACTCTTCTCTGACGACGGCTGGACACATAAATGTCCTGTCTAACTCGAGCTTAAAGCGACATGTGATTTGCGAGCGTAACGCCTTCCCATTGGGCGTGGCTTAATTAAGCATTAAGGGAGCAAAAAGAAAACATTTAAGAAAATCATTTATGAAGGAAGTGCGCAGCAGGCGAGGCGTGGGTACAAAGCCACATACACTGATAAAAACATTTGACAAACAATAATATTTGACTATTTTATTAAAAAGAATCCTGCAAGTTGTCGGTGTGCTGAATGATAAAAATATTGATTTATTTGTACTTGTAAATAAGTATAAATACAATTTTTTCCATTGTTTTTAAATTTTATTGTTTTTAAATGCAGTGTTGAAACAACTGTTCCACTGACAAAAATATTAATAAAATGTAAAATAAATAAAATTGGGCAGAAAATAAATGCGAATATCAAATCCCAAATTCGAAATTATTCAATAAAAAGAATGGGGCTTAAGGGTACTACATATTTGAAAGAATTTGTGATATGATGTTTTTGGTTGAAGTTTTTTTTTTTTTTGCGTGTACAATAAGCAGAGCTGGGCCGTTGTAGAGCAAATGAAGTCACGGTAATAGTCACAGCAACAGTTCCACACAAGCAAGGCGCAGCTTGTGTTAATTTCACGCTGCTTGTTTTTGTGGCAATGAAATAAAAACCTTTATTATAGTGTGGCTAATAATTGTGAAGACAAAAGGCAGTAACTGAAGTCTGCCAATGTGTGAGTATGTATGTGTATCTACACTTTCATGAGAGACTGTGTGTGTGCGTCTGAATGGGTGTGTGTGTCTGTGTGTGTGCAGCCATCGTCGCTGCCATTTACGCCGCATGGCGCCGCTTAATTAAGCAATGGGCAACGCTCGAGTAGCTGCCAGAGCGTTTCGACTGTTGGTTTGCTACTGGGAGCAAGTCCACGCAGCTTGAGTGTTGCAATTATGCTTATGATTAATGTGTCGGTATGTGTGTGTGTATATGTGAGAGTATGATTTCGAATTTCGGCTAACATAAGGCCATTGAAGAGCATGTGAGATGCATTTGCTAGATAGCTCAACAGCTTTTTCACACTTCTTACTCTGGCATTGGCTTAAGTCTGTTTAAGAGCCTCTTAACGGTGTGATTCGAATTCTAAGCCCTTTGAAAGAGCTGTCTGATTTAATTATTTAACTATGCATTCTTAAGAATATAATCTTTTTATTATATTTGTAATGTAAATGTTTATCATTGCCACATTTTAAAGAATTACTCACGAAGAAGAAGCAGTTACTCCTATCCCTTAATATAAATATAACATACTTAAATCATATATAATAAATATTGCATCTATTAACGAATGGGTCTGTAAACTGCCGTTGCTTTAAGGGTCACATCTTACAGGGAATTTATGTTTTGTAAGCATAACTTTTACAATACACAATGCACATTGCCACCTTGCACCACACGCCCCATGCCACCCATTCGAAAGTTCGAGTACGAAATAATATCGTACACATCGCATTTTTAGCTCAAGTTTACAAGAAAGCAAAATGGCGTGCAAAGCGGAAGTGCACATTAGTTGTATGCAAAAGTTTGCACTTTGCCGAAGGTATGAAAAAGTAGCAGCAGAAGAAATACACCACAAGGCTGCGGGAAACTACCGGTAAGCTGGGGTCTGTGCTCAACTTATGTACAGCAGCCCAACAAATAGAAATTTGTGGATCATGCTTGACTGTCAGCTGGCCCCGAGAACTGTAGCCCAGTAGCAAAACTCAGAATCAGAGTGCGAAGTGGTGCGAAAATTTTTACACACCTGTGCGAAAAATGCTTTCAAAAACTTCGCTGCATTTTCTTATTTCTTACATAGCTTATGCCCTGCTTGCTAAAGACAAAAATGGGTATACGGAGTATAGTTAGAAATTTCACATTTCCCATAAAATCGCATATTGTTAACCCAAAAGTCTTTAAAAAAACATCATATTTTTCTGACTCTAAATATAAATTTCCCATCTCTTTTCAGTACTCATTTGACTTAAATAGAGTATTACTCTGCGGATAATTTGCACCCGACATAGTGCTGTATGATTGTATTTGTTGTTAATAATTTCTCGACAATGGAAGTTTTGAATAGTTTGACAAAGTGGCGTATTCGTTGTTGCATTCATTTCAATTTTCATACTTTTTTGTTGAATTTTCTGGTAGATAAGTAAAGTTTAAAATATGCATGTAAATTGGTAAAAGCTATTGTAGACCAGTCACGATTTTAAAGTAGAACAGTATCTAATATTCAGCCTGTCTGGCAGGTTGTTGCCTGTCTGTCTGGCACTCCTTAAACAGTTGGGTAATGGTAGATAGAGAGAGAGAGAGAGGCATCGATATTTATTATTCAGCTGCAAGGGGGCAGTGCGACTGCCACATGATGCTACTTTTGGGAACAAATTGGGCTAAAGAATTGCATGGGAACTAAAACATTCTGCAATATGTGAAAACAATTCGCTCCATTTTATTTCGATTGCTCTGTTTGATTTGAGTTATTTTAATTTTATTATTTGTGTGAAGGGGGAAATATGAATTTATTAATTCAGGAATGAAATATATTTGTATCATTTTGCATTAATTTTTATTTTTTTTAAACTATACTACTTATGGTAATTGCAATTAAAACATTTGACGAAAAAATAACTCATAACATTTAATATTTAACATTTATTCATAAATGTATATATTAAATATGCGAAAATGAATTTTCGATTGACTAATTTTAAGTCATTTTATCAAAACCAAACACGAATATAAGTGCAGAATCTAGGTATTAATTATTAAATATATTTTATATCGACATGTTAACTGCCACATGCACATAGTCCATTTCTAAAATAAAGTTCTATTCTTTTGAATTGCTTAATCTAAATGCATCGTACATCCATTATACACATTTTTTTTGAAGCGAAATGAGATAAAAATCATTTATTTGTTTAGCCACGCCTATGCAACAGTTGCTGCTGACATTGCCGCCCGCACATCTGGAAAGCTAATAAAATTTATGGACGAGCACACAAACAGCACAAACAGTTCACTGTTTCGTTGGGTGCCTTCTCAACCTAACAATTTGCCAGCCGTTGCGGCTGCTTCGAGTGGAAACCAATAAATTTCATGTTTGCTGCAAAATGGGCGAGCGTCTGTCATTAAATTAACGCTAATTTGTTTAGTGGCGTCTTGGGAGACATTGAAAATAGAAAAGTGTCCACGAAAGTGGGCCCCAAAGTCAACAAGCACCACGTGGCGTACACTTAATATGAGGCCAGTCTCTCTGATTTATATGGTATTTTGAACAGCGACAGACATTTTTAAATGAAATTAAAGAACAGCACTAGCTCAACTGCAATGATTATCCCAAGTTTCTACTGATGTTGAATGAATCATTCAAATCATTCGAATCAAGTGCTTAATGCAATGCGCATTGTTACCTCAGGAAGCAATAATTACGTACGTTATGTAATCTAATATCCGTCTAATGTGAGCAGGCACACATAGATACACATACACGCACACACGCATTATATCACACACATCACATCACACAGACTGCATTCAGACGTTGCTAGCTGTCTTCTCCTGCTGACCTTCTCTCAGCCTTGCCACAGTAAACGCCTTTACATATTTGTATTACATAAATTGTCATTGTTAAAGTGCTAATGAATTTTTGGCATGCAAATCTCGCATGTGACGTGTGCATTGGATAGCGACTCCAGGCTGGATCGGTGGGGTTGGGATTTTTTTAAATAGCAGTCGATTTAGATTAATGGTAATGATACTGGCTTACTTAATAACTTGCAGAGGATACATTTCAATTAATATCCCGGTCCATTTAAACTAAATAAAATGTAAATTATTTAATTAAATCTGATGGAAAATTAAATTTTAATTAAAAAACACCTTCAGTTGAAACTCGAGTTATTTACGGATCGGACTAGAATTTACTTGGCATAATAAATGAAATATATTACAGTTGATGTTTTAGATATTTATTCGATTCAGAATTCATAAATACAATGCGAAGTATTTATATTTCTTATAAAATTATAATATAAATTTAGAAATCGCCCTATTCTCATCAAATTTAGAGTAAGTACATTATTATTATTATTACATGTTGTAGAAATGTCTTTCACGGCGTTCATATTTCATTCATTAAAAGAGGTCAACAATAAATTTTTATAAATATTCTTTATATCTGTTTAATAATATTTGTTAAATCGCAAATTACTCTACACCAAAATACATATCAATTATAATTAAAATATAATAATATATTATAGGTATGCCACAATTTGACTAAATACTTAAATTTCAGTCACCACAGTGGTATAATCTAGCAATTTATGTGACTTTAATTGCAGCTGTGTCTAGCAGCACTTTACTCGAAAAATTGTTTATTTTATTGTTATTTAATATGAGGCAATGGTCGTTTTTTACACTAGTCGTACGCCTAGCTATGCCATATAGTAGCTGCCATTTAGTATAACCATATATAAAGCAACGTTTTCTATATAAAATTGCGATTTATGCTCTGTACAAAACAATTTCCAACAATAACAAAGATAGCAAAGATTTTGGGCTGCCCAAAAAGACATTGAATGAAAATTTATGTTGGATGCGTGACCGTAAATGTTGTGTGCGTGATAAATCAATTTCCATTGCATTTTGTAATTGTGTGCAATTTGCTGTGGTTTCGGGCGGGACATGAGGCACAACGTGTGGGTGCCACACACAATTACAGCAACAGGAACACCATGTGCATAAATTTTAACCATTTATGCAGCCAAGCAGCAGAGTTATTTATGCGTTTTTGTTGTTGCGGCCACCTTTCGAACTCTCTGGCTCTCGTCTCGTTAACGGAAATCGCGCAGATTTTCTATCGCATTGCGGCAATTGTCATTTGGCTTGAGAGATTGAAATCATACACAAACAAAAACACACACACGCTTAAATAGTCGATAATGTGTGTGTGCGTGTGTGTCTGATTTTGTGCATTGCATGACTCGAACCGCCATTATGTGATTTATGTGTTGCATTTTGAACCGCACACATTTGTCAGGCAAATTCGCATTGCAATCGCATTCATCGCCAGGTTAATTTCAATTAAAATCCGTATTCGGTTTTAATTAACACACACGAACACACAATACACAGACACACATGCACACATCGTATTGTAGGATTTTAGTAAGTTTAAGCTCTTTAAAATTTTGCGGTTTCATTTAATCTGTTTGTTGTATGTTGGAATACATCTATCAATTCCTTTAGATTAATCTGATATAAGGTTTCTATTATCTCGTAATATTGTTGTAATAATCACATTTCAAAACTTGCGTTTTTCGGATAGATACATATGCTTGGAAGATGTATATCTGGTTGTCTTTAACTTTAAATTTAAATCATATGAAAATTAAGGATAGACTTAAGGTGAATATAACATGTATCTGTATCAAAAAAGAAATGCGAGAAGAATTAAGAATCAACTTTAAGGTCTCATAAAACAAAATAAAATGTGCAAGAGGTTTGCTTGTTAAAGTCAATTATATATTTTGCGCTATTGTTTGGGTCACTGCACCCGTAAAAACAAACCCGCTCTAGGCGGGATACCATAAAACGGTGCCACAATTTTTTAATAGCTTCTCATGTGGAGCAAAAAATAAAATTTCTCTTCAGAGTTGTTTGAGTTTGCTCAATTTTTGCCTGCCATTTTTTTTTGCGCCCAGAGAAGTGTTGCCTTTCTGCTATTTAGACACGAAACTTTTTGAGGGGGCGTGGCATTGTTGAACTCGCGTGAAACTCGCGTAAGTTATGACGCCTTCATTTCACTTGTTGTATTGTTTTCTCTTCTTTGAGACGCATCCTTGAGAAAACATATAGTTTTTATATGGTGTGGATAAACAGCGAGCCCTCAGATTAACTTTAATTAAGAGATGAATTAATTGCTTAACTTTTTTCTGTTGTTATTAACAATACGTGTTGTATGATCAGCTGTAATTTATTATGAAGCACAAGAACTTTATTATTTATTAAATATTTTGAATATATTTGGAGTTTTGTCTTTTTTTGTCAGCCTTACCGTTATTTTAGCACCTTTTTTGACCGAACTGCTGACGTCCCTAAAATGTTTGCTGTTATTTAGTCAAGTTTCAAACTTTTCGGAACCCTGGACGGGGAGAAAGCTAAATCCAACATAGTCCAAACAGGCTAAAAACTGCACGCAGGGACATGACCAAACAACAACACCACACAAGCGACAACAACAACAAGAACCACAAGCAGCCGCCAAATACATGCTTAAAATGTTCAGCATGTGAGCACATTAAGCTTAATTAGAAGCAAACAGACAAAACCGAGCGAATGAAATGACCAAACTGCCAGCCGGCCACGCCCACTAATGTCAAAATGGAGGCAAACAAAAACACACACACACAGTCCACTCGTTGCTGCTCTTGTTGTTGCTGTTGTTACTTTTGTTGAGGCCAAATACTTCAGTTGCATGACGCGCAGCGTTGTGGCGAATGTTGCGCTTTAATTTGAAGCACAACGGTCAGAACTACACTGTATAAGTGCTGCGCAACACTATAGGATCACTTCCACTTTTTTAATAACGTATTATTGTGGTTATTAAGTTAACACAAGATGAGTACAATTTTGCAGTCATAAGAATGCTTGCAAACTTCTGTAGGTCCATTCAGAGTTGTGGTCTATGACAGAAACTTGAAATTGATCTCATTTGATATATTTCACGTTAAATTTACAAAATAATTATTCTGATTTAGCAAAATTTGACAGATTAGATTCGATTTAAATACTATGTCCCTTGGTCGTTTTTATTTTAAAGGTGTTCTAACAAAAGTTCTTGAAAAAAAATGTTAGCCAGTGAAAATGGTCTATATTCATATAGTGCAGCGGTCAGAACCAGCGGGTGTTTTACAAGGCGTACGAAAGGGGTGCACATGTGCATTTGGCACTTGCTGTTGTTGTGTCAACTATTGTTGTTGTTGTTGTTGCTTTTGCAGTTTCTGCTTGTGGCATACGCAAAACTTAGTTGGCATCAACATGCACAACATCGTTTGCATCTTTTGAGGTTTTTCAAGTTGCTGCTCCAGCAAACTTAGCGAGCCGTCCGAATTGTTTGTGCACCACCTCATTTAGAGCATTAATCATAAGCCAATCCACATTTCAAGTGTCTGGCAAGGTGGGTTGAGGATTGCCGGATGGGCGGGGCAGGTCACGCTCATGCAGCTGAATGGCACCACGTCTCAGGCTGCGCATTTTCAACACAACGCACACAGCTGTTTTAAGTGGCAAACTTTTGTGTGGCGGCAGCTAATTGTTTTGTATGTGGGGGTTGCCGCGGTTCTCTCTCGGTTGCCACAGCTTGTTGCTTGCCGCTCATAATTCTTAAATTCTTTATTACACACATGCAATAACTCACACACACACACACACACACACACACACACGCACACACGCTTAGCTTCAGCGTTGTTAGCGGGCATAAAAATTAAATAAAACACATTTATTTCAACAAATTTCTTTCTGTTGTGTGTGTCATTTGCTATGCTGTTATTCTTGTTACTGCGTAGTTGTTGCTGCTGTTGTTGTTGTTTGTTTGTTTTCTTTTTAGCGCCTTTATGCCCTGCTGTGGTTACTCGTTCGCCTCTTTGTCATACCCGACTCCGTTCCAGTTCCCGTTCCCGTTCCCGTTCACGTTCCAATACGACTTGACATTTATAGCTGGCACATTAAGGGTCTCAAACTTGGGTGTGGCAGCCAGCGAGTGTGGGCGTGATTGTGTGTGTGCATCTGAGAATGAGTATGTTATAAAGTCACTTTATGTGCTTACTTGGGAATTGTAAAGAGCACGCGTCGTGACTTCCTCATTCGTCTGACAGCTAATCACTGCCGTTGATTGATTCATTCCGAATTTAATTTTGAACATGTAAATTGAAAATCAGTTTTCAAGACTAGTTTAGTAAATTAACTAATGTGCATTACTTCTTATATACTTTTATTGATTACATTTTTATTTAATTATTTATTTATTTTCTAAGTAGTTTTATTTTATTTTACCACTCTGATAATTTAGAATCCTGTCAGCGAATTATTCACAGCTTTGGAGTTTTTAACATGTTTACGTATTTAAATTTTGTTTTGAAATACATCGTAAAGTTAGCAACTGCATTTGTGAGATTTAAATTTATTACAGAATATTTTCAAGCTTTTTCAGAATTGCTATTGAATTTGTCGATCAACATTATTATTTGTAGACATTTAAAATTTCATTTCACACTTCTTGCTTGCCAGTCACACCTTTTATCCATTCATTACATTCAGCTTCAGCTTGATGACAATTTCCCAGCTGATATTTGCAACATTTGTGTGTGTGTTGTTTTTTTTCTCATTTCGTTTGCTGTGTGGCTCGGAAATTAATACACTTCCGCTTAGGCTCTCATCGCATTACTCAAAATGTTTGTTGCGCTCCGACATAGAGACATAAAAATTAATTTGTTTTTGCCGCCGCTGTCGCCTGCCGGAAGCGCGTTGTAATCAACCGACAAATAAATTAACGCCAGGCCAGGAGTTGAAATGGGCTGAGGGTAGGGTAAAAGGTTTCGTTGTGGGCAAATTCTCATAGCGAGCCTGGCAAATTGCGAGTATTTTGTATTTTGACCTTTTCATTTGATTTCCGTTTATGACTCGCTCGTTTTTTTGTTACTTGTTTTTTTTTTTTACTTTGACTTTGGGTATTTATTTTTTATGCCTTTGACGTTGAGTCTACCAGCATTTCATAACTTATTTACAGACATGTGAGCAAAACGTTTTTTTGTTGGTTTACTTGCACATAAAATGCTTTTAATATGCGCAACGCGTCGCTTTTCTAGATAATTTTTCAATAAGCAATTTAAGCGAGGGTCGCCAACAACATGGAATATTGAATATCATATTTGGGTTGGCGGGCAGACAAAATCCGTTAAAATTAATTAGAGACTAGGAAAAGACTTCGACAAAAAAAACAATAGGAAATCGACTGATTTTATGTGATTTATATTTAAAGAGCTTAAAATTCGCAAACTTGTATGAAATGTATGCTATATACGTTATATAAAATGTTAGCCAAAATTTAAGTTTTCCCAATTTTCTAAAATAGTTTGGAAATATTAAAAAAAAAAAAAACTAGAAGTCATGTTTTTTTTTGTATGTTTGCTGTTCTCCAATATATTTTGAATACCGACGGGATAAATATTCAGGGAAAGATTCACAGCGTCCGTCCAGTCAGCTTGAATCCAACCAAAGAGTGGTCACCAAACAATAAATATTTATACAGCTGATAATTTAAAAGTTGTTATAGAACTAATTCACATAATGCAATTCGGTAAATATAAGTTACGGCTTTAAAAATATATAGCGGTTTTTTAATCAGACATTGTCATATTAATGACTTAATACAAACGTTTAACAAACCATGCATTGCTTACATGTGGAGTACAATACGCTTCCTGCATGCGCATATGACACATAGGAGATGTTAACCAAGAACGCTGCCTTGAGAATCCCATAATTTCCATAGCTGCTCATCATCAGTTAAATCGTACTTAAAGTCATTCTGGGCACACACAAAGCTCACACACTGACAATTGTGGAACTCACCGCAGCCCCTTTGAGCAATAAGACCCGTATTACATAGGACTGGTTATGTCAGTAACGCACACATTGCTTAGAAGCCTTGTCCTGGACACAAGCTGCAAGCGTTGGCCACCGCAAAGAGTGGTGGGTGTGGTAAGTATTATCAGCGTACAGTTGCATTGAGCGTGGGCTGATGATTGCCAAGTCAGATGCAGTCTGCTCTATTACCTTTATCTCTGAGCATACACACACTTACATATATATATGTATACCATTCTGTAGGCATAGCTGACCAAGTTGCACTAACCAGCGTTCCCTTAGCGCTAAAGTGCTTTTTGTTGTTAATGTCGATAATGATGTGACAGAGAACATGCTGCGAACCTGCGACGCCTTACTCCTCGTCCTAAGCAACAGACAATGGATTTTAGCTAGTGTCTTTATTTGACATTCTCATAAGCAATATTTTGTTCGTGGTCAGCCATTAACCTAGCCGGTAACCCTTAATGGCAGTTGTTCAAAATTTATGGGAATTCCATGCAAATTTAATGATCTTACCCAATCCCAAAAGGTTGGTTTTTCTTTTTATTTATTCACAATGCCAGAAACAAGAAACTGGCCATTTATTAATGCTCAACGCATATTATTTCTGTTCTTATTAAATTTAACTGGCTTCTCTGGCACTTTAAAGGATTTTGCTCTGGGCTATAAGAAGCTATTGTTCACATACATTATACGGCAGTTCCATTTAAAAATTATATACAACAACATCAATTAAATGACGTCGTTGTCGTATACAATTTAACAATTTTTATTTAATTTATATTAATTTATTCATATGCACGCATTTTATTTACCGCCAGTGCCGGCGCATACATCTTTCATACATAATTACCAGGCTTATCAACTAAGCGTTGAGTTGAGTAAGCTCCCAGGAAGTGAAATCAAAAGTGTTTTATAAATAGTTTGCTTTAGTTTAGTGTATGTGTTTATATATTGAAATGATTGAAAAGAAAAAAAAAAACATTTTGATTTTATTCCATAAAGTTTCTATATTAAAAAGAATTTCTTAGCAAAACAAAATTAAATTTTGTTAATCCCTTATATTGTAAGAATCAAAACCTAAAAATTCCCAAAAAAAAGAAGAAAGAATTGAATGCTTATCCGAAGTCATTATTTATTTAGATACGTATTTCAAAAAAAGTGGTGTATAGAGCATTTTATATTCTACTTGCTTATACATAGTATATCCCACTTCTGTTGTTGTTAACTATCTGTTAATAAAAGATTTTTTTTTTGCCTGCGTGTAATACAACCAGAGTACAACAATAATGAAAATTCTTTTAATGTAAATTCAGTCAACAGATAAAATATATTTAAATAAACATATATATATATATATGCGTAGGCAGAATTTGTATGCTGCCTCCAAAAGTACGCAATGAAAAGTGTCGGGCACGGTAGTCTGCCTCCTTCTGGTCACGCCCACTTCCCTTGGATGCAAATATGCGTGTGTGTGTGTGTGTATGTGTGTGTGGTGCATGCAAATGAAGTTATCCTGCGGTTATTTGTGGCTGTCGCTCGTGATGTCAGTCAGCGTAAGGATGCTAGGAGAGGAGGTGGGTTGGAGTTGGCGGCGCAGAGGCAGCCACACGGTCAACCAACAGAATGCGTATGCTGTGTGCTGTGTGCTGCTGCTTCTGTTGTTGTTGATTCTGTTGCATTGCACTGATCTCTGTTATGTAGCAATTGATTAAAGTTAAATTGAATTAAATGCCATGGCAGCAAACTTTAAACACTTCTCGCTCATTAATTAGAAACGCCTTCAGATATAATTTTATTTTTTGCTTGATTTCAATTTCTCATGGGTTTCAGCTCAGCGAATCCGCTTACAAGGCACGCAAGCCGATAAGGAACGTATGGCAAGGCATAAAAATACTTAACTTTACATATATACAATACAACATATTACCCCATATATATTCTGGCTGCCTATCGTTGTCGCTGGAAGCCACGTTTAAGCCTAATTAATTATGGCAATTAGTTGCATTGCATTTCGCTTGGTCAAATTCAAACTAGCCGATTTCGCATGGCGTCATTTACGATATTGTCCATCCATTTGTTGTTGTCGCTGCAACTGTTAACCTCTAACCTCAATCACTGGTTGCGCAAAGTGAAATTTGGAACTGATAATTTGATGTTGGCGTTGTTCCTGTTCTGTTTAGGTGGCTTTAGTACAATGTGCAATTTAATCCACTTAAACAATTACAAATTCAAGTTTAATTTTCCACTACCTTCAAATATCTCTTTACGCATTAAATGATAAAAATTATTTTTGAGAAAAAAAAAACTCATTTCATTGCCAAGACTTTGTCAAGTAGACAACAATCGTAAATCAGAGACTTTAAATGTCATACTAAGTTATTTAAATCCCAAATAGTAAAATTCTAAAAAAAATCTCTGTATTTTTATTAATGGTTTATAAGTATAAAGTGGAATAATAAAAATAGCAACAAACGCAACTACAACGACAACAAATCAAGCGCATTCTTAAGCTTCGCTCCTGAAATACTAAGAAAATTAAGTCTTTGGTTATCAGGTATATACTTACAATACACACTTAATTTATTTTGCTCTTTGTGCTTCTTGTTTTTGTGACTTTGTGTCAAAAATTTGGACAGTTTTGCTGCTGTTCTATTGCGCGGCTTTTTCTATTCATTTTTTTTTACTTTTGCTCGACATGATAATGCTTACTTTTTCTAAGTGAAAAATGATGTTCAGCTGCTTGCGAAAAGCAGTTTAACCATTTTTTTGTAGCCGGGCATTTTTTCATTGTCACTGGAAACGACGCGCCTGCTGATGACAGTCCACCTATTATTTTAAAATTGTCGAAAAAGTATGAAGTGTGTTTTTGTGATTCATGGAAACGTATTTCATTAAAATAAACAGAACATAATCTACTCCAAATAAGATATTTTACATAACAGCTTCCACAATTTTGGCACTAGTAGCAATAAATTATTTACAGATAATAATCTTTGAATTTCTAAATATTTGTTTGTTGTTGGCGAAATCAATTTGAATAAAACCAACATTTTACTAACAACATTTATTTACACACGACATGCAATAGTTTTCAATTTGAATTCCAACAAAAGATATGGTCAATAAATGTGCAAGACAAAAACGTAAAGACATCTTATGTAATAATAAGGAATCAGCATGCAATGCAATAAAACATATTAAATGCTCGAGCATAACATAATAAAATAACTTGCACAGATGGCAAGCGTCGATTGTGCAATAGGTGTTTAAACAGCAACAGTGACATAATGAAAAAAAAATATTAAAGTTACCAATATAGCAATACCAAAATTTAATGGGTTCAGGATATAAAAAAAAACAAATGTTTGGCAAATTTAACACCACACAATAAATGCAATTAATTTTTGAATATTGCCGATTTATGAATGCTCTAAAATAAACAGATTAAAATTTGCGGATTAAAAATTTGTGAATTATAAACTATTTTAATAAAGCTAATTTAATTGTAATATCTGAGTAATATTTAAAAAAAATTATACATCCTGACCACAGATAAACTCAGCACAAGCATGTAATGCACGGTTGCACTCGTTGATTGCACAAAAAAGAAAGGCGCAACAATTTACAATCGCCAACACACAAATGAATCCTAGACCAGTTGAGAGGCAATATCTGCGCCGCTATATCTGGGCTAAATGGTAAACTTAACTTAAATATGCGCATACATGTCAACACAAGTGTACATTTGCTGCAAGAGCAATTCGTTAAATAATTTTCGACCTGCAATGAAATAAATGTAGTTTAATAAATTAAAAGTGTTTGACAAAAATGTCAAAACTAATTAAAATCGCAAATGCTTTCTCTAACAGACGCAAAAACAAATATAATAATAACAACAACTAATAATCAACTGTCGAGAACTCAAATAGTTGGCAAAACTCTAAAACAAACATTGTGCAAATATTTACATTTGAACTTTCATTTAGTTTACATGCTGAATTCTTTTTATGATTGTTGCTGTTGTTGTTGATGGTGCTACCAAATTATCCTTGCTTGTTAATTCGTCTAAGCGTCGTTCTAGGGATGCATATAACGGGGTCTTTATTTTTAGTTTTATCGCTTACAATAGAATTTAATCATAAAATGTAAGAAGAATATTTCATTTGGTGCCAACTGTTTTCTTTCTTTGAAATTCATTGCTTATTTTATTTCGTCTGTCGAAATTAGCCAGCTCACCACGTAATGAGCGTCAGTTTTAGTTGTTTCCCTCCTACGTCAGCTGTTCTTGTTGGGACATATGCTTTCTTTGAACAAACGTCCGGCATTCGCAATGCAACCCTGGGCATCTAAATGCTTGCCCACTTCATTATGCAGCATAACATTTTTGTTCGCATCACGCATACGTAAAGGCTACAGCCAAATAGCAGTCAAACTGTTAGTGTTTGTGTATATGTATGTGTGGCTTAGTGTGTTGGTGTCCTCGTATTTACTAAGACAAAACGTGCGTAAAGTTTTAATTATAAACTTTTACTTGGATTCCACTTGGCCGTCGCCAACTCTTAGTAGCATGATGGTCAGCATGAATCTTATGGCACTTTAAAGATAAATTGTTCTGGAGATTTATGGTTTAAGGTGGAACAGCTGTTTCGTATTATATGATTCTAATTTGTCACATGTATTTAAATTAATTAGGTCTGTGAATTATGCCATTTATTTGAGCCCTTAGGCTGGCCAATTTAAAACGATTTCAGCAATTTAAACACTTTAAACATTTTGCCTCGGACAAAAGGATGTAGTAAAATATTGAATGTCAAAAATTAAATATAGCTGACAATATGCTAAATTGTTCCCAGGGTGCACGAAGAGTTGAGTTGGATTATTCAGAATTCATATACGAATAATAAAATTAATTTAATAAATCTAGTTAATAATATAAAGAACTTAGTACACCAATAACGTTTTTAACTTGTTTTCTTTATGTGTGTTGTCATCAGCAAGAAAAATTGAAAAAAAAAACATATTACATTGTTGCCTATTCAGTAATACCAAGAAATTTGTTGTTTCATGTTACGCAGAATGTGCAAATATTAAACTCCAAACAGCAAGTGATTTTCACAAATCCTAAACGAAAATACGTTCGAGTTTTTGATTGATTTGTGTTGTTGGCCAATATCGAAACCTTTTTGTGTAATTGAAAATGCGGTAAAGTAAGAATCAATTTAATTAATTGATAGCAATATGAATGCGAAATTTGAAGTCCAGGAGTGCCATTGAAATTCGTTGACCTAATTGAATGAGACTATTGATAAGACCAAATGAATATACGAGTATTTATATTTTTTTAGATGTGTTGAAAAATGTGAAAGGAAATTTTAGTTTAAAATTGAAAATAGTTTGAGTGCTATACAAAAGTGTTGCCTTATTTTTTTTATTTATTTTCTTTTTAATATTTCTCTTAAAGCATTTCATGCATTTAAGGCTTACATGCAGTGCCAAAGGCCAAAATATAATGCCATTCTACATAATTTTTTTTATTGTTTATACATTCTTCATCGCGTGCTGGTTTCGAGTTTCGTTGCATAGTTGCTGCAGCTCCCGTTAGGAATAAAGTTGAAATACTTTAAAAAATATAACAACATATTTTATGACTGTTATTGGTGAATGTTACGTGCCTACATTCGCTTTACTGCTGATGTCGCTGTTGTTATTGTATTTGCTTTTGCATTTGCGCAATGCCTCAAGCTTTGTGAAATTGAGGAAGTTCAATGTTCCCATTCAGAGCGTTCTCCGTGCAGCGGAAGTCCAGCGATAACTTTTGAGGCGGACTGTTGTTATTTTTGTTTTGATTTATGCGACAAACAGCGCCAGGGGAACTATCAAAAATAATATAATCATATTGTGCACACCAGATCGAGCATGGATGCTTTAAAATTATTTATAGTGGAGACTTTATATTCTATAAAGAAACCTACTCCATAATGTAAATTAAGATTAAATAACTATCGAAAATATATATTTGTATTTAGGAAATAACCAGATAAGCATTGAGTTAAGAATCGTATTCGTTCTAGAATTTTGTATGCTGGTCTTTTCTGTAATTCAAATGACAAGGGATAACATGTATAAAGGATGTTATTAGGTAAGTTTAAATAACTGCTTGTATGTCGGACAAAAGATTGTGTGCGCTCCCAGGAACGAATAGCATTCATCATTCAATTGAAAGCCTGCACCATCATTATGAATGAATCAGTGCGTGTTAAGCGCAACTCTCTCTGCTCTCTCTCTCTCTCTCTCTCTCTCTCTCTCGCATTCACCACTCGGCAGACTTTGTATTGAAATCCGTTCATTTCTGTTCAAATCCAACGCTGCCGCCGTCAAGGGAGCATAACTTATGCCCATTGTAGTTATGCAGCGAGTGTTTTATTGAAATGCACAACAAGTCAGCCAAGCAGGCAAGCAGTCAGCAATCCAGCCACCCAGTCACTCATTCCGTCATCCGATCGGTCCAGCTGGCAGTCTGTCAGTGAGTCCATCAGCAATTGAGCAAGCAAATGAACAAACCCCCAGATAGGATGGCGATGTGAAGACGACATGAAGCTGCTGATGCTGATTTATAAAGCGTCGCTGTATGCAATTATACGCTCAAACGGAGTTTGTCTATTGCCAATCGTCTATAGTGAGTATGTGGGTGTCTGTGTGTGTGTGTGTGTGGTTGTGTTGTGGCTGGATGGTATTTGTATGCACCGCAATGGGTTACTCAAAGATTCTTAAAGTGGAAACCAGATTCTATGTGCTTTTAATCAAGCTTACCTATTGATTTCTGTGTGCCCGAGAACCCCGTGCTTGACCCCTATAACAATATAGTATACTCGTATGGAATGGAATTGGAATCTCTATTTATTTACTTATTTTTTGTGCTGAAAATATTTTGTGGTTGATGATTAGGAAGTACGCTATACATCAGCTATATAATAAAATAGTATAAAGCTTGAAATTTTTACATATTTTACTTTATTTTATCCTTTTTCTTTCTGTGCAATAGGGAACAATCTATCTTCATAGCTCCCTGCCATCCCATAACCTTTGTCTTTGCATTCATAAAGATATAATGCAATATTTGAGAGTTATTATATGACTGTATCGATTTTTGTGTGGCTTGTATATGTTGAATATACGAACTATAAGCATTCTTTTTTGTGCTCATGCAAATCTTTACGATATCTACCACAGAGGAACCGTGTAACCACAGTAATAAATGCACTTCACTAAAGATTCTGTTTAAATGTATAAACAATTCTTAACCTCCAGCCACATCATAAGAGTGACGGACCACTGACAAAATGTTGAGGTAATCAACTCAATTAGCCAAGGCACAAGGGTCCCACACAAACACACACACAAGCACACACACAGACGAACAAACAAGAAGAACAACACAAAACTCAATTAGATGCCATAACTAAATAATCACAAACACATTTAAACAAACAACGAAAGCGACAAGAGCAACACTTTCAGATGCTCGGCGACTACGACGTTGGAGCGCTGTGTAAGCAGAAAAACCAGGTCAACAACAATAACCAGAAGAACAGCAGTAACAACAACAATAACAACGAGAAGTAGAATAATATTCTGAAGCAATGACGACAACTACTGTGTGGAAAATTGCTTAAAATGTCCAGAAGCCAAGTCAAAAGAAGATGGCAGCTTGGATGGAAACGGCAGCCGTAACTGTAGCTACAGGAAGGAGCATTCCAACATGTGACGCACGTGACAAAACTTATCAAATGACTTTACTTCGCTGTGACTGTGAATCCGGTTTGAAGTAAACAACATAACACAGCGCAGCGCAGCGCAACGCAGCTCACTCAACAGTGGATAGGGGCAACTGGGGAAAAGTGGAGAACTAAATGCCAGACCTACCAAAAGAAATAGCATATTTCTCTTATGAAATGCACAGTCGAGAAAAGTGGTTCGGGGTTAGGCGTTTTTGTTTTTGTCTTTACTAACCGGCTAAAACAATCAGAATCAAGTACAAAGGCTTGTGCGGATGCTGCCCGACAAGAAAATACCCTGAGCCTAGCTTTTTCTCTTTCTGCTTGTGTGAGTATAAAAAGTTCTAAAAAACTTCAATGTTTATTGTCATATCATTTTAAAAAATTGAAAGACATTAAGATGATATCCAAATATGTTTATACGTCACGCTCTCATAACATAAAGAAGTTGATCATTGTTAAGTTACTGACAAACTACATTTCTGAATTCAAATCTGCATTTAAATTCGCCTAGATCAACGAGTTTAGTCAGATGTAAAGACAGGCAGGGAGAAATGGCTTACGTATGCTACCCATTTTAACCATCCTTATGTTGAGGGTACAGGGTAGAAAAAGACGGCAAACTGGAAACAGCTCAGACGGTGGTGAGTGGTTCCACTTGTTGCTCCCTCAGCTTTGAGTTATGGGTCCATTCTGAGGCACGAACCGCCTTGAGGGGAAACTGGCGGACGACACTGGAAATATTTTACAAGTGCAGTCAAGTGAATTTCTATTTGATTCGTCTGACTTGGCTAGCAGACTTTGGCACATGACTACACAGATTTTTAGTTCTTTGGGCGCTTATTTCTCTAAAGTTTAACGGAGCACAAATGCTAATGGTTAGACTAGGGACCCATAAGATGACAGAGTGATTCAACTTGGTAACACTTGAAAGTCATTTAAAAGTGGGAACAAAAAATTAAATTATTAATAGAGTTTCTACTTGGTCTTGGATTCTAGAACTAACAGGCTGTAAAAAAAAGAAAGAAAACCTTAAATTTTATTGTCAAAAGATTTATTGGAAATATAAAACGACTTTTTGTCTTCTCCAGTTCACATAAGAACTTTCAAATAAAATATATTATCTGAAAGGTTAAAGATTAAGTTTTAAATAAATAATTACATATTTCAGTCATTAAATTATATGGAAGTCTTAACCCAGTAAGCATTGCATTTCCAATTCCAAACCAGAAAGTCCCTCGAGCTTGCCGAATTATATATTTTCTCATACACGTCTGGGCTCTCGAACAACACACATCTTTTGTATTCAACTGGAAAAATATTTTTCAAAAACCTACTTCCGTAAACAGGCTAAGGTAAGTACAAATTTATACAAAAGTCTAGTTAAGATTTTAGATATGTTATTTCCAGTGAAATAAATAAAATGTGTAATCCTTGCTTGAGATCAATGCCTGGCACCTGTTGTGGTCCAACAGGTGGTCTGGGTCCCTGCGGCTTTTGCGGACCCTACAATGGACAATGGTTCCGAGCAGTAAACCATTGCTGTGGTCCGATAGGACCTTATGGGTGTTGTTCGTGCTATGGAGCATATGGTGGACACCGTTAGCCTGCTTAGAAGGAAAGTAGGTTTCGATAAACTTATAAAAAAAAACTGGCTTTGACGATGTATTCGGAAAGAGATTGCTGTGATTTAGCTAACTAACTTCCAAACGTAATATGCAAGGTCGTGTCGTCGTAACTAATAAATTAATGTCGTTATCGATTTGTGTATTTCATTTTTTTCAAGGGCGTAAAGGGGTGTATTGATGAAAGACTTGGTATTTTAATTGAAGCTCGTGATTTGAGCTTAAGCTGCACAGGGTATTTCGAAGTTGGCTGCAATCTTTGGCAAATTCATGCATTATCATGTGCTGGCACAAAAGATAAAAATTCAAAATAATATATGCCAAAATATGAGGGTAGGGGCAAAAAGCATTCTGCGCATTTCCAAAAACAGTCCGCGGGGAGCATTTAGAGCCAAACCGATTTGATTGTCAATATTTTGTACTTTAGCAGCTAACGACACGCAGGGGAGATACAGAGCGGGAAAGAGAGATATAAAGACTTACATAAGAGAGGGAGGGAGACCCGTGTAATCGTGGCAAATTTAAAAGTGCAAACTGAAATAAAACTAATAAATGATAAGAACAGTCAGAAACTACTTGGCACGCTTCGTGATGCGTGAGTGGCAGAGTGACGGAAAGAACTCAACATTGTTTAGATCTGGCGCCTGAACCTTGGCTAGCTTCTCTGGCACTGCTGACGGCTGCTTTCCACGGCGCACACTGAAATCGCCTTGGCTCTGACGCAAAGCTGGCGGCACATAAACTTCACGCTTCTTGACTGAATGTAGATCAACTGCCTGGGTTGGCTGTAGCATGAGCCAAGGGCAAGCGGACTTGTACAGCTCATCGGTACACTGACCCACGTCCAAGCCATCGCCGCCAGTGTCTTCGTTACGACAGTGGTCCGCGGAGAGTGGCATATCCTCGTTGGCAACGGCATCTGTCGGGCTCAATGCCAGCCTCGAGTTGCGTTTTAGTTTTGCAAAGGGCTGATCATGGTCCTCAGTAAAGTCGCACCACTCGTCCTCCTCATCGATGGTCTCGTCGGAGAAGCGAATGCCGAACGCGAGTGCTGCCTTTGTGCTGTTAATCACCTCAAACTGTAGCTTCTCTTTGCTATCCACCTCCTTTGGTGCTTTGACAGTCTCCTCCAGTGTACGATATAGCTCATCGGCTGCCAAGAGGTTGGTCTTTGTAGCGGATTTCTTTCTGTCCTTTTTGGCAAAGAAATCATCTAAAATAGACATGCTTCGTTTTATTTTTGCTTAGTTTTGAAAAAAAATAACGAATTTCGTTCTGTGCTTTTTAAACCCAAAAATTTTATGTTACTGATACTGAGCGATGAACATCCTTGATGTGAACCTTTTTTTGACAACAAATTCTTACGAAGTTCTGTTATAGTATGGGAAATACCCTGACTTTATACTTTCTATAATATGATACATAAAATAAATTAATGGTGGTGGAGGGAATACGAAGCTGGCCCACCCGGCTACATCTCAGCTTTACAAATTATTATTATAAATTGATTATTAAGCTTAATAATGCATTTTGTGAGCTTTTAATATATCTTATAATTTTCAATATTTTTTTTCATTTATTTTTATTTTATGCCATCGCAAAACAATCTGACCCATATTATTCGGTTGTAATCTGCTCTTGCTGCCAACTAGTCTTACATAACACACACACACACACACACTCCCACACACAACTTGTTTGGCTGCTAAGCCTGGGCCACGCCCTTATGTCCTCGCCCACTTTCATCTGGACCCGCCCACGCATAAGCGGCTTGTGCTCAAAAGCCGTAATAACATAATAATTTTTGTGCTAACACATTTTTCTGTGTCGCTCCCCCGTCCCTACTCTATTTTTGTCTCTCTCTCACTCTCTCTCTCTCTCTCTCTCTCTCTCTGTTTCTAATGTTTTTCATATGCCACTAATTAAAATTATGCGTACAGTCCTCTCCGTGCTCTTCCCTTTGCAAGCCGTATAAGTTGTGAAGTGGCGAAAATCTTTTTATGCCACTGTGGCGCATATGTTCATTATATATTGCCGCCGACAAGATCCTTGAATCCTCATCGTGCCCGCCTGCTTGAGTAATTAGCAGCACCGGAACCCGCAACATAACACAACACAACAGAACACATCCCAACGCGACGTAATGCAATCCAATGCAATGCAATTGCAATGCAGGCAGCGCTCCTTGTTGTCCTTGTCGCTGGCACTGCACTCTATTTGTGTACAAGTGTGCCCAAAGCTCTTTATGAAATGACGATGGCGCTGTTGACGACCACGATATACTGTTGCCAAACAAATGTACGCTGAGCCACGCAAATAAACAACTATAACAACATCATATAGCCACAACCACTGGCTTGCACTACCTAGCCTTATTATATAATTAGGGCGTCATTTGGCAACGCAATATGAATATTTGTCTTACTTGCCCCTTATATGCTCTGCCAGCAAAGGTGGGAAAGTATATGTATATATGTATATCTGTATATACTGGGTCATGTTGGTTTGGAATGTCAGAACCAAAGTTGGTCACAAATAGATACCATCTCAATGTGTAGAGTTAGGTTGTTAACAAAGATCATATCATCATATATTATGGTCAGGCCAACCCAATATTTGAATTAAATGTTTCAAAAATGTTTTAGTTTTTTAAAATTCAGCATAAGAGAAAAATATTATAGTCATTAGCATTAAATGGTTATGGGGAAAGGCTGTAATTATTGGGAATATGTCACATAAGACTTTCAGTGATAATTAGCAAACAAACTCAGAAATATTGCTTTGCAATACTCAGAAAGTGTAGTGATGAAAGAAATGCGTTCTTACCTTTAGCTTCTTAGATTTTGTAAGCCTTTGTATTTGTTATCCGACAGCCTTGCCCATTTTTAGTTGCCCTCTAGTCATAGTATTTCTATCGAAACAACTCCAATAACTTTATTTTCTTGTAGCTGAAAAGCAATCTGAGTTTCTGGTTTTACTGCAACTGTCGGCTGGTAATTACATAATAATTTTCTAATTAACACTTACTTTATTAAAAGATAAAAGCAAAACGAACATTTTGGCCGTCAGTAAAATGCTTAAAATGCTGCAGACCGATGAAAAACTCTTTGTTTTTTTCATATTATTTTTCAATTACGCAACATTTTCTGAAACTTCGCTTTTATTTTGGTGCCCATTTTTTTACTTATAAATCCAATTAACGCCATTTGCTCTAGGATATTTATCTAATTAATAAGACGCAGCACAGAATTAAAATCGAATTCATAAATGCTTAAGGTAAATGTATTTGCAATTTGCTGAACATCTTTTTCTAGCAAAAAATGTGCTGCCAAGTCTGCAAGAAAGTTAAGCCAGATGGGAAAACTATCAGCCAAAATCAGTCAGACGTAACAACAACACACGTTGAAACAACCCCAATGAAACCGGAAGAAAAAAACCGGCTAAAAATATTGGCGCCAGTTTGGCGGGTCGTCTGGCAAATGGCAAAGGCGACGTCTGACTCTCATCTCTGAGCTGGAGACTCCTCTGTTTATTGTTATTGATTTTGAAATGGGAGAGAGATACTCTTTTGTGCAGCAGGATGCATAATTTGGAAACACCCCCATTCGCAGAATGGCTGATTCCCGGGATGATGACATCATCATCGAGACGCGTTGGTAAACAACTTTCAGGAGTTTACTCATACGGTTATTCCCGGGTAGTTTTGTCATACATGGCATACATGTATACATACATGTAAAAATATTATATTTTTATTCTTATTATGGCATTCAACTTTAAAGCTGTTGTGAGTCACATTTTGTGGTTGTCTTTAAATTCCCTGCGCTACCCTTTGTTTTCATTCGCTGATTGGGTGGCAAACGCATGTAAACCCATTAAACTAAAGCGTTACAGTACCATTTAAATTATAGTTGTATCCCAACACGCACATTTTACTTTGCGCCTGTTTGTAGGCAATAAGAATGTATTTTGTCATATTACAACGTTTGGAAAATAAGAATAATAATATTAACAGATATTGTGTGTTTCCTCATAAATGATATATATAAAATATTCTTTCGAAACAGTTTATAACTAATTTATTGTCACCTTGCCGTATAATAATAAAAATAAAGTAAATCTGTTTTTGTATCAAACCCCAATTTATCCACTCTCTTAAATTTCATTCATTTTGCCATGATATAATTTTTTGGCATTGCTGATCCCGCATATTTTGTGCCTCTCGGGCAGGTAAAAAGGTACACATACATTAAAAGCAAAAAAAAGCTCAAGCGCGAAATTAATGTTTTGTTCTTATTTTTTTTGTTGGAGGGGCATGCTTTACTCTATTTACATATGTACGGGAATCGTAATATACACTTAATTATCACGATGGAGGGAGGGGGGAAAGAGTCATGCAAATAGAATGCGAACAAAGAAATTATTGTGAGAGCTCGTACTCTAAAGAGTTCTTACATAAACATTATTAGTGGCATGGAGCTGTGCGCCACAATAGAACTAACAGTCACACAATAGGCACATACATACCCACACACACACAGCCATACACACACGAGCACATATTTGTGGCACGTATGTACATGACTTACATGCAAAAGGCTTTGCAGCCATTTTAGAGCCAGCTTGCAAAATTGTAACTTGTGTTAGTGTCGCGCGTATTTTGTGCCCCTCACAACTTTTTGCCATAAATATAAATACACATCCGCCTCGTTTTACATGGCCCCAGAGCCAAGTGCTCGTCCTTTGTGTATTTATTTGTTTTATTATAATAATCTGTGCCAGCAGTAAAAGAACCTGCGCCACTGTTATTTCTATACCCAGTCTGTGTGTGTTTGTGTTGTGTGTAAATCATTTGCGTTCTACAGTCTGCATAAGTATGATTTTGATTTTGTTGTGGTTTATTATTCTTAACAACACTTATGCAAACAAAAAGCTATTGGATTAATTGAAATCAACACGAAATTGTTTAATACACTGTTATTAATGGAATTTCTTATATTAATCGAATTAATATGTGGACATATATAAATGGACATATGGGATTCCATTTTGGGGCACAGCTGCCAAATCTATTCATACCTTAATTATTCATTCATACCTTTACAAGTGAATGTTTAATAGCTCTTCACTAGATTGATAAGTGTAGAAAAGTATTGGATTACTTAAGTAACGACTTAAAGGTATTGTAAATGTTATAATCCTCAAAGGGTTGGTATTAACTACAAATATCGTACCAGAAAATTATAGAAAGTTTATAAAATGTAAAATATTTTATATTTTATATGATTAAATATTATATTTTGCTATATATGTGTATTTTTTTTAAGAATATCCGCTGTAATGCTCTTACCTTATCTGTTTATATTCGTCGTGAAATATTTTAATCTTTCACTTTTAAGTCTGGTAGACTAGAACTCGTTACTCCTGCTCTGACAGTCTGTTAGTCAGTCAGTCAATCACGTTTTGTGCTTGGTAAAGAATAAAGGAAACTTATTGAAGCACTCATTCATCAATAAAACGCAAGTAAAAATCAAAAATCGCTGTGCAAATATTATGTCAGTGGCAATATTTACATTTTTCATGCTACTCGACGCTTTCACACTTTTGCCATTTGCCTGTGCGAGTTTTTGGCATTTGGCATTTTACATTTTTCGTTGCCTTGCCAAAAATAAAATTCGTAAATATTTTGCACCTTAATATGATTTTGCGAGAAATATTTTTCAAATGATTTGTTTGCTTATGTATTTACATTTATCTGTGCAGAAATTGTTGTTGTGTCAGCCAATTTGCTAGGCGAGGCAGACAGACACCGGATGCATCCGGAGGGTGGTTGGAACTGAAGGAACTGAAGGAACTGGTGGAACTGAAGCACTCACTGTAATTGTATTTGCGCTTGTTGCTTACTTCGCGTCCTACACAGATACACAAAGCATAAGTCAATACAAATAAATAAAGCGTGAAGCGAAAATGAGAGAGACGCAATGTGGTGGGTCAGAAAGAGAGGAACATTTGATTAAATCAAATAAAATGAGTGCAAATAGCAAAATTGCATAAAGAAATGCAAATCGTTTTTGTTTTAATGAGCAGCTCACTTGATTACAATCAACTGCAAGAGTGGGTATGAAAGTTCAGATATTATTTATCGAACTGAATAGAGAAGTGTAAAATAAAATGATATTTTTACTTTACAGCTCAAAATGTTTTTTTTCTTCTTTTAAATACACTTTCTTAAGCCCTAAAATTTTTAAAGCAATTTAAATATTTTGGCTTTTTAGCACTCCATCATTTTACCTATTGCCAGCATTAAATCTCTCAGACACTAAAATTGACACTATCGAAACGTTGCTCTCTGTAGTTCATTAATTTCAGGTTGCCCGCACTCTAAACCTGACCCAGCTCCCAGAAGTGTGTGTGGGATAGAATTGGGAAGGGACTGCAGCGGGAGCTTCTACAATTGTAACTGCATATAACGAGGAAAATTTGCTTGTAACCCTAACGAGTGTGCTGTAATTTTGACCTGTGTTTCGAAGCTATTCGCTGCTTTTTTGTTGCAATTGCGAATGTTCAAATGAGCCACATTCAACAGCGCTGTCAGAGCAGATATCTAATGCTTTACATCGACTGGCAGGCAGACGGACATGTTACCGTTGCAGTTGTAGTTGAAGCTGTTGTCCTTATTGTTGCTGCTGCTGCTAATTTTGGCAATGGTCGGGCATTAATTGTTAAAGGCAGAAGCAGCGGTCAGACCTTTCAATTTGCTGCTTTGACTTGCGAATGAATCATTTGGATAATTTCCGCCTAGCTCCACTTGCTTTCGCTATCCCTGCCCTCACTATTGTCAGGATTTACCGTAATATCAAGCTTGTCATGTAAGTATGTGTGTGTGTGTGTGTGTGTGTGGGCAAGCCAGCGCTAAACTTTTTGCATGTGCCTGTGGAAAATTGATGGTGTTTTCATAGTTTTCGTTTCGCCGCTCAACTTACTGTGCAAAATTGTCGATGCTGCATATTTGAGTTTTTATCTGCACTCCAAAATTTAGTATGAGGGCTTGAGAGAAACAGAGAGAGAGAGAGAGAGAGAGAGAGAGAGAGAGAGAGAGAGAGAGAGAGAGAGCGGGGATGTGAGACCGGTTGATATTCGCTATCTCAGTGCTTATGTGGTTTATTAATAATTTTGACTGCTGCTGTTGGCTTTGACCGTGTAAAAGTTTACAGACGCGGTTTGAGTTTAGTTTGCGGCTGAGCTTTTCCGTTTTCCTTGCACAAATGGGTTTGCCATAAAATTAAAAGTTGTGCAAATAAAGGCTGAATATTTTATATAGTACATTTTTCACATGCTAAGTTAATATAAATACAATAAGCTAGCTTATAAAATGAAAAATGCAACGAGTTTTTTTTCTCTTTACATATATTGGAATCGCTTTTCTTTTCTTAAATTTTCAACGAAAATTCGGAATCTGCTTGCATACATTTGTTTTGTTCACTATTGTGCTTTCAGAACGTCTTTTCTCTGATGAAGAGATGAAAAGCTTAATATTTGCTGGGCAGAAATGGTAGCCATGTGTTTTGTAAGTGCATACGTATTATGCGTATGCTTTTTAGATTCAATTAAAGTTTCATCTGCTGCATTCACTTCCATGCACAAAAACTTTAGCACATGCTGTGATAACTCTATCCTTTCGTCCAATATGCCTTTGGGCTTTAGCCAGACTCAACGTAGGCAGAACTGCATGTGCAGTTTCTCTGATAATTATCTGGTCGTTTAAGTGGCTAAATTGCTGCCAAAACTGTTGCACTTACATATTTAAATATGTCGTTGAGCGGATATGACAAAACTTTGGGCATGCACACAGCAAAAAACAATAGTAAGTTGCATTTAAATCTATTACACACAGACACAACCACAACGTATCAAAGGCAATGACTTCTCCGGCGAAGGCTTGAGGCAAGTTCATGCCCAAAAACGTTTTCAACTTCTGTAACAGGAAATGAACGGAAAAATGAAAGCGCAGCAGTAACAATGATACTAATATTGTTGTTGTTGTGTTTGTTGCTGTTGCAAGCATACTTAAGCTATGCAGAATTTTAAGCTTATTGCTTAACAATGGAATTAAGAACAGCATTTTTGTAGACAGATGCCGAAAAACTAAATGCCATTCCCTTAATGCACTCTCACCACTTTATAGATTTGTTATTTTCTTGTCTTAAAATGCGAAACCAGGTCTGCGACTCAAAAACTAACAAACGACACCAGCTGCCATGTAGCCGAACCAATCCTCAACAAAACAACTGTAAAACAGAAAAGTGGACAGCATTTGCACACAACGCCGACTGCACACTAAGTGACTACTAACAGAGCAGCAACAGTGGCAGCTGCAGGCAGCAACAGCGGCAGCGACAGCAAGTTCAACAACAAAAAGAACAACATAGTAACACAGAGGCATACATATTGATAGGCTAGTGTGGCATGAAAAGTTGTTTGGCTTTTCACTTTTAATAAACACATTAAGCACTTGATTGCATACTTCAGACTGGGGGAGTAGAGTGAGTGCCAGCACGACAATGTCCATACATATATAAAATTAAAGTGTGTGTGTGTGTGCGTGTGTGTGTGTGCGTGTGTGTGTCTGTGTGTCGGCTCGCTGATGCGCATGCAATTTTGTTGTTGTATTGCCTACCTTCAAGCGCTGCTTATGTAAAAATCTAAAATTAAATGTTTCCCACTGCAGCTTACGGTTAACTGTTTTGCAGTTTGAGTAATTGACGATTGTCGACGGTGCGTCTGATTGCTCCCCCGCCTCATTTAACTCCACTCTCTTCTCAACACCGCGGCTCGCACTCGCACACCGTATCCTGTCTTGTCCTGTCTTGTCCTGCGTGCGTGTCGCTCGTCGCTTTCGTGTTGTAATAGATTGTTTTTACACTCTGCCCAAGTGCGCGTGTGGGTGTAAACAATGGAAATTACACTTGAGCTGCCACCGAACGTTGAGTGTACAGCGTTGAGTGTTGAGTGCTGAGTGGTGAGTGTTGGCACATTTCAGAGCACTGGGCATGAATTGTCTCCTTCTTCCGTCTGCCACCTGTGCCACTTTGCGTTACTTTGCGTGCGCGTAAATGTTTCAATATTTGCCGTTTATTAGCTGTTAACGCATTACATTTTATTATTACATTATAAAATGGTGCTGCAGTTAACGTGGGGCCTTAAATGCGCCAACAATTTTGACAGCATTGAAAAGAATTTTTTTTTACAAATTTTTATGTGTATCAGTGAAAATATAATCAGTAAAATAATTGATATGCGAAACATTATGACGAATAATCTTTACTTGCAATCAAATCAGGGAGAAAATAATTAAATGTAATTTATTTATTTTTAATTCAATCACTTTTGTTTATTTTAAGAGAGTTGTGTGCTTGGAACTGACTAGAAAATCTCTTCATTCATTGTCGTTTCCAGCAATGCTATTACACCAAACATATATCCTATTCAAAGAATATGTCTTCGGTTTTAAAGAAGCGCTCTTGTTCTAGTTCTTTCATAAACATGTGTCGACCTGTAAACTACGACCAACAATTCATCAATGAATACTTTATAATACCCGAGCAGCTAGATGCATATTCGCATTAAAACAACGTTTTCTGTAGCAACTCGATTGCCATTACCATTAATTGCTATCGAAGAACCAAAACAACGGCTTACACTTCTTCCCACACGAACCCACATACACATGCAAGCAAACACACACACACATACACACACGCACCCTCGCAGCGCTTGAAAGTATGCAATAAATTTGATGCCTAGATGGAGAATTCAGTGGATGGGATAAACTGAAAACCGAACGTATGAATGACTTTCATTACTATTTTGATGCGAAATGCTTTAGCATATAAGCCCAGTTGGATCTATAGCTACCATTCTTGTCGTTGTTTTCGTTATTTTTGTTTTACCCATTGTTAAAGTGATATTCATGTGGGGGCAAGGAGGAGTAAAACAACAACAGCTTGTTTATCTGTTCTTATGTAATCAATAGCTGAGGGTGAGACTGTTAGGATCGGCAATAGGGAAAGTGCGCCTGCTTTGCATGTCTGCCTGCAGTTCGCAATTCACAGCATGGATAAAGCTTTCATTGAAAATAAATGATGACATTATTCTGATTTGATGTTTGCTTTGATTGCTTTCCCCAAATGATGATGTTGAGGTATTGCACAAGGATAAACTTACAAAACGATACCCCGACACATACACATACACACACACATACACACACACACACACACATACACACACACAGACAAAGGCATACACAAATGCATACTCTGCGAATGGACGTTTGTTTTCGTTGGTTGAGTGATTTGGCTTGTCATTCAATTTCATGGTCAGTGGATTTCACTTGAAAAATGAAAAACCGTTGTGCCACAGGCGTTCTTGCCATTGTTTTGCCAAATGGCAACACAACTGATTTGAAATGCCGGCAAGTTACAGCTGGGGAATACTTTACGACCCTCGCAACTCACAAGCTGTGCTCACGCCTAAAACTATGCAACAGTTATTCGTTCTGTATAAACCATCCCAGCAGCGGAAAAAAGTGAGCGAGTCCTCGGTGTAAACACTAAGCAGCATTCAACGCAGCTGAGTTAACTGCCACAACAACAACTGAAACAAAAACAAAATACAAACGCCCCTTTGCCGATTTTGTTGTGGATGGCAAGCAACTAATTTAAAGAGTTTATGGTCGGGGCTGAGGTGTTGCATAAAGCGTTTGTACAACATTTGAATAGACGAAAGGTAAAAAGCTGCAATTTTGTAGACTATAAAATAACTACAATTTACAAAATAAATTTTAAACAAAAGGTTCGCATCTAAGGTACTTTTAAAGCGTACTTATGAAAAGCTAATAGATAATGAAATGAAATGAAATGTATAACATAAACAACGAACCGAAAATGATTTATAAAGAAATAATTAAACAGAAGCTCAACTAGCAGATGAGACTTTTGAACATATCTTATGAGAGCCAACCAGATCGGTTATTTATTTAGCCTAGAATAAGTCGAGTCCAACCAAACAATAATGTTTGTAAATTGTTTGGTGCTTTAAACTGGTTAAGCTACACCCGCTAAATGAGCTAATAAAATATTTGTAAATTATATCAAATAGCTTTTTGCATCATAATCGATTCTTGCAGCAGGCTATCAATTTGTCTTTTACGATTTCAATTCGAAGTGCACTTAACTTTGACTCGAAAAGTCTGTCAGCTGACAAACACATGCGAGTCTTGGCCTGGGACTTGCTCGATACCAATTGCTGGTTAGTTGCAAAAGTCTGGAAGCCAATGCGGCCAATACTTAACTTATGGCTGTCCGTTATGGTCAAATTTGACAAGCAAGCATTACTCAAATTGTGCTCAGTGGCACAAATACTGGGATCGTGGGACGGGTTTCTGATTAAAGTCCTGGAACATCACTGATACGTAGCCGTTGCTTTTGGCACCTGCAATGGCACGCACACACCTCTGACAGTTTAACTGTCATTAATATAGAGCCGCGTAGACACATACTCATGTCCACAAACACCCACATACAGCCACAGACGCCCACATACATGTCCAGACACTCACTCACACATACGAAGAATCGCATAATTGATGTGTTTTTGTGAGTAATGGCGAGCTTTTTGGGGGCGCCACACGCTGACTTGCCAACTTTTGCTGCCCCTTAACCCACGCCCACCTCCATCAGCAACCCCATAGCTCCTTCAGGCCTCAAATGTTCCAGCGCGCTTATCGCTGCGTCCGGTTGGGATTGTTAGGGGCTGTGTCTCTGGTCTACTGTTCGGTCTTGCTTTGAGTCTGGGTTTCGCCTTTGGCTGCTTGTTTGTCAGCGCTGAGTGATGACTTCAAATTGGCCGTCGTTGATGACGGACCTACGTGTATTTGGTGGACCGTTTACAACGCCAAAACACATGTGTGTCTCTTCCCCAATCTCTCCCTCTCTATCTCTCTCCATCCACTGCATGCACGCATGTGCGCTCCTCCTTTTATATGTGTGGCTCTCGTTTAAGTCAATGTTGGTTACATCGCTTTCTATTTCGTTTTTGATAGCCTCAAGAAAAGCCTAATTTTCGGATATAAGTAAAGCTGAGTTAGATTCTTGAATATTTCTTGAATATTATTAGATATTCCGTAGCCGTTTACAAATTTAATGTAATTTGCTTATTTACCTGACTGCTTATTTTCATTGAAGAATTGTTGTTATACATTTGTAGTATATTTTCGAACATTTCATTTGCTTATTGCTTTAAGGTAGTGAGAGATAAATATTACATGAAAAATACTTTTTATTACTTGAATCAAATTTGAATCTAGAAAATTGAAAAAAGTTGAAGTTTAAACTTTTGTGAAGTTTGTAGGAATTTATTTATACATCACACTTAAGAGTAGACTCTAAAAACAAAACTTAGTTCTTATATTACACTCAAAGAATTAAATAGAGAATAAAGTAAAAAAATAAATATTATCTTGAAAAATCATAGTTTGCATATTTATTTTAAGTCAACCACTTTTCGTCGTTATATAACAATTACAGGTCATTAGCTAGTCTATGCCTACTTTGGTATTTTTTGTGTAGAGAATACCGTCACCATCATCAATTGCTCAGGTGTGTCCGCTGGTTTGCAGCTTGATAAATGAAACGCAATTTGTAGGCGCAGCTTCGTTAATAGAAACAAATTGTTTCCGTATGTGTGTGTGTGCGTGTGTGTGTGTATGTGTATGCGAGTGTGCCTGTGTATGTACTTGGGCGGGTAAACGTTGTTTATGCCAACGATTAGCGTTGCTTATTTATAAAAATTTTACGCCAAATTAATTAAAATTTATTAAAGACATGTGCAGCTGTAAATATTTTTGCCAAAAGATGAATGTATTTATATGCATATGTACATATTTCATTGTCTGGAAACACGTGTGTGTGGGAATATGCAATTTCATTTGAATATAATTTCAGTAGTTCTCTTGTGGGGTGCATTGCCACCGTTCGTTGCATTTAATTTCATTTAATTTGCAGCCAGGACCTACATCACATCATTCCTCGCTAGTCATTTCGACAATCTCAAAACTGAGCTGCAGCTGCTGTGCGCTTTTCACTTTTCATGAATAATAAAGTGAAAGTCTAGTTAGTTTTGGCTGCCTGGCTGCCTGCCTGCCCACAGCTCAGCCCATTTTGACTGCTTCAATCTCCCCACCAAACCCTTCTGGTAGCTGGTGCAAGGGTACATTTTGTAATTTCGTTGCATACTTTTGTGCGCTACAAGGGGCCCTTTAGAAATGGCAGCAGGCAACATCACACAATTGTTGCCCATTTTTATTCAGTCTGCGCATTTCTTGTTGTGCTGCACATTTAATGAATAATTTTTAATAGTTCTACCATTGACTGGAGGGAGTTATTTTGTGCGCGGCGTTTCGGGAAAAGCAATTTAATATACAATTTAATCATTGCATTTCTTATATGCCATGGACAAACATTTTTTTTTATATGGTAACTTAATAAAAAAATAAATCGCTTTGGTCTGAAACATACAAATTTGAACTAAGTTAACTCATTTGTTTTTATATAAGCAGATTTATTTTGAATATATTGAATTCAATTAGTAAAACTTTCAATATTTATGACTTAATGCCATCGCTAATGAACCTCTTCTTGAACACTTTTTAAGTGCAGTTGTTTCTTGAACACCACATTTATCATTGTTAAGTTTTATGCGCTTTTATCCTAGAGTTCTTAGTACCTTGCTCCTACTCTGTGTGCTTAAATATTTGCGTAAATCAAAGAGAATATTACTAAGAGCGTCACTTAAATGAATTATTAAATAACGCAAAAATAAATAACAAACTTTGATATCCTATTCAAATAAAATAAGTGAGAAAAGACTTGCATTTTTTTCTTTAATATTTATTTATTTGAATATTTCAAATTAATGTGCATATTCAGAAGACAAACAAAAGGCTTCGCCTCGCTACCTTTCTCTTGCTCTCATTCCAATCATAAAATTGGTTATTTTTGTAGATGTAGTTATGTGTATAATGGAAGTTGGGGTTCCGGACTGACGTCATTATATCCATAACGAATGCTAAATAAGTGCATAAATTGGAAGTCACGCTTTTGGCTAATGAAAATGTATGCGCCCTGTAGCGTAAATCACAATTATGTTTTTGGATTACTTATTAGTTTGCTTTTGGCCAATGCCCAGAAAAACATTTATTAGTCGTAGCTGAAAATGAAGTTGTTTTCTCTTTGGCCTATTGAAGCTAAACTCGATGATTAATGATATATTAAAGAAATCCACATAATGAAGTGATTTCGGTTTTGCTCTTTGGGCTTTTATTTCTTTTGTTATACTTCATGCATTGTATTCCGATTGTGCGGGACGTTGAGTGGGCGTGGTCGCCCCTTCCGTTGGTCAAGTGCTGATGCCAGAGGCAGCATAATAACAGATAAAAACATCTTGATTTGTCAATATAATATTTATTGCTTTTATACGTTGAGATCTGCGAGTAATTAGGCGAAGGCAGTTTATTATTATTGATGTTGTTGTTGTTTGCTCTTGTTATTTGTCTGGACTTATTGGGTATGAGCAATTTGTTATGGGAGATTTGTGAGACATAATCTAAAAATTAGTGGACAAACATTAAACAATAAAGAATTTGGATGTTGATTCCACAATAAATACACACTTATTTTAAGTTTGACTTTAATAAGTATATTATTATGCATAACTATTTTTAAACGTAATATACGGCCACATTCAATGCAATATTTAATTCGTAAATTTAGTGAAACATTCCAAAAAACCAATTCGATATAACACAACTCTTCATCATCTGTCCCAGATAAGCTCCGGAAGTTTCAGCTTAAAAATTCGATATCTTGCTTGAAGGCAAATATAAAAAATAGAAAAAAGTGTGTCAACAAAATCACACTTGAATTTCGTATGCCAAATCGTGATAAGCAGGTTACACTGACATTTCGTATGCACGATTTTCGGTGACCTTTGTACCTGTTCAACTGTCGAGTGCTGCAGTCTAAAACCATGCCACACCGATAAGGGGGCTCAACGTGGAAATGGGTGAAAGTTAGTGTCATTGTTTGCGATACAATTGAAAAGTATAATTAATTAGATAGACGCAGACAGGGCAACTTCAAAGAGGTGACTATCACAGTGCACTTCATCCAAAGCGGCTTAGGGACAAACGTGGACGCCTCACAGCTGCTGCTACCTGGCCCAATGTTGCCACAAATTTGAACGAGCTAACGCATTGCAGTAAGACACACACTCACATACATACATACGCACACTGTGTAATTAGCATATTAGACAGAGTGCTGGCTCAAAGTAAAGTCCTTCGACCTGGCGTCCACTTGATGCAATTACCTAAGTCGCCATCGAGCCGAGCAGGCAGACAGCTGAGAGGCTTGAATGTCTGTTGTGGCTCATTCGATTGCTGCAGCTGTTGATATGACAATTCTGGAGAGATGCATAGATATATGTGTGTGTATGTCTGTGTGTGTGCGCGACTGCAGGACAGCACCTGTAGTGTGTGTGGGTATGCGGCTTATAATTTATTGCCTTGCCAATTTGTTGGTTAGCATTTCAGTTACGATTGCACAACAGAAATAAATGCAATTGCCTCTGGACCTTAAATTAAATTACATTATGTATATGTATGCATTAAATATATAAGAAAGGAGCAAGATTGGTAAAACCAAACTAAACGTTGGTGTTAAATTTTGTAGATATGTTGTGCTTGGTCAAAGACAAAGCCGAGATTGAAGCCTCAGCTGTCAGCTGAAACCCAAAATCCAACCACACAATCAATGGACCAAGCAGCAACAAAAACAATGCCAATCGTGGACATTAAAGGAGTCAGGGTGCACAATTGTAAAGCCAACAGCAGCAATAAAGGGCTATGAAACAACATAGTCAAAAGGATAGCCAACAACAATAAAATGCGACAACAACAACATTGTCTGGTGCCAGAGCAGCAACGGACCAAAGGACCAGATAAATGCAGCATGCGACACTTGCAGCGAATGTCCTTTATAGCTGCGCATAGTTGTGCTTTGGGTTAGTTTTGATTTGGACATTTGTGGATGGGGGATGGGGGAAGGGGGAAGTGGGTGGGGCTAACGTCGTCCAATGTTGCAAAGAATGCGTTTTATTTCTATTGGGGCCATTGGGTTGAACGCGTTCGGTTATTGTTGCCAACCATTGTGATTGTCTGGCCAGTTTATATTCGCTGCTTGTGGGTTTGGATTGCCTTTTACTTGCTTTTCATTATGATTGCCGCTAACAGCACGGTAATTGATGGTGTACAAAGATCGCTTTTAAAATACAGGTGCAGACAATAGCAGTTCTTTTATAAAAGCAAAATGTTGCAAACTTGTTGATAATTAAAGCTATGATAACAGTTGATTCTTTACTTTGTTTTCAAATTTTTTGCATTTGCTAATTCTCATGCTTGGCATTTGCTAACTAGCTTAAGAAGAATATTTCTTTGATACTTAATTTCTTACTTAATTTTGTAAAGCAAATAACTAGTATCTTTGCAAATGTTAACATAATCGGTTTATTTTTGGTGGTCTGACTTTATTTTGTAAGCTCATTCAAACAAAAGCTATGAGTTATCAATATTTCGACTATATTATAATTTTAATGGTTTTATTAAATAAATTATTGCAACCACATTGATGTTTTAAAATAGGTATTTATCAATTTATTATAGTTATGTTTTGAATATTTGCATAAATAGGTATAATCTGCATATGAAATTTGACTGTCAAATATGCTGTCAGTGTTACTACAGTAACTTTCTATTCACTGCTCAACTGCTAATTATGCAAATAACTGCACATTATTTCATAATTTGGCAACAAACGAAAACACGCAAAAATAATTGTTGTGCATTTTGTCAATTTAACTGCAATAAATAAAGTTAAATGAATTTTCGTTTACCACACAACTAAATTAGCGACAAGCTCTATTTCCAATTGGACAGCGCTCAAATCGGCAGTGAAAATAATTCAAAAAACCAAATGTGGTCAATTGCTAGTTATTTTACGGATTCCATACGCACACACAATATGATCTATGCATATATATATTTGTGTATGTACGGCGCCGCAGCTGTCAATGATGGAGTAATATTTTTCAATCATTTTAAAATGTTTACCACCTCAACGAAACCAAAAGCAAAGCGCCCCCTCGTAAAATATTGTTTTTAGTTTTTAGCGTAGGTCTCACTTATTATGCTTTAATACAAATTCGTTGATTATGAGCTAATTGTATAATTTATATTGTACCCGCTTCTGCTCGTTTTTGATAAGCGGCTGGGGAGCTCAGCTTCGTAACAGGCACTAAATTATAACTCAGTTTCACTTTGTTGGTGGAGCGTCTCCTCACAATAACACTATTCGCACAGTCTGTCAACTTGAGTGTCACGTCAGCCTGCAGGCGTTTTAATAAAACGACACTGCCTTCCAGCACGTGCGTTAAGAACCTGCCGAAAAGTGCTGCCCGTTCTTCACATTCGAAATCCTTGAAGCGCAGCATGTGCAAAAGATATTCGTGCCATAAATAATACAACAACAAGTGGCAGAAGCTGAGTAAAATATAAGACCACAAGATTTTTTTAAGTGCGAATTTAAGATGCTCTGCGACAAAATTTAACAAAATATATATTAAACATATTTTTTCTGTTTATCAAATATATGTTTAAATGAAGTAAATGAAAATAGATGTTGTCCTTTAAGAATTAAACTCGTTTTAGGAGAGACAAAGTGAAGTAAAACCTAATATTTTTAGTGAATAGTGAACAGATGTTTCCATTAGAAAACCAATATAATAATTGGAAATATTAAATACATCAAAATCCATCTTATTTGCTTGACATTTAGTTTTTTGTCTTTATGCTCGTTTTTCTTTATTATTTTAAAAGCCTAAGTTATGTATGTTCTTAAATAATCTAGTAATATATGTACTTTGTCAACTTGGGAAACTGAAGCGTTTGTCAATCAATTCATAAAAGCGAAACAGACAATAAGAGTCTTTACAGCTGAGATTTAATTCGCTTTTATTAAAACTGATAAAATTGTTGGAGTGGAGCAAGTTCCCAATGGACCCCAAAGCTGAAAACAAAAAAGAGCAGAACAAAAAACAGAAAAATGAGCCAAACGTAAGCCGAACAAATGTATATGAAATCGTGCGTAAAATGCGCACAAAAGGAAATCGTTGCAAATATGCCAGAGAATATTGCACAATATTCGTGTGTGTGCGAGTGTGTGTGCCTTTGCATGAGCATATGAAAATTGATGTATGAGAAAATTGCAAAAGACGCGCAAAGCATTTGTACACCGAGTATTCGAGTATGCTCCTATGTATAAGTATTGGCAGATTGGATGATAGCGGTACAAATTGGGGCAACAGATTGGAGGGTCGCAGGAAAATGGGCTTTGATTTCTGCACAGGCAGCAGTATAAATTGAGCTGTAATAAAATTTGCTGCCTTCCGCATTTACAAGTCTTCTTTTTATGACACTCCTCATTTTGTTGCGTAGCCTGCAGGTACATCAAATATGATTTTAGCTCCTTATCTTGTGCTAATTGCAAAGCATGTCGAATGAAATATTTATTTTTTGAATTTGCATTTAAAAAAAAAGATTTTAGCTACAAATATTTGCATAATTTAAATTGGTGGAAATATATGCCCATGGGATCAAAATAAGATGTAGGTATATATTCGTAAGCTAAAGTTAAATAATCGGGGAAAAAAATATAAATCAATATTGAGGTGTGAATCTCTAAAATATATAAGCTATAATATAATTGTTAAGTCCAAGTTATATAGGCAAAGAAATAAATATATATTATATTTGTTAATTCTCATACGTTTATTCACCTAGTCTGAATAAGAATCTAAAATAGCCCAACTGAGAAAAACGTGGTAAGCCCTAGGTAAGTTGACGTGGTCTGCATAAATATTGAAGTGAGAGAAAAAGCGCTGCACAAATTAATACGAAAACTTTCTTGATTATTTGCGAATTACCTAAAGAACAACAACAAGAAGAAAACACAAGTAAAAGTAGAGACAGAGGTAGCAGCTGAATAAAAACAACAAAAACAATTGGCTTCCGTGTTTTAAAAACAAAGTCGGCGCAGACCCATTTTCCCTTGGGCAAATAGCTTGGGCAAACTTTGGCTCAAAGAGATGTCAAGTAGGCGCCTAATACGCACGAACTTGCCAAGCTGGAAGACACGGCTGGTTAGTCAAAAATGCTACCACTTTCTTGGCAGGGGCAGCGACTCTTACGCGTGCCATTTAAAATTGTGCAACCGTGCGTATGCGTAATGTTTTTCATATGAACTCGCTGCTGGGCCTTAAAGCGACAGACTGGCGCAGGGAAAAACCAAATTGAAATTCAGCAGACATAGACTTGGATAACTAGACGAGACAGACGAGTATCCCGACTTCTGCGTCCTGTGACTCTGAACAGAACTCGTTGAGCTTTGCTTCTGTGTGTAGCTCAGTGCACGAAATGATGATGTTTTAATTTTTTCGGTTAACCGAAAGTTTGCAGCAAATTTTCGTTGACATCTCTCAGCATCTTTTTGTCAAATTTGCTCAGTGGCAAAAACTAATTTGTATGCCAGGCACCAAAAGTCGTTTGCTCGTGCGACTCTTCACTCACTCATCACCATCTTTCCTTCTTTGAATTAAAATGTCGTCTTTGAAGTTGAGTTCAGTTATTTTCCGTTTTTTTTTTTTTCATATTTTGTCGCTCTCTTCAGTAACTCTTTTGCTTATTTCTCTGTAATAGCTGCGCGAGTGCAAATTCAGTTAGTCTGGCTCGCCACGCTTATTACAATGCCTCATATCATTCGCTTGCAAATGCATTTTTAATCACACTTGAAAAATTTTGTGATCACTTGCTATGAAAATAATTTTTTCGTCAAATATATATAAAAAATGTTCCACTCTCTTGAACTCAGGCTTCAAATTAAGTCTCAAATTTTAATTAAAACTGACTAATTGCCCCAATCCAGAGAGGGCGACGAAAATGTATCAAAATGTTGGTTTTCTTTATTGCAATTTTAATTTATTCTTTTTGGGGATCTTTCGGAATTACTAACACTGTTGCACTTTCTGCCATTGTTCTTAGTTGCTTGCAGTTGCTTTTCAAAAGGAACTAAAATGCGCTCCGAATTCGCTTACCGTTACAGAATTTACAGAAGCTCTCAAATTCCCTGTAAATGCTCAGCTTGGTGTGAATATTTGCTAAATGCAACTTATTCACGATTTGCATTGATTATTTGAATTTAATCCGCTTTGAAAAATAGAAAAGGATTTTGCTAAATGTTTGAATTGAAAATGTCGTTTTTTTATTTCATTAAACCGACATTTAAGATCGAATTACAAATAAATACATTTATCTGTTGAATATGATGCTTTCTTTACCATTGAATTGAAAGCGACAAATCTGACTCCATTTGTGTATTTTGACTTTTAATAGTTGCTTATTTATTTCTTAGAGGAAACTTTTATTTAGTTAAAAAATCGTTAGTATGGTTTCACATTTAAGTCACCCTATTAGCATCCTTTATGATTCTCATATGTTTTTGTATATGTTTTTTTTTTGTAATAGAAGTATTGCATCCACATCGCAATCAAAACGATGTGAGTTAATCCAAAGCTTGTTGCTGTTTCATTTCGCATAAGGGTTTGCCACTCGCACATGCAATTCCATACTTACAGAGGCAGGCACTCACACTTTCGCATATGTCATGTATATATCCTGTCATATGTTGTTTCTGGCCACGAACAATGGCCAGCAACAAAAGCGCAAGCATCAACTCCTCAAAGTGAAGTCAAAACAAAAAAAATAAAAATAAAATAAAACGAGAAGGAAAACAAATAAAAGTAGAAGGCAGGCAACAATAACGACTCGCAAAAATTGGGGAGCACAGTACACAGTAAAAAATCCCTTTTGTCAACATAAATGAAATGCGCCCACAATTTCAAGTTGGACGATACACTCGCATTCGCAGTCGCATTCGTATTCGTATTTGTATTCGCATACGGTGTCACCCTCCCAAAAACAGTCCCCCACTATTTCGTCCAGCGTTCTGAAAGTATTAAAAGAATGAAAAGTGAAACAGCTAGAGAACAACAGCAACCAGGAGTGTAGGAAAATTATGTTGCCCAGGACATTTGCGAGCGCGCACATACACACACAACAGTACACAAAAGAAATGATATTCGAGTGCAGCAAAGTGCAAAAAATGACATAAGAATGCATTAAAACCGCGCGCGTCAACGTTGAGTGACTGACTGCGACGCCGTCTCCAGTCGACTCTCCTCTACACCAGCCGCCCTCCTCACTTATCCGTATCCCTTACCTGTGCCCCCGACATGTTGCCGAGTGGCAAATGCTGTTTGTACAATGCAAGAGACGCGACGGCGTCATTTTGACTTCAACCCAAGCTGGAACGAGAGCCAATCCTTGTCAGTTCCCTTCGGGGATACTTACCCCGCAGGACAATGGCACCACAAAAAAAAAGAAAAAAAAAGAGAGGTAGGTGGCGTGTTGCACACAAAGTGACATACAGTCATACTGATTGAATAATGGTCGTAAATCGCATTGCTGACATTGCTGCGTGGCCAGAGCGAATGGGGCTAGCGTGTGTAGGTGTTTGTACCCTATTTTTTGCCATCAGGGGATAGCCACGTGCAGGCTCAAGCCTGAAAGTTGACGCGACCCCTACTGCACCGCTTTGTTGTTTACCGCCCGGGGCGGTCATCAAGTGTGACAGCAATCGCATTTAAAGTGTTTACATTGTGAGTGTCCTCGCGTATCTCTCTCTCTCTCTCTCTCTCTCTCTTTCTCTATCTTATATTCTCTCTCTCTCTCTCTCTCTCGCTGTCTCTATCTTTCTTTCGCGTTTTCCCTCTCTTTCTCGCAATCTTTCCATTCGTTGGCTGATTTGACAATTCACTTTGAATTTTAAAGTGTGTGCTGCGAACGCTCTGATTTTTTGGGCGGAAAACGTTTACCATTGCTTCATTGATTTATAACCAAGCAGTTGGGCGGTTGTAAATGGATTACATCCGTGAAATTGCTGACAGTTTGAAGGGGTTCAAAGCGTGCTTTTCCTGTTGCTTAAAAATAACCAAACTACAGCTTGTGCCACATTCTACTAGTTTTTGCTGAATCTTGTAAACTTAACCACAAATTGAAATTACCTAACTTAGAGGAAAACAAAAAATATCAAACTCCGGTTATCAAAATTAAAAATGTCCAATATTTCAAATACTCTTCAAACACTCGACGCTTTAAGAGTACACGCTAGCTTGAAGTAACCTGAATAAAATAATTTATTTTGAATTTTCACTTCTAACAATTCAATAATGTGTAAAGCATTTCAGCCTTGACAGCACACAATCTCTTATGCATATGCATACTATCTTTTTTGTTTGCGTTAATAATACAAATTCGCAACAAATATTTCATTACAAGTTGAGACATAAATTTCAACAAATTTCCGTAATTATGAGCTAAAAATGTTAAAAATAACTATTTACATTTTAGTATACCCAGATTTTTCACTCATTAAAGTGTATATTTTATTCCAGTTCTCTTATGAATTTCAATTCTGGTACATTATTCGTTCATTTCAACTTCAGTCTGTGAATTTTAATAACTATTTTCGCAAATTTTCATACCCTATAAAACTGCGCATAACTTTTCTTCCGTGCAATTTATTTTAAACCTAATGCATTGGGTACTCAAGCATTAGCACCCTCGTTTTACAAACACCCTCACTCAAAACAACCCTCATGAATTGAATATTTCTAAATTAAAATGCATTTTATGCACACACACAGAAACATCCACACAAATCTGACAAATACGTTGCCCTAATTTGTGAATACAAAAGATATGTCTTTATAACCATTGAACAGAGGTCATACCCCACGACGACCAAAGTCACCCATCTGCAAATCAATATAAATAAACCATCCCCCTTAGCGTTTCCTCCAAATCGATAGCCACAAATTTTGACATTTGGCCAACAAACATCTTAAAGTGGCGCATGGGCAAATTTGCAATTTTATTAGAACGAGCACCCTCGGCAACCACAGTGTGCCTCATATTTGATGCATGTACGGAATTAATGCATTAGATATTTCCACCCTGGCCCACGGGCAATATCTGAGCATGACGAGGTCGAAAATTTCACATAATTTAGCTCAAAGTATTTTGACATCAACGTCGACGCGCGCCAACGCAGCGGGGGGTGGCGAGAGTTGGAGGTTCGGAGGCGGGGTTAACTCACCCCCGCAGGCCAAATTTGGCCGCTCACTTTCTTAGCTGACGCATGGCTCAAGAAAGTTAAATCGTAACGACGACAATCAATTGATTTATACAAGACTGCCAAGCGAAGAGGGGGCTGATAGAGAGTGAGTATAGTTGGGGTGGGGGTGGGGGTGGCTGTGAAGCAATCGGTGATATTTATTTGCCAAATATTTGGCTGTCAGTAAGTCGGTCATGGGACATTGTTTCATGGCCCGAGTATTAGCTTAGTCTGCGTTGCCGGCAGTCTTACATCTTCCCCTATACTCACCATCCCCTTGGTAGGGCTTACGGCCTGCACATTTAATTGCCCTGCCAGCGACGCTTAAAACATTTACTTTATTAAAACATTTCTGTGTTTTTCCTCCATGTTGAGCTTGTTGCTCCGAACATTTATATCAATTTGTTGTTTACACGACGCCGCTATCCGACCTCTTATTTTATGGTGTATTTTCACGTATTTCATAATCGAATTTTGGTTTACTGCAAGGCGCCAGCTTATGACTAAGAAGGTCAAATGATTAGAGCCTTGACTTGCCAAATATTTGTGCACATTGGGGCCAAAGTGGAAGCAAAATCATTTTAAAATAACTACATTTTAAAAGAAATGTTAGTTAATATAAAAGTACTACATTTACATTATATTTAAGATAGAAGCTGACGCAAAAATGCATTAAATTTGGTTGAGGAATGTATTTCGTATTTGTAACTATTCAAATACATACTTAAGGTTTGAGATTCAATATTAATAACATACAGGTAATTAAAATGTTTTATTTTTATTTGTTTTTTGAGTTCCTTCTGGAACACCAGAACATAGACGCACTCTTTTTAACTGATTTTTCATAAGACAATACATATAGTTTTTTATTTCGATTCGCTTATAAGAAACTCAAATTCACATGCCTCGTAATTTAAGCAACTGTTATATTACCGCAACTATTAAATTTTAGTGGTACCCCATGGAACAATTATGTTCCTTAAGGTTTCGCCGTTGATCCATTTAGGCGTCACTGTGCCTTGCCTCTTTTTTTTTCCTTTATGGTATGTTATTAAAAAAAAATCATCTTATCACTTGCTTATCATTTATCTTTATTATGACCTAAGCCCTTCAACAAATACGGCTTCATTCTCTTTTCAACACCAAATATCTGAAAAAATTGTAGAAAGCTAACTTGAAAGGAACAAAAAAAAAAAAAATAAAAATAAAAGTAAAAAAAGAAATGGAAAAAAATACTGATGAAAGGCAACTTCCTTGTGCGTAGCCTTTTCCTTTTTCCTTACCCTCGGCATTGTCATTGAAACTTGGGTGAGCATAAAAAGAAATACCTAAACAAGTTTGTTATTTAGCTTTTGCACCTTTTACGCTTCGTGGCAGGTGTATTTACAATGTGGCATTGTTGTGGCAGAAGGGGGCCGAAAAATAAACGCCTCATTTGAAAGAAAAACACTGGAAACACTCCAAAGTGAGCAATGATATGGCTTATTGAAGCAAGTCGAGTGCTGAGGGTGAGGAGTTTATGGTTTGGATGTTCAGAATGTGTCTTGAATAAGGTCCAACTCAATCTTTGCTAATTGATTGCCATTAAGTGGTTTACTTTTTAGCCACAGCCGATAGTCCTCAGTCTACAACCTTATCCTTATCGACAATCTAAGTAATGCCAAATGCCAATAGTTCAGCTCGGACAAAGGAATACTGTGAGGGCAAACAAGCCAAAAGAAAATCATGAACTCACACATAAAAACCCGATTTTAAGTTGTCTTCAAGTTCTTTGACAAAAATCGGCCCCGGAAAAATTGCCACAAATCGCTCCACCTTCCATTCGGAGTCCTTTTGTCTAGTCCTCGGGCCCTGGTTCAGCTGGAGGCCTATGCAAACATATTGAACATCCGCTTGTGTGGGCGGTCTTCTGGGCTCAGTCTTCCGACTATGTTGTTTGGTTTTGGTCTTTGGTTTTTGGTCTTCATTGTCTGCGCTATTTACTCAGGGCAGGCGAAATATTTATTATGCCATCAAGGCAAAAGGCTGTCGCTTGACTCAATGGGCATTGGTTCTGCCTGATGACCAACACTGTCACACAAAGCTCCTGTTTCATCCTTTACGCATAAATTTTCGTATGTCAGCCATTGGACAGGATTGCATTAATATGTCATTGAGTTAGAAACTACTACACATACATTATTATATACAATATGATGAATTGCAATTTTTAATCTTAGCTATAATATGTCAAATATTTGAATCTTATATATTAAGATTATATCATTAATATTTAATTTATTCAGATTAACTATTATATTAATTAATTTCGATTGATATATGTAAAGAAATCAATCAAATAAGATGATATTTAAGCATCGAAAAACCAATACAAATTTAATAACATTTATTCAGTTATAATTAAAGAGTCTAGTATGCGATATGTCAAATGCCAAATTTTCCTAGTTTGCTCTGTGTATATTTTTCGGGGCTGAGGTTGGTAAATAAATTTGAAGTTGATTTACTCCGGTCTACAGCTCACATTTTACACAGCCAATGATAGTTTGGGAACCGGGAATCGCTTTAATATATACTGTGTGCCAAACATATTTAAGGTTCTCAAATATTTAAAATATTTCCTTTATTTTTTAATACCATTTTTTTTGTGTATCTCTCTTCTTTTTCTTTCTTTTTTTGTGACTGCCACTGTTATTACTTAGACCTTTGTGGCTGTCCATTGTGCAGTGGCTGGCCATTAGACGTAATTCAATATTCTATTGAAGCTGGGCAGAAATAACGCGCTCATAAAAACCAAAGGCAGCTGCAGCCGCACAATGGGCCAACTGTCCAGTAGGATGTCAACGTGGACACCGAAACGATATTGGTGAAAGGGACGCCAGTCAACCAATTAGGGCTACTGTAACGTAGACTAACTGAGTCGAAGGCAAGCGAGCGTGTATTTTCTCTCTATCTCTCTTTCTCTCTCTCTCTCTCCTTTTCTCACTCCAGCAATCTTCATCTCTCTCATTCTCTTATAAAAAATATATATATATTTGAGTTTGTCCTTTGCTTTCATTTTTTAGCAGCGCGTAACGTAATTTGAACTCATTTTAGAGAAGAAAAAAAGAAGAATCAGAATGAAGATGGGGTAAAGAATGCCATTATATATTTTATAAGGTCTGTTTGTCTGTGACATATTAAATTATGGCATATTAACTTTTGAGCAAAAATATCTTGGAGGGGTTGCTGCCAGCATGGGTTATTTGGGTTAATCAATCAGTATATATAACTGTGTGCTTAATTTAGGCGATCAAAGGGACTTTGGATTTTGAGTTGAATTGAAATTTGATAATATATTTGGCTATTTGTAGTCGAGTGAACATAATACGAAGTAAGTGAATTTACAGAGATTTGAGGCTAATTGCGTATTATTTCATATGTATTAACTGCTTGGAATTTATTAACGTTAAAATGATTTTGTAATGTATATTATGTAGACGGTGTCAAGTTTACGATATTTTTAGCATTGATTAGTTAGTTCGTTAAGATGCATTTTACTTGAATGTCACATGCATAATTACTTAGAAAACTATTTTAAAGAGAATTACATTTTATTTCCTTTTTGAAATTTATTTTGTCTTATCCTTTTCTAAAAATGTATATCACTTATAAATAGCATTCACTTATAAATAGCATCTAGAGGTAGTAATCATATTTTATTTTATTTCTTCCAAAATTTTGCCAGACTTATATGCCATTTGAAATTGAAATTCGTGAAATCTAATTTTAGATAATAGTTTAATAAATAGAATACCGCAGATATGGCAAACGTTGATTTCATTAACATTTTATTTTTGTTTGTGCGAAATTGCATAAATTAAGCCACTGGCATTGTCCAACCGCCAAAACTGTGAACAAAATGACAATAAAACTATAAGGCTTGCCATGTTGCGTGAATAATACAAATGAATTCGATTTGTGAAACAATAAAGCTCAATGGCATCGCTTCCGCGGCTGCTTCCGTTGACTGTTGATGTGCAAACAGAAATAATATCACGTGCATTTCTAGCTGTGATCTCGGTGCTGTTTATTTGCCGAGAGAGAACGTGACGAATAAAGCAAAATTTGTATAAAGTCATTGATGATAGTATATGCATTGAAACAGTTCATTTTCTACCAAATAATTTGGAATTTGATAGAAAAATACTCAGACGTGAGTTTTTGCTGCCAATTTCAGCTCAGAGACCGCCTATAAACTTTGTCTAATCCTACCCAGTGGCAATGGGCATACAGACAAAGCCAATTTCAAAGTTCGAATGAGTCGTTTCAATGACTAAAGTGGCAATTGCTAAAGTATATTTATTTTATTGGACACCAAACAGCGTCGAGAGTTTGCCAAATTATTGTCATTAGTTACTGAAGTGAGTTCCCGTTCCCGTTGCCTATTCCCCAAACACAAACATACACACAAGTTGTGATGTGAATGTTAGAATTGAATAGCCCAGGGGCAGGTATATATATATATATATATATATATATTTATTTATTTATACATACTTATGAAGATATGTGTGTGTGAGTAGCTGTAAGTTTGTTCTGCTAGTTAATTAGCCAATTTGGTGATACTGCCAGGGGAGTATCGACGGAGTGTGTGTTTGTATCTTTTACTCTACCAAAAAGTTTTGCTAATGTCAAATAAAAACAACTCAAAGGCTGAGATGATTTTTGCTTTGCTGAGGATTTGACTAAGTATATATTTTCGGCTGTGATAGTTTTTTTTTGTTATAATTAAAGTTTTTTGGGTAATTAGATATTAATATATACATTTAATGATTGTTAGTTTTAACATTTACATATTTATTGATTATTTGTACTAGCTTACGGACCTATGCATATTCAGGCACTTCTGAGTTAAACACTTCTGCTCTATCGATCTCAACTACAGCACACTTACCTATTATTCACGTTTGTAGCTGTATTAGCGAAATTTTCCATTTATTCGGTTCGCTGGCCTAAACAGGCGCCAGGATGTGGGATGTAGGACGCCAGTCATTTTATGGCTGTTTGAACTTGACTCAGTAAAATTATCAAATTGAAAGCTGTAGCAAGCGCGTGAATGCGCAAAAAAAAAAAGATTTCATTGCTTCAAGCTTTTGGCCTTTCACCGTTAATCATGCCGTTAATTAATTAGGTAATTGTGTTCATAGCGTATTTTGTTTGGTAGGCAGCACAAGAGGGCATTAAAGCACAAGAGGGCATGCAAGTGTTAATACATAATGAAATAAAGGCTTAAATGGTATTTGTTGTAAACGATTTTACAAGTGGCTCCTAAGTGTATTAACTGAAATTATGTCATGGTTATAAGTGCTATACATTTTTGTGCGTTAAGGGGCGTAAGTGATGAGAGCTCCAGCTGTAATTTCACTTAACTCGAATAGTTAAATATACAAGAGTATCTCAAATAACGGACTTATAATCAAAAATTTAAAAATATGAAAAGAAAAAATAGTCACATACCTAACTGTAATAAATATTAAAGATACAATTGTTGTCACTCATTTATTTTCTGAAATTACACCGCTTTTACTTGGTTTAGATATCAACAAATAGAAATGTATTTCATGCTGAATGCCTGCTCCCATTTTGTTTGATATTTGTCAAATTCAACTATCAATTAACTTCATGGTCAGAATCATGTCTCTATTTGCTGTGGCAGTCGCAAATTTCAATTACAGCTGAAGCAATTTGTGAGCTATCAGTTTGTTACAAAATACTGCCTTAAAGAACTATGAAATACATACATGCCTAGATACAGGCACTCAGATTGCAGATTTGCACAGGCTCTGAAAGTGTGCAGCACGACAAGAGAACAAATTAAAAAAACTAAGATGACTCACAAGACTTCCTCAATGTAAGCTAAGTTTCCTATTTAGTAATTCAGAATTATATATATATTATTTATAAAAAATAAATAAATTATATATATTATTTGCACAAATAGCTTGGAAATATTGCAAAAAGTGACGTTAAAATCATAATTTATTTAAAATATTTCTTAGCATAATTTAAACTAAACAGATCAAGTAATATGCCAACTTGTGTCCATATAACAGAACACGTTATCTTGAGTCACGCACTACAAATCTAAACAGCACGCGTCCAACTCTGACTTGCAGTTAGTGAAATGCAGAGACAGTTTCAGAAATATTTGCTGCTCATATGCCAAGCAGGAAGTTGGTTCAATTAACAGGCTGTAAGTGTAAAAGAGAGTCAGAGGGCTACAGGGAAAGAGAGAGCGAGTGAGTGAAAGTGACATAGAAAGTGAGACTGATAAAGAAAATTCGCATGGCTGCTCTCAATTAGTCGAATGGCCAAATGATGTTACAACATCATTTTGGGCAAATCAGTCATTCATTTTGGGCAAATCAGTCAAATGATGCATTGATAGATTGATTGCCTTGCGATGTAGCAATTAAAAGACTTGCATTTCAGCACAATTTGCTTTCAATTAAAGTTAAATCGCAGCTGCCGCTGACAGGTCGTTGAGAAAAAAGCGTTTCCCTTCTTTTTCGGGGCGGTGAGGGGAAGGGGTCGTATGTTAAGCACATAAGACGTTACAATTACATAAGTAAACAAACACTTTGGCAGCTCTCATTGCAGCCGGAACAATGTGCTACAATTTAGCAGTGCTCTGGGCCACGCCCGTGGGCGTAATAAACACTTGACCCATAAACTCCACAAGTATGCTCCACGTGCTCCCTGAGTGCAATGAAGTCCAAGTCAAGTGCGCACGTGTGAGCGCGTTTGTAGAATATGCAAGGGGGCGGGGGAGGGTGTATGTTGGGGTTGCCTTGACGTTAGATGCTAATTTGTCCATTTGTTAGGTTGCCACTCTTGCTATGGCTGCTGATGATGAAAATAGCGAATGCCTCTTACTTTGAGCTCATCTCCCCTCATCTTAAGCTGGCGAACGCATAACTTGGTCCACGTGCAATTAAAATACATAAATGCTGGACAAATCCCCATTTCAAATGCAGGACGGCAAGAAGTGTGTAAAATGTTTTCTCATTTATTTTCAATTTCATTAAACTTTGTGCCTGGCCGCTTGCCGGATGTCACCGTGCAATGTGCAATTGCAGGCAAGCAAAGTAAAACTTATAATTGGTTTCACTATTTATTTATGCCGCATTTCTTTTTCCCAATACCCTTAACTGCTAAAGAATATGAGCCATCATTTATTTTGTTCATAAAGGCCAGGCTCAAAATAAATATTATATTATAAAATTTTTCAAATATATTTCTAATAATTTTTTACAAATATCAACAAATTTGTCTTACTAATTCAATATTAAAGACAAACTCAAATACTACTAATTATATCTTGAAATTTAATTTTTTTGCTTATATTAATTTACTTTGTGCAAAGCTCCAAAAATTGTCCCTCACAGGTTTAACTCCTTAAATAATTGGCTTGCGTAAATTTGACAGAGAAATATGTTCAGTATTGACCGACATTTTTCTTACTCAATTAAATTAATTTCATATTTGTATCAATATAATTTATTTTTGTTTATTTTCCCTAAGATCGGAGTTGTATTTTCTTATTCATGGTTGGTTGCCTTAATGTTCGTTAAATAAAATCATACATAGACCTTTAAATCTTGGTTTGATAAGCGCATTCACTCGTCGTTGTATTGCATGGAGTTGAAACTGTGGCTCTCTGAGTGCCTCGTTCCTTGTAACTTGTACATCTTACCTAGTATGTAGGACGAGTAAATGCAATTACAGCATAAATCTCTGTCATTAGACTTTGTTTGTTGGGCAGTCCTCGGTTCAGCCGCCCATTTTACTTGTTGGGTAGGTCAAACTGGGGTCGAGTGCAAGTCGGTTGCGGTTGCTGCGTTGTAAATGGCGAATAAGCTGTGAGTTAGTTTCTGTTGTTGTTATTATTTTTATGTTTGCTGGGTGGCAACAAAGAAGAGAACAGCACACAACGCAAAGCATTTATTAAAAACCTGACAATAATTCAAGGAGCCACATACAATAGAACGTTATGAAAGCCCTTATGGATTTGCTCATTTCCCCGGCTTTAGCATTTCATGCACGTTCCGTGAGCTAAAACATGTCACTCGGCGTTTTATTAACTCAATGGGGCGAGTGCCAAATCTCAGCTGTCAATACAGCCAGATATTAATCAGAAGTGCCTGGCCTGTATCCATTGTGGCGTGTACCAATCGAAACGCCATCCCTACACCCCACAAAAGTATGCAAAGTATTGTGTAAGCGCTTCGCACATCGCAGATGGAAGGCATATTAAAAAAACAGTGCCTGTCCAGGACTCCCACAAAAGAGGTAGCTCCATACATCCAGAGTCAGTGGAAAAGGTAAATAGGGAAGGAGCAACAGAAAAGAAATGCTTTATTGACAGGTGTCGATTAAGAATTTAGCTTTTTTTTTGCAATGCATATAAAAAATTTATTACACGCACGAAAACACACAAACGTGTCGCATTTGCAGTCATCGAGGAGGGGCGGCTATGGAAGTGGGTGTGGCAGTTGGAAGAGTTCGCTTATGTTGTGACATGTAAAATAAATCAACCATGGAACGTTCCGCACTCTTTTACGCATTTGGCACAGCTGCGTAAAGAAAACGCAGCGTATTTGAGGTTAACATGTGTGGAGAGTTCAGAACTCTTGCGGCTGCGAATGGGTATTGGGTGAGGAGCAGGGATTGCCAACATGGCATAGCACCAGTTGGCAGACTCTCTTGAGGCACTGATTGACAGTGAAATTGGAAAGGCTGATGGTTGAGCTCATTTTTAGACTACCAAAAGTTGTTGAAATTGTCGAGGGCATTTAGGTGATAGTATTGTGGCATTTCAATGACAAGTTAAGGCGGTTTGCTTTGATAGATTATCCTCATAAAAAATGTTTTAAATATCACATATAACTACTGAGATAGCATTGAAGAAATATTTAAGTAATTTCACTGAAAACAATTTAATACGAATTAACAAATGATTTTTCCTCAATCAATATAAATATAAGTCTATATTAATAAATACTGAAAGACATTTACCGTCATCATTGGCCTTGAAATATATGTAGCACCTGCATTCAGTTATATTTCAAGGATTTTTAAGCATCTTTATGGTAAAGTAGATGCAAAAAGAAAACACTTTTCGCTTTCTTTGCGTGACATTCACTCGGCTCGTTTGTTGGCACAAAATATAATATTTTGGCACATACTACCACTCCGCAACTGCTACTAACAGCGGCAACAACAACCACAACAAGTTTAATCCAAAATGTAACCACATTTTGTGCTTTGTGCAACTTCATAAAAATGAAAATTTACAGCGTATATCCTTTATGCTCATATGCTCATCTTCTCATCTGCTTACTAAACTCAGTTTCTGTGCGATAAACGTTTAGCTCGTTTCCTTTGCATCAAGTTTTGTGGCTGCTGAGCTAACCGTAAACTTTGTTGCATTGTGTGTGTTGTTTGCTTATGTTTGTGTGCGGTGTGTACTTTGCGAAGGGGTTGTCAGTAGCAGCTTTTGATAGGTTTGCCTGAATCTTGATTAGGTGTTGTGCGATTACGTGAAATGTTTACGCATCTTCGGTTGCAGCTGATGACAGTTTACTTATTTGCAGTTCAAATGCTGTTTATAATATATAATGTCTATTTCTTGGCAGATGCATTTTAAGTGTACATCATAACCAAGGTAAAATAATGAAATACATTCGGCGTTCTTAATTGTTGTCAATTTCTTAGTCGCATACTTCACGTCTGACATTAATTTAGAAGTCTGCATTTAAAATACGCCTCAGTCACCTAAATTACAAGTATAAAATTAAATTTATATAATCTTATATTCAGTTGGAAAATTCAGTTTCTCGTCGCTATGTCTATATTGGATCTAGCTAATTTATAGACGTTCATTTTGCTAGGTTTGTTGGCTGCTTGCACATTCTCAAACAAATTTAAGTTACAGAATTATGTCAAACTATTGTGACTCAATAACACTATATCATTATAAAAATACAATATTCTTTAACCATCCCAGAGACGTAAATCGTTTCGTGATCTGTTTGTTCATTTCCAGCTCGCAGCAAATTAATTAAAAAATAAAAGCAGCTATTCAAAAGAAGCATCGCAAGAACCGAATGGGCAACGAAAAAGCGAACAACAAAATTTTTAGTAATACAATTTTGGCTGGAAAGGAAAAGAGGAAATAATTACACAGCACGAAACACAATGAAGGAGGTGAAAATTACCGAATTGGCGAATGCAGTAAGGGGTAAGTAACTTGAGTTTGAGAGCTTTGAAGCTGCACGTATGCATAACATAGGAGCTTAAGGATCTTTTGTCGATACGTGTGTGCCGTGTATAGAGCTAAACTTGTGCTGTTCAAGACTCAAACGTGATTTGGTACGGGAAAATGCATTTAACGGAAACCTTAAATACTATCACGTTGTTGTAGCAACTTCAGAAGTGGTAAGGTGGGTTCTGTTTTCCTTCTGTTTTTAACTTCACTAATAAAAACGCAGCCTGCTCCTTTATTCAAGAGACAGTCTCATTCTTGAGTTGTTGCACAAGCGATTAAATAGAGGCAACGACACATGTTGTGTCTCCGTTGTTGTCAGCTGAGCTGTCTCCGTTCGGGGTTTCGCCTGCATAAAGTCATTAAGTAGGGGAAAAGAAAATAAATTTGCACTTGGTAAATAAATCTTTTTGATTTCACTGCTGCTTATTTATTTATTTTTGCTTGTCAAGTAAAAACACTGGAAATTTCTTTAATTAAATTTGCATGGAAAACGCGAGTCAAGTCAGATAACATATGCGGCAACGGGAAAAGTGAAAAATGTCATCCGTAAAGTGTGTCAGCGGTGGACATTGTTTTTATTCTCAATTTGATAAATATTTATTTTTCGATGTTTACGTAAAGGAAATGTGTTTGAATATGAGCAAAAAATGGCAAGTAATATTATACAATATATGTAATGTACCTTTACATGCATTGTTTCCACTTTTAAATACTCTGTCTGAAAACCTGTTTTTTATCAATCTGCATGATGGAATTTATCTCAACAAATAATTGTAGCTTATAAGCTTCAGAGACTTAATAATCAACCCTTCGATCATTGAACAGTATATAAATTAAACGAATTTCATATTATTCTTGCTAAAAATGTTTTCAAACATTTAAGATTCAAATTTAACTATGCAGAGAACTTCAGCTAACCGTAAAACGATACTCATCGTAACTAAATAAATTATTCTACTGCTGTAAGTCACAGTATTGCTACCGCAAAAATTTGAAGGCACCAACATTTAATGTCCAACTTCGTATGCTTCAGGTAGCAATGAGTTTCTGGTGCGTGTCTTGATTGGAAATTGGAGCATAAAAATTGTTTCACACACCCACACACATGTACATATACGCATGTATACAGATGCAGCGAAGCGCGTATGTGTATATGAATATAAAATATTTATTATATTTTTATGGTTTTATTGTTGTTTGCACTTTTTTTTGTATTTTGTGTAAGAGAAATGAGCCAAGGCGATTGCAGTCGAGGCTCATATGGCTCAAGTCGCTTACATTTCTAGCATAATGACATTGACATATTAATGAGTTCGGGCATCAAGTCTAAAAGTATGCCATACTTTTAGACGCCCAACACGTTTGTGTTTAAGTAAAACAGAAAAAAGGAAGCATGTGCTAAATGTTATACACGGCACATCATTAATATGGAAAAAAGACGCGTCTGCCTGCAGCTCAAGAAGTTGACTCAAGTGTTGACTAACTATCTGACTATCTTTCATGATTTTTTGTTGCAACGCGACAACAAGTGACTGTTTTGCCCTCACATTTAGATTTGCCCTTTGAGGTGATGTGGGGCGATTACATTTTAATGAGTGTTTCAAAGAACTTGTCCGCAGTATGAAAAACTTTTCAGGTGGTTAATTATTGAATTTTAAGTCCAGGAGACGTATTTAATTTGTTGGTTTGTTCCAAATAATAAGTGCAGTTAATTTTTATAGTAGTTAACAGTCGAAATAAAAAGAATATAATAAATGCGAATTACTGTCAACAAGGCTTTAATAAAAATGTAACACATTTGTGACACTTTTGTCTACAATTAACTTTTATAGAAACTTATTTAATACACAACCATCCCATAGAATGCTTAATTTGCTTTGGTAATCAGAACTTTATAATACCACAATTTTTGCACTCAAACATTCAAGAAGCTTATAAAAACATTTCATGCAATCCTGTACACCCATTGCAACTAAAAACATATTTATATAAGAGCGCATCCCATTTTAAATACCACATCAGTGATAAGAAAGGCTTTAAGGCAAATCTTTAAGTTTTTTATTAGTCCGTTAAACTCTACTTAATATTTTTTACCGTGGAGAAATGGAAATTAATGAGGATATAGCAAGAGCTTAAAATATTTTTGTATATACAAATTTTAATCGAATTTCCTTAGCTTCGCTTCAACATTCTGAATTTTCTAATTTACTGCCCTACATTATGCCATAACTCCCCAATCTTAGCACCGCTGTAAATTTATGAAAGCGCAAAGAGTAGCAGAGGGAAACATAAGAATTTCATTTTCATTTCAAATCCGTAACCGCAAAATTTCTCATATTGAATATTTGTGCAGGCAGCAACTGTAAACTTCATAGCTAAACAAAAGTTAAATTTACTTATCATTTAACATTCGCATTCTCGCATTCGCATCGAGAGTCACTAAGCGAATCTTTACGCTTATTTACTTTCATTTCCAAGTATTTGAATAGCACAAGCAAAACAACAACAACAACATGGAGCGCAATTTTCCCGTCTAGCTGGGCCCGCACATAATTCATGCTTGAGGCAATTTGAATGTCCAATAATCAGAAAGGCCTCAAGTTCTTGTGCTCGCACTTTGCCCTGACTTTTATTGACTTGACTTGGTCGTTTTTTGATTTGATTATAAATTAAATAAGTGCCATGGCAGCGCCAACAACTGAACCACAGCGTCGCCCGCAACGAAGGTTATCCCCCGCCTCAGCCTCGCACTCTTCTGCCTCATTTGATTACAGTTTTGACTTGCTAGAACGCCTGGCTCTTGGCATAATCAATAATTTATTGAACTTGGCCGTGCCAGCGTAGCAAACTTTAATTTAATTTCTAGCCCAAAATTTGCCAGTCTGCACATGCGGCGTATGCGTAATGTATATATAGTCAATGCATTGAACAGTTTTTCTCTCTCAGTCTGTCCCTTGTGCTGCATAAATATACCATTGACATAGTTTCTGCATATTATGCCTGCCAGAATGTGGTAATTCTTTTATTTTGCATGTCTGAGACTTGGCTTTGCGTATTGATTTAAATTTCTAATGGGCACTATGGGAGATGTCTTGACCAAGAGTTGGTTAATCAACCGAAGTACATATAATTTTATATATTTTAATGTGACATTAATAAATTCTTAAATAAAATTGACTTCTGTCACTACAAAAATATTTAAGTAAATTTATTTAATTTTGTATATTGATTATTATCTTTCATAGTTTGCTTATTTGGCCCATTGTACTTTTGCAAAGGTGCCATTTATATATTTGGAAGAGCATTGACGCTGTCTAGTCTGGCTTATAACTGTTCAATGCTTCTAGTTTGATATGGGTTTAATTGCAGTTCAGATTGAGAGTCAAGGCGGCAGACAGAGAGGGAGAGAGCTACTTTCGCCTTTCTAAGACGTTGACCAATTTGAAGTGGCACTTGAAGTGAGCGTAGCCCTCAACTGGCGCACAAGTTGAGGGTGGCGCACCTCGACATGCGCTTATTAGTTGCCCAACCGAGCTTTGAGCATTAGTGTCAAATTGCATGCTGTGGCATTTATGGCCAAGCAGCCGGAACCATAAGCATTGGATTTCGCTGTGTCCTTCCGTCAGTTGCAGTTGTTGGCCCCGGACTGCCGTCGTAAATGGTAAATGATGCATATTTCATGAGACTTACATGCCTTATTGGCAAAAATTACAATGAACAAAATCAGAAAGCATACGCACAATCACATACACACAGGCGCCTACACGCACACACACACACTCACACCACAAGTCTTGATAAATTGAATTCGATGGACTGAGTTCATTGAGTTGCCAGGGTTTTAAAGTCAGGCACGTTTTCTCCTGTAGAGAATTAGTGCCAGAATACCGAAAACTTTCCCTTCATACTTCAAACCAGCACCGTTCTGCCAGTTTGTGTTTTTATTTTACATGCATAATACTTTCGGGTGTTTATAAATATTGAAATAGACGTCAATAACATTTTCACACGCTGTGCTTGTTGTTTTTTCGTCGCCCTTTTCCTTCAGCCTACTCGGTGAGTAAAATATTGTGAGGTGTTGAGGGCTGTATGCTCAGGATTTGGTTGACTGCCTGCCTTCGCAGTGCGTGTCGCACCCAAAATCTGTTAATAATGATGCTTGACATATGTAGACTGAAGAAGACGCAACACAAACAGAATCCCTAACCAAAAAGCTGACGCATTTGTGCGTGAGAAATATGTTTTGTCAACTTATTAAATATGCTCAATTCTGGATTCTTTGCGTAGGAATACGTGCTGTGGCATTTGAATGTCATGACGAAAAAAAGCTTTGCCTCGGGATGCGGTGACAAAATTGATGGTTAAATTATAAGGTGTGGTTTCCCACTTTTTGGAACTCTTGTTATTGCTATAAGCTGAATACAAAATGCGAAACTTTAGTGTTAAATATGTCAAATATACTCGTATTACGAGATAATAATGGGGCTTAAAAGCAACTTACATTTTGTAATTGGACATTTTTTCCATTCAGATATAGCTAATATACAGTTCATTTTTATATTTCAATTAAAAAGAAAGGACAAGTCAAAAATATTCAAATATTGAATGTAATGCGAGAATGAAAACATTTTTTTTAAATAAAGCAATAAAAATTGGCAACTTAAGGTATGGCGAGTATTCAATATTCTTGTACAAATTTCAGTCCGGGTTGGGTAATTAAATGCGGCACGTTTCGTATACTCATTGTTGTTAATATAATTCATTCGAGACGCACTCATCTGTGAATATTTTATTGTATTTTAACACAGTGAGTTAATAATTTAATTGGCATTAATTTGAACGTAATTTATTTAACATTAATGTATTATTGCCTAATTAACAATGAATGCACTTTGTACGAAAATTAACTATAGTACGCAGCTACTCGCTTTGCAAATCATATCATGTAGCGCTGGGCCCTGACAATCACTGGGCCGACAACAAAGGGCGGCGCACTCATTGCCATGGCAAATGAGATTAATATGAACAAATGGATAACGTTTTTGGGGTCGACGTGTGTTTATTATCAAAAAATGTAGGTGATAAATATGCTGGGGTGCGATACGCTTTTTTGCTCTGCTGTGCTATAAGCACTTATGTGAAAGTGAAGAACAAAACAAAAATATATTTTATCTGTGCGAGGCGACAGCAGCCGTCTGGCTGTCTATTTACTCCCGCTGCTGCAACGTTGTGTATTTACAGGTAACAGGTAAAAAGCATTGAAATACTCCCGTGTTTTATTTGCGAACAATCTGCTTTTTATTTTGAACGACTCGTTGGCGCCACAGAGCAGAAAGACGCCCACTTTTAATCGAGTAGACAACAACATCAACTACAACTTCGTTGGCGACACAAATTGGCGCCAGTTTCAAAGCTTTTCCTCTCCCCAGCACCCTGTCATCCTTGAGTCCCACGCGTGTGTCTAGCATTTTCTCTATGTGACTGTTTTGTAAGCTTATTAATGGCTATCAGTTATGTGTTGAATAATACCACGAACCATAACAATTGCACCTATAATTCTTTCTAGCTGGAATTGATAGCTATCATTTTCTTGCTGAAACTGTAATATTAAATTCATTAGGTTTTTTTTTTAATTATCTTATTATATTGATATGCCAATATTAGCCATAGCGGATTTGGACTTGATTTCGAAAAATACTTACTTTGGCAAATTCACCAAAACTTTTGTACACATTTTCAGTACATTCATGATTAGGTATTTTAAAACTAGTCGCACAAGCTCTGAAAGTAAGGTAAGCGTTCTCTCTAAGAAAATAATTTATTATACAGTTGGATTTTATTCGAAAACCATTTTCAGGTATTGTGTTGCATCTGTTTCTTCATCAGTTGGCGTACACCTGCTCTCTATATGTCGGTGGGGCTTTATCGGTGAAAGAGTCATTAGCAAGAACTACATCATGCTCACCAACGCTCTCTCATATGTAAGTCGTACTTATAAAGCTATGTCAGTATTCGCATTCGTGTCAACATAATTGATGAGTCTTGCTTGAACCAAATCTTCAATGCAGAGCCGAGTGTGTGCTATTTATGTCCTGCGGTTCAAACACACACACACAGTTGGAATCGGGTTGATGGGTACTGGCATGTCGGTAAATTGGCTTATTTTGTCGACAGTTTAAGTCTTCTGGGTATTTATTAAAATTTACTTGCTATGGCAAAACACTTAAGTTGGCATTAGGCGCTGAGATGTAGTCGAGCATTTGATAAATGATTTCCAGTCACCTCACGGGTCAAAATAAATGTGTAAATAATAAATATCCTTGCAGGGCAAACTGCCAGATTGTTAGTTATAACGGGAAATAGTCCACTGTTGTTAATTTCAAACCAATATTTGGGTATGACAGTAACACTGGTGAGTTTGGTCGGAATATCAGACAAATTCAAAAAGTTGATCATGGCATTTGTTTTCAACTAAAAGCTCATATATACATAAAGGTACTCTGATTAAGGTGAATTGAGATAGCATAGTAATGAATGGCATGGCCTCCAGAATAGGCAATTTTTGATAGTACATACTGTTTAATATAGGAACACAAATACTTTATTGATAATGATATTCTTTATATGGGTATAAAAATATGATAAATGTATGCAATTAAATGGACATGGAATTAGAAAGCCAGAAACAAACAAAATGCAATCAGCCAAATACTAAAATAACACCCAGAACCAACTGAGAAAGCTGGCATTGGATCTGTGACGTGTGGCAAATGCTTGTTCACATCGCAGGAAACGATCATGGCACGTCTCATGCTATCGGCCGCAAAGGATCTAAGTTGCTGCGCAGCCTCCAAGCCGCACAGCAAGGCGCCACGCGTATAATAGCAGTCAAGGATATCGTTGAAGTTCTGACAGACTTTGTTTGCATTGCGCTTCTCGTACCAGTCCGCTGTACCTTCGCACTCGATCATGTCCGTACGCAGGTCCTTGAAGCAGCTGTGCGCCTCGGTGAGACTTGCGCAACGCTTCTTGTTGGCACCACCGTCGCATACCTCTTCCTTGTAGTATTTGAGACCATCGGCTAGCTTGGCATAGATATTGTCATCGGCAAGCATGCAGTTGCTTGTGGCGCCACGTATGCGATCCAGCACATCGGCAATTTCAGCACAGGATTCCTTGAGCTGAGGCTGCGCCAACAGCAAAACAATACGCTCCGGACTGACCACATAGAGGCGGGCCAGCTGCAGTACCAAGGCATTATCATTGCAAGTGCGGAGTGCACTGCCAACGCCGCCCTTGCCCTTGAGCTGATAGCCCGGCGGACATGTTACTGCGTCCTTTGGCCTTAGCTCATAGCCAGGTGGACAAGTTTTGAAGCAATCTTTGCTCGGCTTGTTTGTTACTGCTGTGCTTTTGTCTGTTGCTCCAGCTGGTGTTGTTTTACCACCATGATGTTTACTGTGTGACTCGAAGCCGTAGTGATGATAGTACCAGGGAAACCATATCGCTTGAGTCGCCTGCAGTTTTAAAAGAAACAGTAGCAAAAGCGAAAAGAGTGGCCAGCTAATTGACATGGCCAAGAAATAAATATGTAACTAAGCACACGATTTTTGTTATAACTCTTGACTCCAAGTGAACTTTGATTGAAGTTTTCATATATTTTATTTACATATGGTGAACAACATTTGTATATAAGGCATAACTGAGGCCTTAATAAATAAGCTCAACAGAATTTGTTGCATCACAAATCGTTCCAAATGCCGAAATAATCAATCGTACCATACAAACTCCTTCCCGATTCCATCTTTCCAAGAAAGTAGAAATCGATAACTTGTTTCTCACTTGTAGGAAATTATCTAAGCCAAAGAATTCATCGACTGAGGAGGTCATAGTGCACATAAAAGACTTTATAAACTGTTGCTTTTGTGGGAGCGAATGGACATATTCTTTTGCGAAATTATCACAGAAAGTGCACAAAGGTGATGCAAGAAACTGTTTCTTTTCGCCAGAAATCTGAAATGAAATCACTTTTTATGCCGTCCATTATGCAATGGACCCACAACTGCTGCTGCTGGTGCCTTTATCCTGACTCACACCTTCACGCACTTTTTTGAATTGTCAAGGGTCTGGCGACTGAATTTTATTAGCACTCATAAGTTGTAAACTGTATGATGCCAAGGACGAGGCGACTGACTGACTGTGGCTGTAGATTTTCTCACATACTTTTTTTCCGCCCACCCCCCTCACTTCTGTTAAACAGATTTTTATTGCAGTTTTTTATTTGCATTTCTTATTCTCGGATCCCGATATATATATATATATTTTTTTGTTTTCGTTTTTTTTACTTTGTCGCACTTGATGTAAAGTCTCCACTTTTTTTTTATTATTATTTAACATTTCGTTTCATTTTGTCGCTGTAGGAAATGAAATATTTTTGCATATAAAAAACATTTGACTTCATACTGTGACAATGTTTTCCCGCTGTTTATGTGGCAGCTTCCACTTGTCTGTCTCTTGTGCTCTGTTTTTATTTTTTTTATATATTCTATTTTATTTTGCTATGCTCATATCCGGCACGTAATAAAATGACAAGGTAAATATGCAAAAAATTTAAAGAGCTCATGAATAAGAAAGTATGCAGATCAAGAGAGAGAGAGAGATAAATTCTTACTTGTGATTAACACATCATCCAGCTGGATGTATATGAAGCTTCATTCTTTCATTAATGATTTTCTTATCATTAATCTTTCACTGCAGACAGTTGCCAGGAACTTCCATTCTCATGCCGGAGCCTATAAAAATGATTTGAATTGACCTCACAGCACTAGATGCGAAGGCAGATACAGCTAGAACGCTGGGTGGATGTGACGAGAGAAATGCAGGCGAAAGACAGAGAAAGCACTTAGAATATTGTCCAATTCAGTTCAGTGGCAAATTACGTCATTACGTTGTCATGTTGAAATTTGCTCAATGAACTGTGTTCAATTTGTTGACTAATTGCGTGTGTCCTTTGTGTGGCGCTCTCGACTGGGCTGAACGCCAGGGAACTGCTGCGGCTGTCATTGCTAATGTTGCTATATTATTGCAAAAACTGACACGAGCCTGATATGAAAATTAATTGGATTTTTATGTGTTGCACGCTTAAGGCCAAGTGCTGTAGATTGACATGAATTAAAGTGTCAAGTAGAGAGAGGGAAAGCTCTAAGCCAGATTTAAAAATTTGCTGAATATACCATTAATATGATGTGATTTAAACTCTTGACTGTGTTTTAATAAGATATTTTTAGAACATTAAACAAAATAATCTGTATTAAAAAACTAATATTATATTAAAAAACTCAAATATTATAAAATATATGTAAAAAATTCAGAATCCTGCCTACCGTAAAATGTGCGTTGATTGACAATCAGCCAATTATCAAAAACAGTGCTATATATGGAGTATTGATCTATGCACCTTTTGTCTGCTATGTAAAGAGGTCTTGTAGTAGATGGAATATATATTTTACACATCGCTTAATACAATTAATTTGACATATAAAATGTAACGTCGAAATGCACAATACAGGAATGAATACAAATATCTCCATAATTAAAAAAAAAAACTATTGAAATTGTATTAACAATAATGAAATTTATATTTATATTGTATTATAAGGGCGAGGAGCAGAGAGCATAATTAAAATGTCAAACATGGCATTAATCATGTTGGTGCGACACTGCGTATGCTAAATTTATAATTGCATTTTCATTATAATCAATAAAAGGCGGAACTCTTCTTTGGCCCCTTTCGCTCGTTCGATGCTTGGGAAAGTGCACTTTATAATACAACTGGCGCCCAAAAAATGTCACTTTATTGCGCAAAGAACTTTTACAGACAGCCAGGTGCGGGTGCTTCATGATAATGAAAAACGAATGAAAATGCAAGCAGCAGGGAATAAGGACCAAAGAGGTTTGTTACCCGGTAAGTAGGTGTAGTGCCCGGTGCAAATGGAAATTAAATTGCTCCGGCGCCAGTTGGCCAGATAAAACTTGATACAAGTTTATCGTTTCTTTTCTTGTATCTACCCTGTAGCACTAAAAAGTGGCGAAAAGCGTTGAAAACTATCTAAACGAAGGATTACTCTATGTGACTATAAATCTTTTATGTTCCTTTAGAAACATAGATAAACTGAATTTGTCGTTTTTGCACGCAAATAATGAGCAGATAGTTACAGATTATAAGTAAGGTCGATGTACCAAAACGAGTAGGGAATAGTTTGAATTTATTTCATATTTTTCATAAATGTCTTTATGAGCACCTTTCAAATCTCAAAGCGTGGTAACTTTTTGTCGAATACTAAAAAACTTTACTTTGCTGCCCGTTGGGTAAAAGGGGAGAAACTTCAATTGCCACCGTAACTAGTTCAAGTTGCTTACAGTAATTATAAATTTACCTAAGGAATTACGCAAGCTCGTTGAGTGCAGCTGAAGGAGTTTACAGGTGGCGGCACGAAACTTTCGACAGAGAGCAGAGTGCAGGGTGCAACTAGCCAGTCAAGTTATTGGACAAGTACTTTGGTCGGAGGAACTAGGAATAATATTATTGATAGATTAGAGTGGGTCGATGAGCAGATGGAAAGGGCACTCATCAGACAAAGTTAACGAACATATTGAAGTGTAGTTATGGCTTTTATGTATACTGTTGCTTCTAAGATGATTAAAGACTTATCAAACTTTTAACTGCATTACCTTAGCTGAGCACTGTGTTCCTCCTCTCTTGCATATGAACTGTTAATGGAAAAATGACAAATATTCCAAAAAAAATGAGAGCTTTTAAAGAACTAGATTCAAAAAAACTTGCTACAGTTTATTCCTCAAACTTGATTTGGCCATTTGGCAACCAATTCCATAGGTACTCGAAAAAAAAATGCAAGTACTTTTTCTCACTTCTTTCATTTTGCTTTTTCTGTTGCTTGTTGTCCATTTTGTCATCCCTTTTACAGATCACACTCTCAGGCCGTCTGGTATAAAAGCTTCTTGCGGCAATCCCAAAAACAGAGCCCCAAATTGGGAATAGGCAACCCAAGCATTACCTTAACTAAGACTCGACTCAAAGTCTGTGGCTATGGATGCTGCTCAGCGGATTTGTAACGGTATTAGCACCTTTCACTTCCGTTTGCCTTTTTTTTTGCTCTTTTTTCCATGCTCAAGGACAATCCTAACGAATGGATGTATTTTCCGCCTTCAACTTTCGATTTGAGGTAACGTTTCATTCTGTGCTTTAAATTGCAATTACGCTTCCTTTCTAGATTGGTGAGCCAGTTTTAGATAGCACAAGCACATCTTGCAGCCACCTTTAAGGTTTAATCTTATACTAGTTAAGTCCAAGATCTGTCCAACATTTTATTTGCTAATTTTGTTTCCCTTCAATATTTTTGTTGCGTTGCAATTATCAATTTTTGAACACATCTCTTTAAAAGTTTCAATATCAATCTATATATTATGTGGGCATTGCATTAGTTAGAAAGAAAGCTAATGGAATAATTCATTTGTCTTTAATCATTTGACGTACTGTTAATCTGCTCATTCTCTTGTATTTTTACCCACAAAGTGCTGCTTATTTGGCTGCTTATCTTGGCAATAATTTCCCTGTCTACACTTAGCTCCGCGCTGAAATTTCACTTCAGTTTGCGTCCGAAGTTGGGATGAAAATTACGCCAGAGTTTGGCGAAAACGGCGTCGAGTTACGCGCAACTTATCCTAAATTACAATCACTTAGAACAGTTTAAGCAGACATTCTGCACTCATTTTAGACTTCCGTCTAATTTACATGCTATTTAAATTATGTTGCCAGCCCAGAACCTGTCTGCTGCTGTAACAACCCGACCAATATGGAGCAGCTTCATCAAAATGCCTCGACCTCGCTGCTTGTCTGCCAGCGTGCCTGGGCCTGGCTTTGTGCTGAATAGCTGCCACTATTCGGATAGTCGTCTTCTGTTGAAAACTTGCAGCAGCTGCTGCCGCAGCTACTTTGTAAAAACTTTTGTATGGAGAAAATGAGTGTGGGGGATTGGCAGGAGGGGTAACGTCAGATGGTTGCTCCTTCATGGCTTAACAGTGGCTGCAACTGCATAAAATTTCGCCAATATAATTTTAAAGAGCAGGCCACGGCGGCAAGTGGCTTCCTGTCCTTGTCCTGTGCTGTCCTGTCGTGTCCTGTAGCTCTATCGGTTAGCTCTATCTGTATGTAAGCTTTTGCAATAAAAATGAATTAAATGCAATGAAGCAGCAACGCAGCCCGCTCGACTTGCCTCTCCAGTTGCTCACATCCGTGGAACGAACGCCTCGGGGGCGCTCGCATTGAAATTGTTACAACAAAGTGGAACGTTGAATGTGCCAAAGTGGGCGCCAACCAGCAAGCCAGAACGCCAAACAGCCAGCCAGCAACTGGTGTCAGTTATTGTTGGGATAGCTCAGGTAGCCAGCTAAGTATAAAGTACAGACAGTACATAGATTCGTTTACCCGGGCTGGTTTTCTCGCCTGGCGTTGCCACGCCCACTTACTTCTGCCGCCTGCTGCATTTAATGGCAATTTGTAGTCGGTGAGCGTCAGCCTCATGCAAATTTGTGGCTTATAGTTTATCAAGCCAAACTTCCCAGCTCGTAACTCCACCCACCCTGTGCCACCAATAACTTCTAGAGTATAGAGTCAGGTAAAATGCGTAAGTTTGCATAAACTACGTAGGTGGATGCTTGTTAAGGGCTGTGGAGCAGGAGTGGCAGTCTGCCTTTGTTGCGGCATTTATGGCTTTTAAGTTGCGTACCGCGTCAAGCGGTGTATTTGTCTGGGTTAAGTGAAATGAAGTTATTTAAAAAGTGTAGCGTCTAAAATGGAGGTAATAATGTGCAAGCTTTTTGGGTTAAATATCCGACTACTTTGCTTTTTATTAAGCTAATGTTTTACTCAAATATTGCATTAGTACAAATGTAATCAATTTACCAACTTAACCTTTCTTCTTAAATATTACTTTCAGCTTTGCGTGAATTACATTTTCCATCGAATAAATTGAAAAAATAAATGAAAAGTCGTAAACATTAAGTTCACAAATGACAAATTATTTTATTAAGTCGGAAACAGTCAATGGCAATTGCTTTTCATACGTGTCAAGTTTTGCTTTCAAACGTTTCATTCAACACACGCTTAAATAATACGTATTTAAAAGGTGACAAAGGCAAACTGAGCCTGGCAAAAACGTTAAACTCTGAATGGGGAATCTAGTGCAATTTATAAATTTTAGTTAAATAGTGAGCATTATCTGAAAACCAGCTAAATAAAATAAAATGTATAAATAATATTAGAACTATTTAACGAAATGATTATCCATTTAAAGCAGAGAATTATTCAAAATCTGCGTCGAGTGACAAATAAAAGTTGCAACATTTAAGTAGCTGCTAGAGAATATCAGGATCAACCGGGAGTTAAGAAAATAAAAACAGCGGCTGATTTTACTTCAAAAAAAGTGCGTCCCAAATGGCGTATGAAAGTTTGCAAAGCTGCGCGAGTGTTGCGCAAAAAGTGAAGAAAAACAGGCAAGCAGACGAGGGAATTGCTCTTAATGTTCTCCACATTGTAGTTGTTGTTGTTGTTGCTGTTGTAATAGTTAAAATAAACAAGGAATGCAAAATTGTACTGAGCTATGCAAATTTGTTGTTGTGCTTTTTAGCCCTGTCTGGAAGTGCGGCAAATCAAAGCTAAGGCCAAAGTGAAAGCGGAAAGTGAACGAATCGGAACAGCGCATAGAGAAAGCAAACGTTGAAAAATGCAAAATAAAAAACGAAAAGCACAAAGCAGCCTTCTGCTTGTTGTCCTCTTATAACTCTGTCCTGTGGCGTTAAAGGAAAACGTGTGGCAGCTGCTTCGGTTTCGAGCACTCCACTTTCATGCTGTGCCTTTTTCTTTCGGTCGTCGCCATGCTCTTTACCATTATTTCTGCATGCCTTATGCATGGCCCATTTGTTGGTGTTGTACTCCTCGTCCAGCGGGATTTCTCAGCCTTTGTTGGCCAACATCTCCCGCTTTGTTGGTATTGTGCTGCTGCTGTTAGCAGCTATTTGTTTGATTGTGGAAATATTTGCATACAAGTATAGTTTTTATTGGCACAACGTTGACACTGATAAGTTTCCCCCGGGATACTCTCGCTCGCTTTCATTCTCTATGTCTCTCCCTTCTCTCATTCTCGCAAGTCAGCTCCAGTTGTGTCGCCTGCATCAAATTGAATAACAAAAGGGGGAGCACAACAAATATAAAAAGAGAGCGAACACAAAAACATCAGCGCACTTGAATATTAATTAATGCTTTTGGATTTTGCTGGTTGCCACTGTGATCTGTGCTTTGCTTGAAATGCCCCTTGGCTCATGTCATTTGATTTGCATAGCAAACATTTTGCCTGAATTTGACCACTGTGTCGCATATGCAAACTTATTGAATTTGGTGCCCCAAAATATCAACTCAACTCGAATAAAATGTTGTGTGGAAATTCAAAAGAATTCTAACTCTGAATTAAAATAAGTATACTATGACTATGCTAATGACTTACAGTTCTTGAGACAGAATATATTTAGCAAATCCATTATTTACCCAGTTACTTGACATAAATTTGGTCAAAACGGCATTTTATAAACACATCTGCGTCCTCCAATTCACTGAAACTTTGTAAAAATATTTTTGCAGTTCATTCTTATATATTTCCTTCAATTTTGAAATCATTTTATATGTTATGCTTCCAGACAGTAGAGTAGTTCCTTTTTTAAAAGCACTTTTCTTGAGTTGATCTTATGTTTTATACTTATTATTATGAAATTTATAATCAAGTTGTCTTTTAAAAATGATCAGTTAATTAAAAGACAAAGTCTATATGAATTCCGCCTTTGTGTTGTTTACTGAATACCATGCCAATTTATAAATGAATTTTCAGTCTCTGTTATGCGCGAGGCGAAATGCAAGCCAAAGGAAGTGAGAACGCTGCAGGCGTAGCCGACTGCTGCATACTCCAATAGTGGTCAAATAACAGCTGAATACAGGTGATCAATAATCAATTCCGATGTTTAAATGACGTCATGAACAAAATGCCAAACAAATTCTACAAAGATTTGTAACATTTACTGAATTGCTATAGTTGATATTTGTTTTGCCTCTTATACCCTTTTAACTCCGGCATCAGAGTATAAAAAACAAACATTGAAATTGAATCGCAATCTGCGTCTGCGTTTGGACAGTCTGATAATAGACAAATGACAAAGCGCAATGATATACGACAAAAAAAATCCATAGAAATGGAGCAAAAAATGTTGCCTGAAAAGAGGTGTCCAATACAAGCTAGCTTCTGTTATTGCGCATGCAAAATGGAATTGAAAACATGCGAAAACACACACACACACACGCCTACTCACTTTTTGACGTGGTGTCCATTCATTATTCGCCATTCACTCTCGCATCACATTTCTCATACGACCCGTATGCCACAGCAGCGTTGTCGCCAATGTCCATGCGCACTTTGGATACTAGAGACGATATAGCCATAGACAATAGTCATCGCCATATTCGGTTAAATTTTGTGGTAGCGACGTGAAACTCATTTGCCAACACTGCTCAGAACAAGCCGCCTGCTGGTTAATCAAATATTTATTTTAATACAGGAAACAGGTGGGAAATTTCAAATGAGTCCACAGGCATCTAATTTATTTATTTATTTTTATTTGCCACCATTCTGGCAGCGCCTGCAGTGCTTTTGTTCATTTCGAAAGTAATACAAAATTGTTTTCTTTCGCTCTTTGCTTTATCCAAAAAATTTCTTACTTGTCGCCTTTTCACTTTTCATTTTGTTCAAATTGTTCGCATAAGTATGCTATGATTTTTGCTTCGGTGGAGAGTGAGTTTTTAATAAGCTGCGCCTTTACACGCGTGTGTGTGTGTGTGAGAGTGGGTGTCTGTGACATGTACGTGCTTATCAGCTGATAAGTGTGTGAATTTTGTATATATGTTTTTCTATTAAAGCCTGTTTGGCTATTCAGTTCTTGTATTAATTTTTTCCAGAGCACAACATCTGCGATACAACTGGGAGATAATAAATAAATATTGCGCTGTTCTCGGATGAAAATACGAAAATGCGGTTAAATGTATTTTGATATCAAAGAGTATCCTTCAATTAAGTTATTCACAGTGACCAGGACATCGTTTTGAAAGCGCAATTTCAAATGCGGCTAACAAAATTAAACATAAACAGCAAAAGTTGAATTTCTGCAGTAAATGTAAATATCTGTACAAATTTCACACTTAGTTATCTGCTTGTCTTGAGCTGTCCACCTTCGTTGTTTTTGCCTGCAGCAAACCAAATTTCTTTATTACAACATATCTAACTATCTCACTTACATGGCTCCATTTCCGATATACTCTCTTTGGCATATATATGTATATGGCAAACCTCCCCATTTAAACTAAAAGCTACGACCCTACCATGCCTTTGATTTTGATTTATGTTGCAGTAAACAGCAGCAGTAGCAGCAGCAGTGGCAGTATCAGTCGCACTAGCAGCAGCAGCGGTAGTGGTAGTGGCAGTTGCTTGAGGACAACCTCATTTAATACTTTGTCGCATCATTTCAATACACGGCAAGAGAAAGATAGAAAGGGAGAGAGAGAAAGAGAGAGAGAGCGAGAGAGACGGAGCCAAGTAGACCAGACCCAACTCCATCTCCAACTAGAACACAGCGAACAACTAACCCTCTAACGCAACCAGACAACATTCCAACGCATGAATGCTTGATTTTGTTGTTGCTTTTTTTTTAGCTTTTCATGGAACTGTGATTTTTTTCGCTGCATACTTTCTAAGCCAAAAAACCATGCCGCTCTTTCTTACTCTTTCTCACATTATTGTGGTAGTGTGAATGTGTTTTTTGTATACCCTTGCAAATAGTAACGAACTGAAAATAGCATCTACAACTTTATAATACAGTTTATATATTCTTGTGCAGCATCAGTCCGGCCATTCAATAAAAATTACACAAAACATGAGTATTTATTTTATATCTATTGTTGATATTTATAAAATAAATGGTAGTTAAGTGAAGATATAAGCAATTGAATTACAATCTCCAAGGGTATGTTATTTATGCAGAGCTGAATAGCGCTTTTCTGTCTTGTCTGTGCTTTTGCATGTGTGTGTGTGTGTGTGTGTGTGTGTGTGAATTACCACATCCACATTGTGAGTGTTTACGCCTTATAAAACGCAACATTTGCAGCCATGCAGCAAAAATAGCATTAGAATCGCTGCCAGGCTGGCATTTGGCAACGACACAAACTTGCTATTACCCTAACCCACCAAAGAATTCGTTCGGGGAAACTGTGGCAGCCACAAGCTCCTCACCAAAATTCGCACTTGGTGTATAAAAAAACATGAGAGTCACGCTTTGTTTGACTAAAATTGATGTTGATGTTTCTTTTGCGACTTGCATCTATGTTTTGCTTTTGTATTTTTTGGCAACGACTCGTAGACACTGCGACGCATGACTCATCAGCAGAAACAACTCTGGTCTGCCCGTCAGTCTAATCTGTCTGTTTGTCTCTTTGTCTGCCGTTTTAAAAAAATGTTTTAATTTCTTACGTAGATTTTTGCACTATTATCTTACAGTCAGGCACTCCGCCATTTGTTCAGTCTATTAAATCCTTGTTTAACTTGCTTGCCATCCACATAATTATATTATATATACAGATATATATATTTATATATATATTGTATATTAGTGGAGTTGGTAGTAGTTGGAGTATCTTACTCATTTTTATAGGGCTTGTTAAAATTTATATGCATTGAGTATTTTTTATGTTTGCGATTCATTATGCCATGTTGTATTTTATAGCCAGAGCTTCACTAACAATGTATCAAGTTGGATTTTTACGCTGTAGTTTTAGCATATGCCTATCAAAATTGATAGCGCTCTGGGGCATTTTACGCGTTTTATGCAAAGTAGCCACAAAGTGTCGACTGTATCTTTGTATTTCACAGATAATACTTTTTTTTATGATTTTATCAATGTGATTGCAAAACAGATGAGAAATAATTTGCATTTTTTTTTTTTATATATATATAACATTTATTTATTTATTTTTAGAAATGTACAAAAATAAAATTTGGCTTGTGAAATACATGTCAGTACATACTTAGTCATCAAGTTTATTTCATTTTCAATTTCATTCTCTAAACTGTGGGCTGTCTAAAATGCCAACTTTGGCTAACCAAATGAAAAAACTTATAAATACTACAAACTATATAGCAACTACAAAAAGATCCAAGTGCAAATAAAGTGGTATTTTTACAACATTTCGCAAAGCTCAGTCAAACTGACTTGTGGGTCTACCACACTCACCCACACGCACACACGCACACATACACCTACGTACAACCACAAACATTTTCCACACACAACACACGCACACAAGCTCGCATTTAAAGTCATAAATTTTTATTTGTATGATGACTTAAGTTCTACGTGCGTTACAACGACTCAACTTACACCTGCGCACACACGCACACAGGAACACTCACCTACACATTTGTAAGCTGCCTGCTGGCTTTAGTTAAGTGCATGATTATGCTTTTAGTGGCATGTTGAGGTTTTGTCAGTCTGCCTCTCTCAGCTTTTTACCTACCTCAAGCTTACCCTGGCCATTTTCTTTTGATTGCAATACTTGAAACTGACTTGACTATGTGTTGAACAGCTGTTCTTCTTGCATATTACCCCTGCCCCAGCCCATTCGTGCGTTAATAGAAAATTCTCTTTTTGGGTTTTTGCCTTCGCCAAAGATGCACTGACTTCAATGCTACTTTGGATTTTCAATACCTTTTCCTCCTCCTCGAAAATTCAAAAAGGAGCTCGGTTGGAGAAGGCTTTATCCAATTTTCATTACAAACATTTCGTGAATTTTTTAAGTTTTATAAGAGGAAGAAGGAATTGTAGGTCAAATTGTAGAAAAAACGGCTGAAAACTTTTGCGAGGCTTTATACTTGCTTAAATAAATACTTTCGATTAAAACGAAAATATTAATCCTAGAAAATAATGCCAAAATTATATAGCATAATAAATACAATTGATTAATATTATTTCTGTATTTTTGTTTTTGTTATGACAACGAATTGAATTCATTGAATGTATACTTTATTATGAGAATTCTGGTTATCCGAAAGTACCTCTGTCCATATATATCTACATAAAATCACATACGCATTGTAACTAAGAGCATTACGCACACAGGACAACATATTTCATTTAATATTCCTTAAATGAAATCAATTGGGCACGCACTTAATGTATCTGGCAATATTCATAAAGCAAACTTAAAGTTGATTTTAACAGGGATTCTTTCAATTATGTGAGTCTGGATTTTTCAACTACCTGCGACGACGTCTACTCGAAAGAAAACCGACGCGAGTTCAGTTGGGGAAAAAGAATATGAAAAACTATTACACAAAGCCGCTTGCGAGCTACTTTTCAAGTTAAAGTTATTATCCTGGGGACTGTGTTGAGGAGGCAGCAGCCACTTGCAGACTGGCCCGACTCTTGAATAAATTTGGAATCTGCTGGCTGACAGCGAGAACAACAACGACAATCAGCATTATGAATATGTAGTTACATCAACTTAACTTGATGTGTGCCTCATTGTTCATGTCGTTGTTGTTGTTAGGCGTCGCCCAAGCAAGTTGCTTGAACTTTAAAAGCCGCTTTACTTTTATAAATACTCAACTTTCGCTTGAGCAAAAACTTTTCACCAAGAAGTGAAAAGGACGAAAATTCGCATAGAAGGACGAAATTTGCCTTACTGCTTTCCCATTTTCTTTTCTTTCGTTAAATGCTTTTAGCCGCTTTGTCAGAAACTTGACTGATACGCTTGAAGGGCTCGATGATCCTGTTTTGGTTGTTGTTATTGTGTTTGCTTTTCTTTCTTTTTTTTTGTTATTTTGGTAGATGTAATGACAGAAGTAATGCAAATAATTAAGCACTAAACAGCTGATAACAAATCATCAATTAAATAGAACCAATTAAATATAATGCTCTGGGCCCTGAGAAATAATCAAAAAGAAAAGTGCGCTAATCAGGGAAATGCGCTCAGAGGAAGTGCGACAAAAGAAGCGACCGAAATACGAAGTGGCCCAATTTTTCTCTGTGGTCAACCGCCATTAACGTTTATTACACCCACAAATCGCCAGCAATGAAGGCGCAACACAAAAAAGCAAAGAGCAACAAACAGAAAATAAAACAAATGTGAAAAAAAAAACAATGAGCAAAAAATATAATTAAAAATAAGCATTACGCAACGCCAGACAAAGAAAAGCAAACAAATACAAATAAAAGAAGGACGAAGAAATGTGTAATAAAAAGGTGCAAATTGCATTGGTGAGGGGGAGTCCCCCTACACCTCCGGCCTGCAGAAGCATTTTAGGCGCCTAATTGAGCGTTTTAGTTATGCTAATTGTAGGGGTCGCCTCTGCAGGCTCCTCCACTTATTCCACCCGCAACTACTGCCATCTCAGTACTATAGCAGCTCATCTTTATATTTGTCATTTCTTATAAGTATTCCGAGTCCGGTCCACGCTTTGTCCAACCCATGAGAACGTTAATGGGACACCATTGGGGCGTGAGTTCCGAGTTCTTGGAATGTAAATAATTAATTATCTAATTATGTGAAGCAGCAACATAAGAAATGTATACTATGTGGTACATTGGATTACAGTGGGTCTACATAAAATGTGCAATGATTTACAACTACAAATATGAATATTTTGTATGTGGCTAAGAAAATCAGATCATTTTCTTAGTCTCAACATTCAAAGAAATCATTTGATTTTAAATATTTTCTTCATTCGAAATCTTTTGTTTTTAATTTCAAAAATTAAGATAAAAAGATTAATCAGTTAACAAAATGCCTAGAATAAGATAATAATAGAATCCTTTCATCTTTACTTTAAAGTGTAATTAGAAGTAAGAAAAAAATAGCTATGAAACTTTCATCAAGTTTATTGAGCTTAAGACTTGAGTAAAGCCAACCATCTGAAAACTCCAAAAGAAATAAAATATTTTTAATACTTACCTTTAATTCCAAATCTAATTAAAAATCTTTTTATTGCTTTTCCTTTTTTCTTCGTTCGCTTGTTTTATTTTTGATTATCTACCGTAAATACTTATCAGTTATACCATTCACGTTTTTCATTTATTTTATATACAATTATATATATTCTTTTACATATATAGGTGTATTTATATACTTATAAATTAATTGCTTATCTTCGTTTTATTTTCTTTCTTTCTGGTTTTGTTGAAATTACAAATAGGCATAATACATATACGACTATATGTAAATATATAACTTTATATGGTACATATAAGTATCAATTATTTATATGTAAGTATGTATAAATAATATTGACTTTAGATATATATATATGTAAATAAATTGTAGAGAAACAAAGTGAAAAGCTTAGCACAACATTTTCTTTCATTCGTCTTCGTTTCGAGCTATCAAAAATTGTGTTAACCAAAAATTTAACCGGTTCGCAAGTGGTTATCTTAGGAGTTTAGGCAAGAATGTAATTATTGTTTGGCTCGGCTTGTAAAGAAAATAATCCATTTGTTTATCGAAACCTAACGAAAGGCTGTCATTCTTCTTTCTTAAAATAAAATATTTGTGCATTTCCTTGTTGATTTTGCCCGGTTAGCTCAATTTTAGTTGTTTTGTTATTTTGTGTTAAATGCATTCGAAGTTACTTTGAGCTGGCTGAAACTGGAATCCGTTTATATGTAGGTGTAAATATTTAAGATGCATTTAGCAGTTGCTTGCTGTTGCCTAGGGCTGAAGCCTACTATGCTACTGCTGCGAGACCATCTCCTGCTGCTACCGTTGCTGTTACTGTTTAAACCTCCCTGAAGTGTGGCACAAGAGTCGTGTGACAATTGAATCATGTTAATTGCCTGCTACATCTGCTGCATTCTTTGCTGCTGGTGCAAGTGCTGCTCCTGCAGTTGGGCACCCGCAGGCGTTGTCTTTGCTTCTGCTGGACTACTACTGCCTCTGCCCGCATCGGCCGATTCTTTGTAATCGCTGCCAGCTGCGATACTAATTGCCTGCCCAGCGACCAGCTGAGCAGCGCCAGAAGCGTTGCAGTCGCAGTTGCACCACCCACAGTCACACTTTGACTGCTGGCCGAGCTGACACCACGCCAAGCGGCACCACCATCCTCTAAACCATCGGCGCCGTCATCTTCTTCGCCTGAGGGTACAAAATGAAACAGAAAGTCTAGCGAGAAATAGAGAAATGCAGGCCATATAATTTTTCGTTGCTGTTGCTGTTGTTGTTGCATTCTATTGTCTACTTTACTGTGTATGTGAATGCTAATTGGCTGCCAAAACTTACCCTGCAGCTGCGTCAGGTAACTGTTCTTCTTGTTATGGAATTGCTCGTCCTCGTGAAGTGTGTACTGGTCATATATTTCGTCGGCTCCCACGCGATTCCCGCTTGCCCCATTGCTGCCATATTTGCCAAAGGGATCCGCCTCCAATATGGTCTTCTCCGTCGTCTTCCAGTATACATCATGTAGCTGGGCGCTGCAGCGTAGCTATAATTGAGAACACAAAGCACATATCGAGTTCAGTTCTTTGCCCGAAAATTGACAAGTGTTTTTTTGTTAACTCACTTTCAGTTTACCATTATCAAAGTGCTGATCGGTCACCACGAAATGAATGCCAACAATTGAAGTTTCCATATCGTTGCGAATATCACGCAGTATCTTATGATGTCGCACATGTGAGGGATTCACCTAAAAATTACATATTAGACAATTAGACGGGTAACTCAACAATCTTATATTTAAATTTAATGCAAGTTGACTTCCACAGCAAGTGAGTCTTCGGAAATATATAGAAAAACTATTTTATATTGAAAAGAGGATCTAAAATATCACTTATTTAGTTTGTTCACACATTTTAGAATCGTAATAAAGATTATTTTTCTTTGATGAGCAAGTTACTCAATAGTTAATTCTTCTGAATGGAAAGTCAGATATTAAGCACTGCTAACTAAATAATTTGCTTACGCACACAAATACACAGTCGTTCACACGTCGACTGTTGAGGCAATTTGAACTTCAGTCCTTGGCAAACAATGCGCTTTGATGACGCATAATGGCGGAAGCAACAACAACAGCAACGAGAAAGAACGGAAATGGTAGCAGAAAATCAAAGTACAAACACAGCTACACAAAGGCAAACACAAATTGCGCGAGTTGGCAGCTAAAAGGGCGCTCAACGTGCAATTCGTGGATTAAGATTGAGTTGCTTTGCTTTTTGGGTTCGACTTTGTCGATTGATTGCAAAATGCAAATCTTGTATTTTCCTCCTTTCTGTTCTGTAGCACTTTTGTTTACTTTTGAACAATAAACACAAAAGCAATTAAATGAAATAAAAACATATGTGCATGCACTGAGAAAAACAACAAGTACATTATCAAAAATATATTGGGGGAATATATGTTCGAAAATATGCAGCAGATGACAGAAATATTGAATTGATATATTATTACAATCTGCTGTATTTATTCGTCAATCGATTGTGTTTTTTTGCTTGTGATAAAACTAATCGAATCTAATCTCAACATAATGTGCCACAACTATCTGACAAACAGTCACTTCATTATGCGCAGATATCCAGCAAACTCCGATGCAATACGCACAAAACAAAAAAAGTAAAACATTGCATAAATTTGAGCACACCAAATGCTAAATTAGTTGGGCGGAACCAAAAACCAAACAAAAATAGAGATGGGCGTAACTAAAAATGTTGTGCGAAACTGTTGGCAACTGAAGAGTTTTCCAATGGCTTTTCACACATTTTCATGTCTAGTGCTTCCATAATGCTGCGGTAAGCTATGAGAGCTCAGAAGTGGGCGTTATGCATGGGGCGTGGCGTAACACACACTGCGCTGATCCGACTGCTGCATGCGTGGGTGACTGTGTCTGTGGGTGTGTTGGGGTGTGTTGGGGTGTGTGTGTGTATGGCTGGTAATTACAGAGCTCGTTCGCCACAAACACACGCATAAATTACACACAGATGACGCTTAAAAACAAGAAAATTGTGTTTGCATAATTTGCGACTCACCTCTTCATTATTCACCGTCCATGTGAGATTGGCCGCCGGTCGCGAGTGTCGCGATGTGCAATTGCCCCGTAATATGTCGCCGACCCGATATCGTGGCCGAATTCCGTTTATGAATGGCGCATTGTGTGGCGTCTCTGTAAATGCAACGAAAGATATAAATGTGAGTTGACTCGTTCCACTCTGTTATTCCTGTCATTCTCTACTCTGTTCTATCCTACCCTGCCATGCAATTGTCAATGTAGCTTTATGCACCACACACTATTCAGTGCCCCGGGACTTTCATGTCTGGCGAATTTGAAGGCCTGCCATAACGTTAATGTTTTTCTTTTTATGTTACATGTGTGTGTTTGTATGTTTCTGTTTTTTGGTTGCCTGTGTGAATATGGAGTTCAACATTTCGACATTGTGTGTGATGTCAGTCCAGGTCTGATCCCTGCGGTTTCGCAGTCTATAATTGAAATGCTTTTGTAAGGCCTACGCGTACGGTAGATAAATGGTACACAGATATAATTGTCTGACGAGCTTCAGTTGTGCAAAATGGCACAATGTGTTTCTTGTTTAAGAATTGCAGCAATACCTTTGCCAACTTCGAATCGACCTTAAAATGATTAAATAGTTGATGAGTGTCAGACTTATATTACTAAGATAGTCTCAGGGCAAGCCCGTGTTTAATTTCAGATATTCTAATGACTTAATCGGCTTAGATACATTCTATAATTAGTACTTTAACATGACTTAACCATTTAAGCAAAACCACTTTTAATTGTTTAGTATCTGTTTACAGTGTAATTACGTTCAATCCTTTGAGTATAATTTGAATGGGGCTTCGAGTGTAAACAATTTGGAAATGTAAATGTGGATGTGAACTAAAAGTGCAATGCAGCTCCACAAAGATATACCCTGTGTGTATACCTCGTACATATATCCAGAGAAATCAACGGAAGAATCGACTGGGTTTATTGATTCTGATCAGGAATCTCTGTTTCATTCTTCTGCCCAACTTTTATAAAAAGCTAAATTTAATATTCGATTCAATTCACATTTCCTTATATCAGATGTGTAAATTGACTCATGAATAAAGTTTGGTTCAGTCAATGCAAAAAAAAAAAAAACTTTAAAAAATTCTTTCTTATGTTTTTTCTTCCTGGCATGGGAGAGTTCTGCGAGGGTATATAAAAGTTAGGGCTGAACATAAGCTTGTAGCAAGTCAAACATAAATACGAGAGGGAATTGTCAAACTCCATGCAAGGCTGTCATATGCGAACAAGACTAAGTCCAATGGGGCAGGCCAAAAGACCTGGACTTGAGTTGATGTCAAGAGTCAGGGGTCAGAGAGCAAACGCTTGCCAGACAGCAGAGTTGACATTAAATGTGGGTGCTATGTGTGGGCGTGACTTAAAAATAAACTCCAAGTTCGAATGTGCGGCAGTCGAGCAGACAAAATACAATCAAATTTGCCGGCTCCAGATGAAGATGAAGATATTTAAGCAGGCAAACAAAATAAAATAAAAAACTCTAGCAAAACGTTTGCGATGGTCAATAAACTTTCAGCTACAAGTGTAAATGTGCGTATGTGTGTGTGTGTGTGTGTGTGTGTGTGTGTATGTGTGTAAGTGTGTGTGCATGTGCGGATGATTGGCATACCAGCTTTGCCAAAGTGAGGCAACTCAAATTGGCTGCTCGCCTGTCCCAGCAAAACTTTGGTCGTGTCAATTTCATGTTTATATGGCCACCGCAGCTTGTGTGCGTATCAGATATATTTGGTTGTGGCAATCGAAAGCAAACCACAACGCAGCCCAAGCACACTGGTGTGCTGTTTTCTTATTTTATGCCAAAATTGATAAACATTTGTGGTGTGCATCATTAAGTGATGTGCATACATCTTGCCAAGGCTCTTATCCTTATAGTTGTCACCCAACCAAGCAAATTAGGACATATTTTCAATAGCTAATATATTGACATGTATTTTGCATTGATAAATTATTAGAAAAAATAACTTTTTTGATCTACTTTCAGACGGTTAAAATACATACTTCGCCAGCAAATCGTTAATAACTTCTTATTACACAAAAATTGTAATTAATATAAAAAATTGTAAATTTGTTTACATTATTGTATCCATTGATGTATTCCATTCAAGATCCACAATTCGACTTATACCATCAAATATTTCCTTGTGTCAACATTTTTTATCATTTGTGCTTTTGTGTGTATTTTTACTTACCAATAACTTCCAATTCGGCGGCCGCTATTAATGTATGAAATGAGGGCGCATCCGCCGATACTTCGCAGCTGTATTTACCGGATGTTTGCATTGTTACCGCATCGAGCACCACTTGGCTCTCATTGGAGGATGTGCGCTGCGAATAAAAAAGGGAGCGAGAGAGAGAGAGAGAGAGCGTGAAAGAGAGTTGTGAACACACGGGCCAAAGTGGCGAATGTGAATGGGAAGTGCTTGATATAAAAGCGAAATAAATTTGTTTAAAAATATACAATATACATAAGTAAATAGCCATATAGCACATATATACATATATATATGTATATATATATATATATATATATATATATAGACTGTGTGTGCGCTTGGTATATGAAAAACTGCATGACATACGTATCTCGTGGATTGCTCCCGGCCTCGTGTTGAGCTTCCTCAATTATTGAGCAGGCGGGCAACATAAAATAAACTACTACGGTTGTGGCAGCAAAATTGTTGAAACTGGTCAACTTTATGCGGATCTCAACGAATGTTTGTACCGTACTTTTTTTTTACATCCCGAAAGCTTCTGAGTCTGGCATGTATGTTGTTTTTTAAATTTGCGTGGAATAAGGTAGGGCTGGCGTATGTGCTTGCAAAATCATCAACGAGTTAAATAATAAAACTGCCGGTCTGTCATTTTTGTCAAATGTTTCTTTTGCTTTTTAATATTAATTTTTTTCACAGTGAGAAAAGCAAAATACGGAATGATGAAAGGTGTTGCGAAAAGCTAAATGAATTATTTAATATTTTATTTGTTGGCTGTCGAAAATTTTAATATGAAAAAATGTCCAGACTTTCGTATTGGCATATTAAAATCCCAGTGGTGGACTTTATTGACAAGCTTTGACAACTGAATTTCATGTTATTAAATATTTCAAGCCAGCTGATGACATATTGAAAAACTCTATAAAACAGTAGAACACTGCTAAACGGATTTCAGTTCCATAAAATTCCAACAATTCTTAGCAGTGCTGACAATCCGGTCGTGTTTTAAAATAAATTGTTTTTCTAAATATTGGCAATGTTTTTCTTTGAAAACAAACATTTCCATTTGCGACTCTTATTTTTTGTTTTTTTTTTTTTCGTTTTCCGTATTGCTGCTGTCTTATGGAATGGGAATGGAAATACAAATAAATAAATATTCACATGTACTTCTTCATACGCGTGAATAATTTCAAAAATTGTTTAAAAAAGAAGTTAAAAATGCCAATATTTGTTGAAAAATATTGCCTGCACATCGCCAATCTACCTAACCAAACCAAACCATATCAAACCGAAGCGAACCGAAAAGTAAATTGCAAAAACAAAACTCAAGAGTTACAAAAAAGGATGCGCCACGAAAATACGTTTTGTTTTCCGGCTCGTAACTGCCGTCAAGCGGAAGTTAAAAACCGTGTTTTGATTTGATTGTGCATTGAAATGTTGTGGGTCTGTCGAACTATGCCCCCAACCCACAGCTTTGCCCTCAATCGTGCCTTTCGGTTAAGTGAAGCATTTCACTGGTTGCGATGCGCTAAAAATGCAAATGTTTCACATTGTTGAGTTCGCGCTAAGTTTAATTTATTTCGATTTTTTATTGGCTGGCAATAAAAAGGGTCTCTAAAAGTGGCAATGAACAAACGGCTGAGAAACTTAAATTCTAGCTGCAAATACGTATTTTAAACAATTTTCGTATGCTTCTTTAACATATTTAAAACAATTGCGACAAACTTTACGATTTAAATCTTTAATTTGTTTATCTTTATACTTAAATCAAAACAATTATTACAAATCTGTCAATGCATTTAAGACCTCTTTTCAAAACCCACAATACATACTATTAATCAATTTGTTCAAATTTATTTTGTCTTTATCTCTGAATAAAATAACAAAAATCGCAGGTAAAAAATAACTATGTGTTATTCAAATAAATGAAATTATATGCAAATTTTACAAGTAATGGTTAATTTTATTTGATTTACGTTATACACGTTGAGTTCCAGTTTAATATCAGGTTATACTAATGAACTTACAATTAGGCCAACTTACCCTTACTTTAACGCCTGGAAAATGAAAGACCTTCATAGGTGGTGTTTCCTTGGGTGTAAACCTGTAGAACTCTCTTCTGCCCTTATACCATTTCACTGAATACAAACTGTCATCCTCGATGTCATAAAAGCATTTAAGCATCGCCTTCTCCCCTCGTCTAACCGCATGGGGCACTCGCACTCGCACATCCCGCAGAGCACTGATTTCTGCGAAAATAAGTAAGAGAATCATTAACATAAATTGCTATTTATATAAATCTATTTGCGGGCAGCATATCAAGTGAACCTAAGCTAACAAACACTTTAAAAAGGTTTTATTAAAAGAAAAGCATTAAAAAGAATTGTATATTTCTCATATTTATTATTATTTTTTATATACCCTGAATCCATTAAAATGGGCAAAAATTGTATAATGTTTCTGTGCCACTGTGCAGTCGAAAGGAAGCATATCCAACTCTATACGGCATAGTGTTCTAATCAGAATCAACAGCCGATCTCAGTCTATAATATTTAGAGATTTAAAATGTAGAATAAAGGTTTGCGTATACAACGCGTAGATTAAGTTTGCGTCATATTATCGATAACGGCCTCCGTTTATCGATTGTTGATATCTTTCTTTCTTTGTTGCAAGCTTCTTATACGGAAATGTGCCACAAACTAAAATATATTTAACGGCTGGGTTCAGGGTATATCATAGTCGAGCTCATTCGTCCACACCATTCTTACTTTATTTTTTATTAACAATTTGCATTTTATTATCAATGTTGTTTTTATTTTACGGCTTTGTGAATTATTTATGATTTTCATTTTATATTTTATTTTTGTGCTTTATTATATAAATCCCAACAGAATTTTATGGACTTCCGCAAATCCCAAAACACGTCTGCCGATGGCTTGGGATATGTGTATGCCCTGCAGCAAAAGTTGTTGTTCATTATGTTTTGTTTAACCATTTTGGGCTTTAGTCATAATACTTAACTCTTTTAAAAGTTTCATTGTACGTGCATGTGTTTACCATTTATTGAAAGACCATTGAGCTGTCTAATTTTACATTATTTTCTCAATCTCCGTCACGCGTTGCATAACTTTTTTTATATAATTCAGTCTACTCAAGTATTTCCATTGCTTTTGGCATTTTTCGCCAGGCAACATATACAACATAATATAATTTATATAACATATATATTATATTTATATGCGCTTTGCCTGCTGCTGACATTCGTACACATGTCGCCGCTTGTTTATTGTCAGCGCATTTTTAGGCCATCAATTCAACTGCCTGTCGCTATATTATAAATCAGCATATAACAAGTAGCCACCCTTCTGCCGCCACTCAGCAGTTTACCTCTTTGGTTTATTGCCGGCGCGTCATAAAATATTCATACAAAAATAATTTTTGATTTGTGTCTGATTAAGTGTAATGAGATTAAAAAATAACACCGTCACTGTTTACGTTCATAAAATATTGTTATTAAATTCAAAATCGAACGATTGGGATTTCCTTTTTTCAACACAATCAAATATTGTCATACAAATATGTATGTTACTGTGATTTTTAGTGTTTACTTTTAATATATTTCATTCAATCATTTGTGTACATTTATCTGTAGATACACATTATTCGGTAGCTATACGTAATTCTATGGAATTACCCCTTTTATTGATTTGTGCGATAAAAAACCATACTTATGTTTGTATAAGCTTTCAATAAGTTAACAATTCACTTTCTAACTTTTCTTTTAAGCACCTATAAAACCACTTTGTTCTCTTTTCTAATTCCTGTCATTTAATACCACTTTACACATCGCCCTTCTATGTCGTCCTTTGCTCCTTAACAGCAAATCGTCAATGCTGTAAAATTACGGCAGCAAATGAATGTCCAAACAGGCAACACCCGCATTATACAAGTTAGGCGAAAGGATTCATGGTGATTGTGTGTGTCTGTGTCTGTGTAAGGGTGTCTGGTTGGGTGTAACCCTTACAAATCCCATAAAATAACTGTAATTGCAAAGTTTTTGCTACTAGACACGAACGCACGCCTACAACAACAGCAAAAACAACAACCAAAACAAAAGCAAAGGCAACATAACCAGTAACAGCAACAGCCGGAACAATGCACATGCAACTCGTCCATTTGTCTGCAACTCCCAATTGCAAGAGTTGCGGCTCATGGAAGCCCTCTTCTCGTCCTTGTCCTCGTCCTCGCCATCGTCCTCGTCTTCGTCCTCATCCTCGTATTCGTCGTTGTCGGTGGCACTGGCAACGTGTGCAATAAATATGAATAACGAGCATAACGTGAGTGGCACACAAAGTAAAAAGCAGTCCACACAGAGAGACAGAGACGGAGACAGAGAAAGGCAAACTCTGGCAGTGAAATGGCAAGCCTCAGCTCATGTCCTTGCCGAGGCGACACACAGCGGCAAATATTTGACTTGTGCTGCGCATAGGGGGCGTCGGATTCAAAAGGGGCTAAGCACAGAACCTATGACTTCTTTTATTTAATCCGTGCTTATGCAACATGCATGCAATACATTCTATGCAGCCGTTCTCGGAGAGACAAGCAAATGTCCAGCAAAGATTGTGATTTACACTCGCATCACACAACCCGCAAAGTATCCAATTGATAAACCAGCTAATAGATTGACTACAGAACGTCAACTGAAAGTTCGGATCGAGACCAGAATACATATACTAGCTACTAGCTAGCTTAGATTACTCGGAACCAAGTTAGGAGATTGTTTTTAAAGGAGCTGTTAGTTTAAGATAGAAATCTGCGAAAATGTCGATTTTTTGTATGTTTCTTTAAACTTTAAATAAGATTTGCATACGTTTCTATTTCTATAATCCAAATAGCCAATATCCTATCTTTTAACTTAATGCTACAAATCTGGCATAACAGAAACATCTTTCTCTCTTTTTTTTTGTAAGCAAAATTTCCTGTTGTGAATACATTTTTATTCATTTTGCACTCGTTTCTTAAATGCTTATCCCCTGAAACGAAACTTGTCGATATAAAAAAGATATCACACATATGGCTCACACTCTCTCTCTCTATCCGTCTGTTTCCCTTCGTTTTTCTCTCTCTTCCTCTATCTCTGCTAAACATTTTTTAATCAATATTTTCAAACTGAAAGATAACTAAACCTCCTATTAAAATTATGTCTTATATTCTCTATGATATTTGAAGTCAGCTTATATTTGTCATGCTAATTTAAACTTCAAACTAAAGAAACAAGCATCACCGAAAGTAGAACTAACTTGTCCTAGACCCAAGACCAGCCACATACTTATTCTCGATTCCTACTCCTCTTCCTCACTATGGGTTAGTTTGGCCCACAGCTGCCACATAATTTCGTTCCACATGAACTCTTCAAAAGCAACATTTGCCTCACTGACCACACAGGTTGGTCCAGGAACTTGCGTAGAAACAGAAAAAAAAATAAAACAAAATTAAAATATATAAAATGTTTAATAAAAATTGTACAAAACTTCAAGTTTTCAAAGCAAGGTTCTTTACCAAAAACTTTCGACGTGGTAAGCTTATGAACTTAGCTTAGATTGTTACACAACATCAAGTTTCACTTGGGCAACAGTTGCTGCCAGGATATGGCACTTAAATTTTCTATTAGCAGGCAGGTATGCAGGCAGCCTTGCAACTGCAACGCCGTCGAACGCAACAGACTGAGCAGGTGCAATCCCAAAAACTATGGCAAATTTTTGTGGGCTCTGTGTGAACTGTGGTGGTTCTTATCGGCAGCTGCCATTTTACACTTGTAGGGGTTAACTTTGGCGTCTGGTGCGCTACTGGCGCCAAATATATCATAATTTGTCGAGACACTCGAGCCATTAAAAATGTAAAAGCGCATCAAAGTGTAACTCAATGCGGGCTCTTCTGCTGCTGATGCTGCTGTAAACTGCCCCCCTATAAAATGACAAAGCGTTCCAACACTATTAGTGTCAGGGTGACAGCCGCATACTTTGTGGACCAGTCATTATTCAATCAGATTCGGCAGTCGCCTGGCCGATGAACAGTAATCGCTAGAGTTGAGCACATCCGAGTTAAATACGATGTGTATGGAACTCAGAATTAAACAAAGACAACTTATGAAATAGGATATAATTAATAGAATGCAATCCATTCCAAAATAATAATAATATTAGCGCAATATTTTTTTAAATGGGAATAATTAATAATAATAAAAAATAGTCGGAATGTATAATATTAAACTAGCACAAGAAATTAATTAAAAGCATTTTCCCAAATTAAAATTACTATTTATTGTGACATATAGGAAACAGAAGCTCTTTATATGTAATTTATGTACATTTTAAAGCAGCATATTGAAAAGCACATTCAACGCATCTCTCACATCTCTAGGAACGACGCAACCAACGCTGATCCTGCTGCTGCTGCTGACTCACTGACTTTATCAGGGACGCTATCCGGGACACCACGCCGACCCCGTAGCCAAGCGACTGTTTACTCAAGCAGACTTGCCGCCGTCGCGTCGGGGATGCTTCTGTCCGACTGTAAGGGTGGGGTTTAGGGTGACGTCGGTTGCGAGGGTGACTGAAAAATTGTTGACAATTTTTGCTTAATGCATTTGGATGTCAGTTCTTTTTTTTTCGGTACCTACGACTGCGTGTCTGACTGTAGCTTGCTTTCATGCGCTTCCTCCACAGTTTGTTTGCACTGCACATACACAGAAGTTTACCCACACTCACACTCACATTTCACACGCATAGCGCTTTCCATTCATTTCATGCATTTTTAGCGCTGGCAACTCGAAATTGCGAACAAGTTGATGAGTCTTTCCCCATTTCGGTTGTCTTTGCCGCCTCGCTGGAGCCACACAAAGCGGCAGCCGCAGGAATAGAAGTTGACGCAGTTAGCGAAGTTGAAGCTTGGCCAGCACATTGATGTCCCGACTCATTGCTTTGTTTGGATTATGAAATTTAAACGCAAAACCTTATTCCTCTTGTTGGATGTTGTTTTCCTTGTTTGGTGTTTAATGGCACATTTTGCGGTTTTTCTGAATGACAGCCATACAGCCAAACAGTCACATTGCTGACTCTTGTTGGGCTCTCCTTAAATTTAATGTATTTCCTTTTTAATTACAAACAGATATCGTAGATACACCAGTTACTTGAAATAACTGGGGTGTTATGCAGACAGTTTTAAATTTGGATGATGTTTGTGATTTAATCGTTAGATCTGTCGACTAATATATACATTGGACAATTCACAATGCATTAACAGTTGTCTCACTTTCATTTCGACTTTGGATAACACCGAAGTAAACACGAGCGTATCTGCGGGATACGCTAAAGGGGCAACTCTGGCCATTTATTTAAAACTAAATAAGACAAGCATCGCTAAGTCGCCAACTAAGCTCATAAAACCCCCAACGAACAAGTGCAAGCAACGTGTAAAGCAGCGTTGGAAATGTTAACCCAAAATGAAAAAGTAAAAAAGCTAAGTAACAGAAAACAAAATGGAGCAAAATAAAATAAAAAGTGAGCCAGGGCCATGAAAAAGTGCAAGGGATCAAACAACTGCAACCAAGAGACACAGAACATGAAAAAAAATGGAAATAAAAAATAAAAACTAGAAAGAACGTTATCTAACGAAATATAGATACCCTACTAGACTCGAGGAGTATTAAAGGCATTAGTAAAATAGTTTTCAGTAAGTTTGGTCAAAAAAATAGTTATAATTAAGGCACATTTGATAAATTAAAAAAGAGTATTGTAGCTTTCCAAATTTTATAAAAAAAAAGAAATATATAAGCAAAAAATTAAACGCACGATTATATGAATATGAATATATGTATATATGTAACTCAAGAGCATGGGGATGTTTCGTTTCGTAAGAAAATTAAAATACTTCGCGTAAGGAAGTACAAGGCACAAAGTGAACAGTGATTCGAGTTGCAACACGCTGCCCGTCGCCTCCATTTGCAAGGTGCCCTGACTACCCCATTCTACAGTGAAGCGTTTCTAATCTAACACTGAAAATTGCGCAAGAATTTGTTGCAATGAGCTTTTTATTATCCATTTTCAACCCACATCCGCACACATCCGCACAATCACCTGCCTGCAAGCAAGTGCTCCTTTGTGCATGCAAAGCTTTTTAGATTTTACACTCTTTTGCATTCCTTTCGATGGGGAATTTGCAAGGGCAGCGTGTTTTCGGCTAGCCAACAGCCGTGTTACTCCGCATAGAGCCGCACCTATCCACGTTCAAATTATTTGCGGATTTGCTAAATTTGCGCAGTTCCTTTTTCTACATATAAAGTATATATAAAATTACACAAGTTGACACAACAGAGCATACTCAAGGAGTGTATGTTAAATGTTCGTTTTAGTTCACTAGTTTATGGCGGTGAAGGGGTCAAAGTATGTTTTTGTTGATGTCACCAAGTTTTACTTGGATGCGTCTTAGAAATTGTAATATCTCCCGATAACAAAAATTGACAGAAAGCAGCGTGATTTTTTAAATATTAATAAAGTGAACTTAATAAGTAGTGTTAGAGATTAAACACTTACAGCTGTATAAGCCCAACATCTGCTCATTTAATTTGAAAATTTGTTTCCATTTATAATTCAGGTCAAGAAAAAAGTCTATAAATTTATAAACACATTTCGAGAGCTCATCTAATTGAACGAATGTGCACCCTGAAAGTTTCATGCAAACTGTTGAGTGCCTAGCCGAAGAGTTCGCATGTCCTGTAAGACCAAGTCAGAAATGGCAATACAAGAAGTCCAGCAAAAGACCAAGTTAAATTTATAGGCACTGAACCAGGAATTGCAACTTCCGACTGTGACAACACATATACTATATCTGTCTCACACACACACACACCCACCGAAAGACAATTTCTGGCATTCAGCATATCCAAACATGGTAAACTTACAGTTACATTCTCTGGCAACTTCATTTGAGAACGCAGCGGAACTTTAGAGAACTTATCCAGCAACGACGACGACAAGATAAAATATAAATAGCCTGAATTGTTTACTGTGGGGTGGATGGTGTGTGTGTGTGTGTGAGTGTGTGTATCGTGGGAAAGAGGCGGGAGGTTTGTTGCGGAAGTGCCACTGATAGCCATCACATGCTCAAGATTTACTTATTAATGCCAGCCGGAATTCCATCCTGGCAAAAGGACGAAATACTGGCAGACATACTGGGAGACTCTGAATTACCACCCGCTGCGTTACTTTGTTTTGTTTCGAAGTTTTGTTGGTTTGCCGGGCGGATTTCTGGCTATGCTTGGGAACCCTCTGTCTGTCGTCTTCATCCACATCTATATCTTCTTCGTGTTCTTCTTCTTTAGGGTTCCCCATTGACTTTCGACACCCTTCTGTGTGCTTGCTTGCCGACATAATTTGTGCCCAGGCGGAGCTCGGGGACCAAACCAGACCAGACCAGGCTGTTGCTTTTTGCTTTTAGTGACTGTGACAGTTTTATACGATTTATGTCATGGTAAATTAAAAATTACGCGTGCTGCCTGTCGCTTAATAGTGAGCGAGGGAAGCTTAGTTGGGGTCTAAGATAATACACAAAATTGGGGTAATAGGCACACAAGGCCGAGGGGAGTGTACAAGTGCTGCCAATCTATGCTGCTGTGCAATAGTTTTTATCGTTATGATATATGGGTCGATGTACTTTAAATTTATGAGCTTAAGTTTAGCAGAATGTCTTCATGCTCAAGGCATATTTAAGATTTTTGCTTAGACGTTAAGCACTTTGAGTTTATGTTACCCGTACGGAATTTGACGTAAATAATATTTTGGCTGGCAACATAATTTCTCAAGTATATTTAACGAAGAAATACTAAAACTAGTTATAGATAAAGATATATAAGTACGTATATTATCTTAACACGAGAAAAATATGAAATATCGCTTTTCTTATATTCTAGTTCCTCATTAATATAAGACTGACATTTATGGTCGAAAACTTTAAATAATCGGAACATTTTTGACATCCTTTCAGCTTCCATAAAATTTGTACAAATAAATTTTCAATAATGAGCCAAAAATAATTTTCACAAATGTTTATCCATAATTGCCGACATTTTTGTGCCAATTGCATGCGATTCCAGTTCTGCTCTAATTTGCAATTTGAATTCATTTGACATAGCAAATAAAATAAAACCAAATCCAAAAGCCAAACCACAACTGGTTAAAGTCTCGCTTGTTCGCAGACAATGAAACACATTTGAGTGCATGTCGGGCATTAATATATTAAATGTAGCAAATTTTCAGATACCCGCCACACAAAATAAATGCCATCTATTAAGGAATAAAGTAAGGGCCGCACCCTTGTCACCCCCCACAGTTCCTTTCTCATCGCGTGTCAGCGACAAATTTTTTGCCTGCTCTGTTTGCTGTTAGCAGTTTGGTTGGCAATCAAAACGCATTGGCAATCAATTGATTTATATATATACATATATATTTTTATATATGTACACATATATCAGAATGTCAGGCAGTGCGGTCAGAGCGTAAACATTTCTGCTGCTGAACTATGTGGCCAAAATATTTTGCAGAAAATTTAATTAAAATTTAGTCATAGACAATTCCTGAACTTCTTTCAAATCATTTCGGCAAACTATTTTGCCTTTGACAGCTAAGTGACACATTCATTTTTAGGCATACAAAAATAAATACATATTTGTCTGTATATTTAACATTCAGAGCAAATTTTGCTTCGAAACGTATTTGATTTTTAATTGTGGCTTGAGAAGAATTGTAATTGATTGGAAACTTAGGTGTTTGATAGTTTTTTTTTTACTATCAGACTTAAAACAAAGTCTTTTGTATTCGAATACATTTTTAAATGACAAGTTTTTGCTATACAAAAATCATAAATATAACCTGCTTGAGTGTTTTTTTTTTTTGCGGTCAGTGGCCAACATCTTGCACACGTAAACAAAAATTGTTTTCGATATATTTTTTCACAAAATTCGTTGTACGTACTTATAACATCAAAGAATTTCAATATTCTGATACAAGAAAAATCTACTAAATTCGTTTTCTGTGTCAAACTAAAAATCTAATAAAATAATAAAACAGTCAAGGTAAATGAGCTTTTTTCCGAACCGCAGCGGAGAAAAGTCGGAGATTCGTTAAGATTAGCATGCACAAAAAATCACTCAATCTTCTACCACTACCACTACTCTTGTATATCCATGTGCTCTTGCGAGCATATGAAACGCTTATCAATTTACTTGGCTTGCTTTATTGTTTTAATAAAATTGTTTTTCTCATATGAAAAGCTGTCCACCCAAAAAGAGGCATCAGAGTTATATGGCTGAACGGACATTAATAAGTTTCATGCCTGTCGCTCCAAGGCTTTTCCTAAAAGGTAGCACAATACAAATCGGAATAATATATCAATCGATGCTCTTAAGGCTTTTTGTTAAAGGTTGCATAATAAAATGTAAATATGCACTTAAACGTTGCTTTTTGGCTTATATACTCTGCATGAGATTGAAGAAGAGCTTAACATATTTTTACTATTTCCAATTTGATAGATTCGCTAGGACTACAAATATAATTATATTTGTAATACACATGCCTTTATAAGTTAAGTTTTTAGAGGGTCACACTACACAAAAAATCTGTTGTATCTGTCTATTGTCTTATTAAAAAAAAAAAGTATTTTGAAACCACATATATAAAGATTTCAATTAGCCTGAGTGTTAAAGTTTTTATAAGCGTTAAGAGCCTGAGGTATTTAGCACCACACTCCCCTTTCGAGTCAATTTAATGCGCTAAAATCGGCTCAGCTTATTTTCAGCTATGACCTCGCATGCTCATAATGCTACACGACAAACACAACAAAGTCACGGAGCTAACCGAAGCCAGAACAGGAAAAAACATGGAAAGACTGTACCTAATGCAATTTTCACCTGGCTATGGTCCACATCCCCTCTTACCACCGATAAGTCCTGTAGCACTGGGGCTAGACGTAATTAGTAAATACTTTTGGCGCTCACTGTGTCCAGACTGGGTTTTCAAACGATTCCATATCGTAGCTAGGAATTTCTTTTGTCTTTTGGGTGTATGTGTGTGTTTTATATTTCGCTCATTGAGTTCTCTCTCTCTCTCTCTCTCTGTCGTTCCTCTGCTTCCTTTGTCCGCCAATGTTTCGCTAGTGTTACTCATTTTCTTATCGTCTCGGATTTGTGGCCGCAAACGTTTCGGTTGCCTTTGTTGAAATTTGGCTCGACAAGCTTTCATTTTTCCTATTTGTCTGCCCGGCATTCGTTCCTTTTTCTCTTCCGCTCATGCTCGTTCTCTCTCTCTCTCTATCTCTATCTCCCTCTCTCTCTCTCTCCTTATTGTTCTCTTCACATTCTCTTTTTTGCCACAGGTCTATTTTGGTAGGAATGCCAAAAGTACAAGCGTGTGCCATGTTTATTTTTAATTAATTTTCCTTAAGCAGTCTAAGCCTCAGGGGCAAGGCAGAAACGAAAAGAAAAGCAACAACAAATACAACTGGAATTTTTGTGTGCATTCTCTTGTCTAATTTTTTTTTTATTTATTTATTTTTTTTTTTTTTTTGCTTGGTTGCTGTTAATTTTTGCAATTTTCTGCTTAATTTCGTCGCTGCTTGTTTTGGCTGCTTTCTACTTTTGAGGTCGACACCATAAATGTTAATGGCGGTAATTATGTGCGAGAATAAGAGCTAAACTGGGATTGCCATTGTCTGCTTGGTTAGAGATAAGCGAAGGCGTCTATAGACAAAAGCTATTGAAATTATTTGAGTGAATTAAATAAAAACCAATTGACCAAAGGCAGCTGCTTAACTAGCACTTATGTGGAAAATGTGCTGTCAAACGAAATGAAATAGTTTACCTCGTATTTCATTTTGTTCCTCAGCTCATTTTTCTATCTAAGGGATTACTGTATATTACTGTGACATGGGCAAAATTTACATAAACCTCAAATAAATCAGGTTTTTTTAAAGTTGTACCAACTATTTCTTAACTATGAATACATTTGAATATTTAGACAAATATTTGCGCAACACAAATGCCAACCCATTTCCTTGCAAACTATGTAAATTATGTAAGCAAATACCTAAACATTTCAAGGACATTAATAAAATAGTTTAAGTAATATAAACTTTAACCTTAAGTCATTGGAGGACTCCTTGCAATCCAGCAGCCAGGCTTGAATTGAATTGAAAAAAGATGTGATTATAGGCATTATTGTTCGGAAGGAATAGCAAAAAAAAAAGTAAAGAAATGATTGGGAAAAGCAAGTAGAAATCGCTGGGAGACGCAACTTTATTAGCTAGCTGAATCAAAGACATTCCCAAATGCTGAGTAGTCGCCACAATGGGGAATTCTGTATAATTTCATTATGCTGACAGACAAGACGAGACACAGACAAGAAACTTAAATGAATTGTACGCAAGCTGAGCAAATAAAGAAAATAATAGAAAACCAAGTTTTGCACTCCAAGTGAAAAAGGCAAAAGCGACGGTTTTAGGTGTCACTTAGTCAATTAACTTAATTTGATCGAAAAATAAAGTAAAGTTAATTAACCTGACTGTCAGTCAGTCAGTGAGGCTGTGAGCTTTCACTGCCTAAATCGATTTCCAAAAACTGAATTAATCATTTATACGCTCAGTATACTTTAAACGCTGCTAATTTCAACTTAATAAAGCCATGCTCTCCTTTCCCAGCGCCCTCTTCCTACGGCTGAGCGTGTAAAATGCCGCCAACTGTCGACTTGTTGGCAGCACAATGATTTGCAAGGTAGGGAGGCAAAAGGTGGAGGGTTTTTTGCGGCTTGACTCGCGTCTGGCCACTGTCAAGGATAGCGGACTGGCGGACTGCCAGAGTGGCAGGCTGGCGCTCGTTTTGGACATTTAAACTGGCTTCAATTGTGCTTGAAATTTGTGTCATTAGCGGCACGCAGCTAAGTGAAACCGTCTAAGCCTAAACGGTGCAAAAGTGTGGCTAGCAAAGAGACAGCTTGAAAGCGCACAGTGGATTGAATAGCAATGGGCATCAAAAGGTCCCCCACTAGACAGCTTTTCAGGAATTAGTAAGTAAAAGTAAATCCTTTTATATTCTACTTTAAGCAATAATTATAATTTAGCTTACAGAACAAATATTTGCTAATTACATGAAAGTTTTAAGAAAGACTTGTTGAATGTACTTCAAGTTAAATCAAATTTAATTCCAAACCAAAAGTTTCCGTAATTTTACTATTACATAAACATAATTATTTGCAATAAGTTCTTCCAGAATACTAACATCTCAAAAAGCAACAATTCAAAAGTACAATAGTGCATAACAAAAGATAAGCATTGTGCTTAATTTGAAAACTCCAACCAGAGTCAATTAGTGAGCGCAAACTTTAAAAGCATGTTGCTTCTCCTCAACCCAGACTGGCACTCCTCCTATCCTATCAGTCGGCATAAAACATGACTGTTAATTGATGACATTCCAACTCCTGTAACAATCCACTCAATACATGAAAAAGCTGACAACCCTGCCCACAGCTTCGACCAATTTTGACTGCAGAATATGCACGCAAAGCACTCAGAAAAATGAGCTTATATAGAATTAATATGCCCGAGCTGTGTAGTCGTGTATTTCCCAGCCAATCGTGTGCGAAAAGTTGCCTACAGGTAAAAAGAAACGTGCCGCATAATTTTTGACGTATATTCAATTTATACTTTTTCAAACAAGTGATAAAAACACGTGTGCGCATATTAATGCTGGCCCTCTTTCACTATTTTGATGTAGCGCATATAAATAGAAATGCAGTGAGCATAAAATATTGAAAAAGCCAGCAGGGCAGCCATTCAGTGGGCTAATATGAACCGGAAATCGCATAGCGCACACTTCCGACGCGAACCGTCGTCGAGCCATGAAGTCGGAAATGCGTCTTGTCAGTTTTATTGGCAGGCAACGTGCAATAGATTGGTAGAGAGGGGTAGAGAAGGGACGGGAAGGGAAAGAGAGGACCCGCCGAGGCCGATAGAAAGTTAACGCATAAATAATAAATATGGCTTGTAGTAAATGTAAATGCGCACTGAAACTAACATAAATTCCAAAAGGCTCAGCTGTGCGGTGGCTACCCAACATGCCCCACCACTTCGCCTTTATCATCATGACATTTAACACTTTGGCAAACAGGCTGGTGACGCCATTCCACACAGCCATTCAAATGCACTTGAAATTCTTGAAGCAACAGCTGCGACCTGCTAAACGAGTTGAAATCTGTGTGTGTGCTTAAGTGTGTATGTGAGTGTGTGTGTGCGAGTGTGCGAGATGAGGTGCTGATCTGGTATGGGGCGTGGCGTGGCAAACTTGTTGGCAGCAGCCGCGTGAAATGCGCCAAAGCCAAATTAAATAAGATTTGTTTGGCTGCCTGCCATTCAAAATGTGACTCGCCTCGGCCCAGGTCAGGTTCTCCAACTTTTGCTGATGCCAACCCACGCGACTTAACGCCCCGCATTTTAATGAGCCCAGATTGTGTTGGGGCGTTGCTTGTGCTTTGTTTGCCAACAAACATGCGTCAAGTTCAACAGTAGCAATAACAACAAAAACAACAATAACACCAACAACAACAACAACAGCAGCAGCAGAGCAAACAGAACGCTCAAAGTTTTTATCATGACGTCTTGCCCTTAATTTCGGTCTGAAGCACTTGCAACATTGTCGCCCATCCTAACCAGCCAAATGGTTGTTGGCCACGTTTGGCACGTTTGTAGAAAAATGTTTGTGTTTAGAATGCGGAAAAGTTGTTTGAAAATTGAGTTTTGTGTGCAATTTTATTCATTGATTGTTGGCGCTGTGGGCAAGGCGAGTAAATGACAGGCAGTTAGCAGGCACTTGAAGTGGCCCTAATAAAGGCTCAAGGCAGTTAACAATTACGTAAACATAACGAGAAAAACAATCAGTTGAGAGAAACCATCTGCAATTATTAATAAAAATCGATTACTTTAAATACTTTTTGTTTTTAATTCTTTAAGTATTTGATCATACTTACATATTAAAATAATAAAAATGCCATCCCAAAATATGTGTAGAATCAATTTTGGAAACTAGCTCGTCTTGATTACTGTTGCTTAGCCTGTCGATAACAGTAACTGAGCTTCAGTATCAAACAGGCTAACAACTTGCATGGATTATTTTTAATTTATTTATATTATATTATCTCCCATTTCAAAGCACTTCAACAAATTAAATGTTTTTCGAAGAACAATTGATTGCCAGTTAATAAGCTTTATAGTCGATTTACACACTTTATATAGGCAATTTTCACTTCATCATTTTGCTCCCTCTGCGTCTACGTTCCATTTCCACTTAGGCTCTCAACCACCTGCACCTGCCAATCAGAGGTAAGGCCGATGGCAAACCTCAAAAGCCTCTCCGGCTGACCCATTACTGTCATTCCGTACATTCGATATGCAGTACGTGTTTATTGGCAGCTTTGGCCACTCATTCGTCATTTGAGGTCACATCCGAGATGTGCAACGAAATTGAAATGTGTGCAATTTTTGTTTGGCACCAAACTTTCAACTTTGCAAAGGCTAAAGTTCCGTTAAGCTGACGAGGCGAGTAATCAATAACTTTGATTACCATTGGAGCGAAATTTTGAAAGTTGCACAAGACGTAACCAAACTGCAAATGCCGACAAGTTGATTAATTTCACATAGATGGCAAACTTCCATTTGCTGCACCCTTATTGCCACTTTTGTTGCGTTTGCATTTACAGTTTGTTGCCTTCTTTTGAGAGGTGTCTCATAAATTTGTAATAGCGACGGGAAAAATGGTTTCATTACGTTTTTATTGCAGCAAATGTCAACAATTCATGTGTGATAACGATGATATGGTTATTTAATATGCAGACAAACACACCCACACACACACACACACACACACACACAACATTCAACTAGCTGAACAGGTGCAGTCAGCGCTTCGGGTGACAGTTTTTATGAATTGCCATGCATTTTCTAGTGGCAGTTAAGTTGGCCAAACTGCACGTTGGAATTTGTTCTATGGAATTTTAATACATTTTCTACATAGCTAAAGGAATAGGAAGAGGAGGTAAAATTATTACGACGACAACAATACTGGCAGCAAGCACATTGCATACAAGACTCAATTTAAATATATAAAATGCAACAGCTATTCGATTGCAAAGTGCAGCGACTGCCTGACATGAATTAGAAGTCAGCCATAAAAATGATCAATCTTGAATTTTTTGTATTTAAAGTAAAATGATATCATCGGCTCAATTATCCAAAACCATCAGTTCCATTAACTGTCGAAACCTCTACGCTGGTAATTAAAACTCCATAGGTATCTGACAAATTCAACAAGCAATTGTGAAAATATATTTAAAATAACTTTTTGGCATCTCCATTCAACCGTTGGCATTTACAACTCTTCATAAAATTTTCATTGAATATATTTTCGATAAGTTCGTGTTAATTGAGAATGCAACTTCTGACACATATTAATTTTTAATTATTAAAATAAAAAATTCAATTAAGAGCCATAAAAAAAAACACGATGCCAGCAGTCGTTTGCCAAAAATGGTGTGTTTTAATTTTCACGGGAAAACCCAAAAATGCTTTTCGCTTGCGAAACAAATTTCATTTCATTTTAAGTGATTTTATTTATGCCATTCAGTGGTGGAGACTTTAATTAAGTCTCTGTGTGTGTGCGTGTGTGTGTGTGAGTGTGCCGTCACTGACATTTATGTGTGTAGAAATTTGTTAAATATTTTGCGTAAAATAATTGCACAAATAAACAAAGGAAAAATAATAAAAATTAAATAACATTTTGTGAGAAAACAATGTCAATAACAAATTTATTTATTGATGTACAAAAGTAATCCATAAATATGGTCAAATAATGAATGCCATAAATTACTTATTTATTATTAGTTATTATTATATCTATTTCCACTCCATCGCAATATAAAATGGAAATTATACTAATTAAAACTGCTTATCGCTATAAATGTATTTCAGCTGCAGCTCAAGCCCATCCGATTAATAATGTCAAGCGCAATTAAGCTGGTTAACCTTACAGGCAATCAGGCTTACCTTGGCCTCCAGCTACAACATGCAGGTGCAATTGTTGTCTCTGCGTCCTTCGGAGTGTGCGTGTCCATTTGCATGTGAGCAGCGTTTTGTTATTACCCGTCGGACGCTTACCATGTTAATTGTTAATAATGATTATTAACTATTTGGTCTTTGGCGAGGGAAGATAACAACAACAACGGTAGATAATAGCCTAAATGCTTGTTTATCATTTTAAACACGCTCCCACAAACAGACACACACAAGGCGTATATAATCAACTATGTAACTTCGCATATTGCACAGAGGGTAACATAAAGTAAATATTATGTATGGGTTATGGAAGAATGGAATTTAGCAACAAACAATTCTCAACTTCTGCTGAAGTTGCTTGAGCATTGCTATCACAACTAACAGCTAACAACCCTGAAAGGGTCATTTATCGTCAAATGACGTTTTTCGTTATCACCTTACCAGTGATTTCTAATGCAATCCACACCCAACTTCCCACTTGGATTTGCGACACACCTTTTCCTTTAATTAAATCGGAATATATTCGCTGGGTGTAGAGAAAAAAAATCAATCGCTGTATTTGTTATCGAACCAATTACAGAGTGTAACAATGCACTTCCCAGTCTACCCCTTTAGCTGACACGCACTCGAGACGAGGCCAACGAGGCCATCACCCCCTCGATCCAGCTGCATGCCAGGGCACAAGAAAACGAAGCCCCCAATCACCTCTTATCAGGCACCTTTATTTACGGTGCTTGGCATACTAAAAACTAACGGGCGAATCAATGGGAAACGCAAAAATATGAATAAACTTGGAGTTGTGGAGGTGGCAGGGGGACATACTCATCGTTTGTGACGGAGGAGAACTTCAACAACTTGGATAGAAATCATAACAGGCACAAACGAAGCAACGACTAATATTGAATTTGCAATTCGAGTCAGTTTTTCAACTTGTGACACGCCCTCTGAGTGGGGTGCATATATATGTTTATATATATATATATACATATATAAAGAGAGATCGTTACAGAAAATTCATGAAAATCTCGCATACAGCTCAAAGCCAAAATGGAAAAGCGAAAACAAATTGAAGCTTTAGAGCTGCAGCTTGACAAACTGCAGCTGTAACAGCCGGAAGTTTTTGGGGCCATTTTTCCATTTGTCAAGTGGTTGATAGTAGGGGGTAGGATGGGCATAGGGGATGAGGAGATAGCAGCTTAACGATTTGAAGCGGACCAAGGAAGGGGCAGTGGTTGAAGCGGCGACTGGCTTACTCGCAGAATGGCCACTTTGAGCATGCCTATGGTCATGAAGGTTAAGCGGCTTAATTGCTGTTAAGGTCAATTTGCTGGACATTCGTTTTTGTCATCAGTAGGGCCCAAAAACAGATTTTCATTCTGCAAACTTTTGTGGCGCCTCTCGCTCAGCGCCATCACGAACGCAGGTTGCAGCTCCGACATTTGCATAATAACAGGAAACAATTTCTATGCGCATTTATGCTTCTGCGTGATGTTAACGCATCCAAATGCACACAGGGATCGAGCCTCAAAAAGCATTCACCGGAAAACGATGTGTTAGTTTGACAAAATGCGACATAGCCACAAAAAAATGAAAAAAAAAATGTGGGTGATGTGAGTAAACTTGTAGTTGGAGAATGTGAAGAAGCAAAGAATACGCAATTTGCTGAATCTTTGAAATTTAATTGATAGCAGCTGCAACTTTTTTTCTGGAGCAAAACAGGTTGTACTGTTGAGCGATCTATGAGAGACACATTATTAATGAAGACAAAATAAAACAAATTAGGGTTATTGTAGATATTGTGCTAGTTTAGTTTTTGATGAACACCAACAACTCAGCAAAATTCAAAATCTATCATTTGAAGTGAGTTGTTCGATGACAGTGTCTTTTCTGTCTTATATTAATTTCTACGTGTTTCACAGTTAAACTCTTTAGAAACACACTCTTAAGGACAATCTAACAGTGTTAGTTGAAATGGCAGCCCAAAGCAAATGATTGAGTACATGACTGTCAAGCAATATTTTCCAAACCAAAATCATATCCACCACCTCAACCACCAACTGATATGTAGGCAATAACACACACTGATACTTTGAGAGCCCTCAGACTCATCTAGATTTTGCTATGCACCCTTAACCAAACCTTAACTAATCTAAACTATAAAAACATGTGTAACTAAAACACATATCCAAAATGAAATATGAAACGGTGCTCTGTAAATACTGAACGGCGCCCTAAATACTTCAGAACAGTCTCGATGTGTGCTTTAACTTAACTCAATTAGTTGGCGGTATATTAAAAATTATGCACAGCGCAGCGATATTAAATGCGACACGTTTTTCTCAAATTGCCGCACGCCGGAAAGTATGCCACAAAACATGAACCTCACTCAAGCGGGTGTGTGTGCGTGTGTGTATGTACAAATGTCGCTTTATAACGTTTATTAACCTGCCATTATCGGGCAGACCCATTGCACCCACAGAACGCGTCGTTTGCGTCGTTCGCTGTCAGGCAAACCGTCTGGTAGGTGCACAATTTACACGCCGCGATACGAATCTTCAGCACGCAGCACAACAAAGCGTAATTTGTATTTGCAGTGTCTGCCCCACAAAATCTCCACCACAACCACCCTCAGGGAGCAGCTAACAAAGCAAAATACCTAATTAGTCTGCGGCTGGCTGTTTTGGGCAAGTGTCGAACATCGGTAGTGCGTTTGATTTTATTTTAATAAGTACACGAGTCTCGGGCGCTACCTCAACGCACTTTCAAATTTGCCACATGGGAATATATATATATATATATATATATATATATATATATATATATATATATATATGAGTACAATCCAACCCTCACACTATTGTAATGAAACAAAACGATTTCCATGCTTGACTTTTGTTTCGTTTCGATACGATTGTGTTTTTTTGGCCCAGTGCTAATGTCTTAATGCCTTTTTTGTTTGGAGGCCTGGAAATTGACATTTAATTACAATTTGGCCTAGCCTCAAGTTGGAGTGAAATTAGTGGCTATCATATATGTAAATACAATACATTATATATTGCTTGCATGTGGCGATAAGTGCCCAAATTTCTATTACTCGAAAATGTATATTAAATTGCAATCGAAATGTAGATAATTCATTGATTTTTTCCCCATAGTAATACTTAAATATTATATTGAATTATGCCCCGAACCAGGCACTTGCCATTAATGACATATTTTGTGCTCACCTGCGGAAGGTGTAAAAGCTCACTTTTTTGATTTTATATACTCAGGTGTGCTGTGGGAATTGCTTAAGCCTAGCATTACGCCTAAATTGACTTTTAGGGCATGTGAATTCATTATTATTTGGCAATGGTGGCCATAATAGAGTTGTGGATAAACAAAAATCATACATTGTACTTTCAGTAATAATAATTTAATGTAGGTCTACATTTATACTGCTATATTATTGAAAATAGAAAATACTACATTATTAAAAAATACACAAAAAAACGTTGCTACATATACAAAACGTATTAGCTAAGTGTTGTATTCTACTAATTATTTTTGTACCGAATGAGTAAAAGTGAAAATGTTTTATGTATTTCGATCTCAGACATGGATGGCATACCTTGAAGAACGTACTCCATATATTATAGATAATAAGCTGATACATTAATTAAAAGTGCACAAAATCTATTCTAAATATGTAAGAAAACAAGCATATAATTTTCGTTTCTCATTGTATAACAGATACGTAAGTGAAACAGCTTTGATGTGATGTAATGCGTTAACAAATCTTAAGTATAGTGGCATTTTAAAGGTTGGCAGTGCTTAAAGTAAGAGCATAAATAAGACTAAGCTTGTCACGGCATAAAACCGAGTTAGCCCTCACCTGCCCGAAAAAGTATTTTGCAGCACTAAATAAATTCGAATGCTCTGCCGCATACAGAAAAAAAAAAAAATATAAAAAAAATAAATTAAAAAAAAACATATGCCAGGCACGTTGCCCACATTTATCAAGCCGCGTGTGAAGGTATCAGCAGTCATGTGCTAACAAGAACAACAACATTTGGCACACCATCACGCCCACGTACACACACACACCCACACCCACACACACATAAGCACCAACACTCACACATTGAGATGCGCCTGTCGCTAGTGACAAAGAGTCGAAAATTTCAGTCACGCGAAAGGATTGAAAGTCATTTGATGTATTCACTGTCATTTAAGTTGCCGAGCTTATAAACCGACTCATAGATATATACACACACTCGCACAGGCACACACATATGTGTGTATTGATATTGAATTGAATCGATGAGGGTTTGGCCCTGCCAATAACTACAACAAGGGAATGATTTCAGTTATCCAACTAACTGTATGCAAATAGGAGAAAAAAAGAAAAAAAAAAAAACTCAAAGAAGCGGCAAGTTAAGTGCATTTAAGTGACAAACACATCGAAACTAGGAGTCAGTCGCCAGTCTTATTGACATATGTACTGGCAGGCAGTCAGACAGACAGACAAGCAGACAGGCGGCCAGAACAGGAACTCGATTATATACGTATGTATTTGAGAGCGAGCTGAGATAAAATTTAAATCTGTGCCACATGTTCTAGGTGGGGAACTTGTGATTTATTGAATAAATCAGTGGGGCGTTCTACTTCACGAGTTCTTCAAATATTTATCGGTGTGCGTGTACACGTGTGTGTGTGTGTGTGTGTGTGCGTGTGGTTCTTAAATTTATGTGCTCGGGTAAATAAAATGGGCCTCCGCAGACCTGCTGAAAGCCGCAAGACGAGTGCTGGCAATAAAAATAAAACTGCCAAAGTATGTGTAAACCATTCGAGCGAAAATTGTAATAAGAATTTCACACTTGTCAGCTAGACTAAAATTAATGTTCAAAGCCGCTTAAGTGATCAATTTAATATTTTATTTTTTTTGCTCTAATTAAATGCCGTTAACAAATAATTCAATTGATTTTAAGCGAAATTTATTATTCAATATTATTATCTGTCATTTGAGTTAACGTTTTTAAGCTCAAAAATGTATAATAAATTACAAGTTTTTTCTAGTTAATTTGCCAATATGCATACATTTTAAGAGCATCACATTTATAATGCCATCAAATTTAATTAAAGCTAATGAGCAAAAAGATATTTCAGTGGCACCTGTTTTTATGTGAAACCGTATTCTGTTTTTTATTTAATATTTATATTGTGTATTTAATTTTTGAATGTATTGAGTGCTTTAATTTAATTGATATATTACTTTATTAATTATTTAATTTTGCGGGTTTTCGTTTTCACTCGTCAAACTATAATTTGAAGTAGTAAACATGACTTTGATTAAATCCTTTTTTATTTTATTTTATTTTTATATTTTTTATAGATACATTTTAAGAACTTACCGACGGATACAGTGAAGAGGAACACTAATTGATAGAAAATTTGTAGAAACTGCATTTTGATAATTGTTGTATTAAATGCTGCAAGTGAAAAAAAAAACAATTTTATTAGTATTATGAATGAATATATCGTATAGCAAAAATGTAGAGAATTTTCAAAATATATAAACAATTTTAGGTTTTTACACCTGAGAAAAGGAAAAGATTTAGCTTGAGTTTTTAATTTTATATATGTATGTTGTTAAGCTGTTTGTTAAATTCAAAAACTACGTATTTGCAACCCTTGAAGATATTAAAGATTTGGTTAATATTTTATTTTTCAGATTTCTGCTAAGCTATCTGTTGAGTTATAAAAGCTGTGAACATTTTGAAAGGTGCTGATATTTTCATCTGAAATGCCCACTCTTAAATTTAGTTACGCAGCATAATTTGGTTATTTATGATATTACAAAGCTATTGTAGGTCAAGTCGGACAGGCAGCAAAAATACTCGCTGGCCCCTTAAAGTTCTACTTTGTACAAAGACCAATAACAATACCAACAACAACAACCACAAAAATGTGTTGCTTAATGCGTTAAACTTTTACTGCAACACGTAACTCAAGTTAGGCTGCAGTTGGCCAGGTTGCCGGGATGGTTCTAGCTGCACCTCTCTCTCCAAGCAAATGGGGCACCTGGCCAGATGTGGCTAAGGCGAGTTTGTTGTAGTTCCGCAAAATATTGAAAGCAATTTTGTAATCAAGAAAGGCAAAAGAACCAGCAGGGCAAGCAACAGAAAGCTTTATAAAGTAATAACTATAAAGAAAACTGCAGCGATTTTCCTACTACCGACATTCACACACACATACACACATTCACACACACACACACACATACACACACACACACACCTAGCGCTAAAAGTTTACCATTTTGAAACACTAAAGGGGGGACTAAACGAACCACAAACTGTTACCAAAAAAAAAAACAGTGAACAAAAATGTTCACATGAGAAATATTCTACATTTAAAGTTGAAAATCGGATTATAATAATCCCCTTAACCCCATGCTAGACCAAACTAGGGACAGGCTCTTTTCGTCCTTCCCCCGTCACCACTCTGCTGACATGCTGTAATCTTTTGTGGCTGCCAAAAGAACCCTAAAAACTCATGTACCGTGCACAAATGAAATTTCCTTAATAAAAGTATTTTTACCCATTGGAGTTTTGCAGTGCCTTCTCTTAATTGCTTTAGCTTCATTAACAGCAAATATAAAGAGTGAAGAAAAGGGCAACAACTTTTTAATTTATGCATTGACAAACTCCAACTACCAACAAAACCCCTGGCCCCATTTTACCGTGCCTTTCATTGCAAACTAAGTGCGCGATGGGTTAAAAAAAAAACAAACAAAAATAACAACAAAAGCAGCAGCGTCTTTTGGCTCTGTCCAAAGCGAGATAAGCCGCAAGCTGCAATCCAGACACAAAAATTTCTCACAGCAAGACACTACGGGCAGCAAGTAGAGACGGGCAGCAATTCCTGTTTGGAAGAGCGAACAAAAATTGCACACAGGGCAAAAGCGCAGCATCCTTTTAATTGGTTTTTGGTCAAACACTCTGAAGAAGAAAGAAAAAAAGAAAAAGAAAGCACTTTTTAAAGCGTTTCTCTGATTTGACTTTCCGCTAACAAAAACTAGAACTGGGTCGGTGCCTTACCAGTACTTTACTTCAGTTGTGACAACATGAAAATTGATTTTATTTGCAGTAACAAGCACCTTTTCAAACACTTCAAGTCGTCTTGGTCTATTTTCAATGACACAAGACACTAATCGAATTTATTGACTCTTTGGCTAATAGCAAAGAAATGATATTGAAATAAATATTTATTCTTAAGGCTATATTTATTTAAATAGTATTATGGAGAACACAATGAAAATTACTTTCAACTGACTATATTTGTTTAAGTAGAATTCAAGAGCTGATAAGTTTCGAGGAAAAATATTGTATATTTTAAATATTGACATTACTATCTTAATTTTATTTTGATGATTGTAATTTGAATATCTTTAAAAATTTAACCATAAAAAAAATATAAATTGCATATTTTACTTTAGCAAAATGTGTGTAAAATCTAACAAAATAGCGTATAAAAATAATTTAATAATATACCACTATTTATATGCAAATATTGTTTAACAATCAAATGTACACTATTCGTCAAAGATATTCTGTGTTTGCTGCATATGAATTTGTTTTACCCAATGGTATGCAATTATTTATATATGTATATTTGTTCTTTTCTCGCTTCATATTGCTGATGGTTGATTTTAAGCACTTCGTAAGCTGCAAAACAAAAATATAAATTGCATTGCCGCAATTTCCCATCAAACTCACAGCTGGACGGTAACTTTAGTCCCCTATTATTTCTCGAACAAAAAAAGAATAACACTCGATTGAACTTTGAGATGGTGGCAGAGCGGCTTAGCAACTTGGAATCTGCTCTGTTCTTTTTATTTATTTTGTTGTTATATCCGTGCCTCATATATTGAAAATGGCAAGGAAAAACTTTACAAATGTGCAGCGTAAATGCTGTGCTATAGAAAAAATGGAAAAGAGCAGAACGAAGTGCCGAACTTTTTCGATGCTATACAAAGTTTAGCCGATGGATGCACACATCAAAAGTTCTTCGGGCAAATAGAACAACAGGCAGACCTTTGGGCGATTGAAAAATATTTTCATATGTAAATTTGGCAAATGCTGTTGTTGTTGTTTTGCAGCAGAAAATATATTTGTATATACAAATATATATACATAGTTATCAATATGTGTGTTGCATATCAAGTGCAACATCAACAACAATAAATTTGCTTGGCATCGCTGAGTGGCAAAATGCACAGAAGTCTAAATAGAAATTTGTTGTTCTTAAAGCCGCTTTTGTCGGTGTTGTTGTTGCTTTTTGGCAGCGGTGGACTGCCAAATTTTGTGGCATGTGGAAATTTATTTCATAATCTCAACAGCAACTGCAACCCAGGCCCGAAAAGAGCAAAAATGAAAGAAAAAAAAAACATTTTGCATATGAGAACCACGAGTAGCTAAGCATGTAATTTATATCCTTGAACATTGCACTCGCTCTCCTTCTGTTGCTCTTGCTATTGCTCTACTTGCTCTTAGTCTGTCTCTCTTAGTCTGTCCATGCAGTTATTGTATTTCATACTTGCAGGGGCAGCCGCAATCGGAGTTGCGGCCTTTGGTTCTTTTGGAGCTGCAATAAATTTGCTTGTGTTGCAAATGCTTCTAGCCTTCTTCAGCTGTTTCTCTACTCTCTCCGCTTTTTAGTTGCACTTCTGCCGTTTTATTTGGCCGCATAAATTGTTTACCAATTTTCACAAGTTTGTCTGTCTAACCATCGCTGCATGTGTGCTTGTGTGGTGGTGTGTGGGTCTGTGTCTGTGTATGTGTTGGTAGAGAAAGTCCTTGCATTGGTTCCCAATGCTAAAAGCGGTTTAATAGCAAACTCTGGCAACCTTTTGATTTAGCGCTTCTGGTTTGCCAATGTATCTACTGGGGGCTAAAACTATTGTATTTTCCTTTAAATATTTTGTAATTGGGACATTTGTGAAATGCCAGAAAGTCAACAGAATTTGTGTGGCAATAAGTACGAGTGTGAGAGGCAGACTGAATTTAAGAGCTTAGGTCTGCAAATGCAACTTTTGATAAATGCAATGTTCATAAATGTATGCTTGTGTATATTTTTGAGGTGAGAAAACTTAAAATATTGATTCTCATTTTGTACTTACATTCACATTCTTATTTTGATTACTGAATGATTTTTGTGAGTTTTTATATTGGTTTTCATTCAATTGACTACTAAATTTTCATATTTCATTTTATTTTCTTCATATCCTGCCGAAGCAGGAAAGCTTACGAAAGCTTACAACTAGTTTTAGTGTTTTAAATGCATGTTACTCACATTAAGCTTAAGTGTGAATTGTTTCTAAGAAAATTGAATTTAAGATCTATGACCAAAACTCGAACCTTGATCCTTATGAAAACTTCCAGAAACTACTAGCTAAATTCAATTTAAAAAAAACTGTCTGATTTTCCGTTTTCCAATGAAAATAATAACAATAATTTAATCTCCTTTCCTGCTAAGCCAGTTTCAATAATTTAACTGACTGACTGACACTATTTAATTATTGAAAAAAAGCGAGTGCGGAACATGAAATCTCTGGTTATTTTGCTAAAATACAAAATAATTTGATAACGGAAAATACTATCTGCTTTTTTCCGTTTTTTTTTAGTTTGTCTGTGTGCTCTGACGTATTTTTTTTTTTTGGAATCATAGACCGTTTTTAGACGGACTAAGTTTCCCATTTATTCGCTTGAAAATATTAGTTTCGGTGAATTTTTTTTTAATAATTCGTGAAATAATTTCAGAGCGGTAAAAAATATTGAAATTGGGAATAATGTCGATAACAAAAAAAGTGTATGCAAGCAAAAAGCGTTGTATACCTTTTCGTAAGCGAATAAGTAAATTAAACTTAGCACGAATTCTCAAAGCGTTATGGTGTTCTAAAGGGTTAAAATACCATTTTGCTTAAGCATTTGTTCCTTCAATTTCTCATCAATTTAATATTAAGTGCACTCCCACCTGCAATTTTTAACTGCATTTTCTTTTACGGCACTCGGTTGCCATCAACCGACCCACACAAATTGCAGCTTTTGCAATTTTAAATTTTATTTAATTAAATGCAAATTAACTACGCAAATTTATCAAGCCAGGCAACAAAAAAAAAATAGCAACGAGTATAAAGAGATGAAGGGAATATTATAACGGGAAGGTTTGGGCAATAATTCTGAAAAATTCCCACAGCGACACACCTTAAGCTAATTAACGCAGCTCAAGCCAGGTGAAGGTGAACTGTGCAGAGACTTTTTCGTTCGGGAATTTTTAAAATATTTTTCGCATAAACCACAGCACAGAAGCAAAGAGTGCGACATGAGAAATGCCTTCAGCTGATGCCGATGTTGTGGCACAGCTAGAAGAAGCAGAAGCGGAAGAAGAAGAATGCGTTGTCCTTGCAGGTGGCAGTTAAAAATTGTTGAAATTCCTCGACTGGACCTCGCTGGCGTTGCCTCGCAACTCACAGCTCATTAAACGCTTGTCACCAGTTGCCCCGTTTGCTTATCATTGTGGTTGTTGTTGTTGTTGCCTCCACTGTTGGTGTTTTTTTTTTCTTTTTTTTGGGTCAGCATTCGGGATAATCCCATACAACTTAATGCGCCCCTTGGCCGTGCTAAATAGCTTTCATTATTTACTTTACTTTCGCATAAAGCGCCAAAAACAAATTTGATTTTTTTTCTGTTATTTTTTCTTGCATTTTTATGGCCAATGCTATAAAAGAGAAATCAGAAAAAATAAAGAGAGTGAGTGCGCAAATAAATTTTATTTCACTGCATTTACATTTCGGTTGGTTGGTTAAATACGAAAATGCATGAATTCTTTGGCAGTTGAAAACGCTTAAAGCCATTCAACAGGGGTCCTTGGCCTTATTGCTAGGACCGTAATAAATCATGACGCATATCAATCAGTCAATCAAATATGCCCCAGAAACTTGTCTACATATTGATTGTACGCAACAGCAGCAACCAACAGTAACAACACCAACAACCACAATTTATATCTGACTCAGCATTTTTTTGTGAAAAAAAAACGGCAAATAGAAGGAGATGAAAAAATGTGCTATGCATTTGACATTTTTCGTCAATGATACAAGCAGAAAGAAAAAAGAAAACGGAGCACATCAAGACATGTGAAAGGATACACACAAGAAGAAAAGCCGTGGAAAAACTCAGGACATTGTTGCTTAGCAGTCCCCACAGTTCCGATTTCCTTCCAAGTCTGTCCAACGCATAAGAGTCCATAAGAGTAACTTTTATGCAGTTGACAAGTTTCGTTTGATTGACGTGCTACAAGCGAACCTTTTTGTGGCACGCCCACACATGTGGCAATTGCCCAAGAAATTGCCTAAATTGCCTGATAATAATGTATTTAGCGATAAGCTCAAGCAAGAATGAAGAATGCTAGTAACAATTTATGATTAACTTCGCACAATTTGTGGGTCGTTAAAATAGTCCAGACACCACTAAAAATTATAATACAATTTTGAATCATTACTGAAAACCAAATAATTCACAGTTTTATGATAGTTCATTTATGCCTTGAACCAAACCCATGTTAAAAGGTGAATTATTTCAGGTTTTGGCTTATAATCTGATCCCCATAATCTTTTCGGCCGTATCTGTTCCTCGTTAACTTTGCTCCTCTCATTATCTCTTAGATTTTTACTTAAACATATCGTTGGCATTCTAAAAAATACCTTTAATAACTAGTATTTTTTTTATTTTGATATCTTTTAATTTGTACTTTTATTTTAAATGTTAATGAATTTATTTTTATAGCTTTTTGATTTATTTTTTTGAGTTCTAATAGTCTAAATTAAATAACAACTAATATTTCTTTTTTATAAACAGAATGATCCATTTTTCAATAAGTATTTTACTAAAAAAAACTAAACAATAAAAAAATATACATATTTTAATATATTTATTTGTAATCACGCTAAACCTACCTGGATTAAATCCAAAATAAATGCAATATTTAATATGCTCAGGTTTCTAAGAGATATTTGCTGATGTTTAAGTTAATTCAAATGTTTTCACATATTTTGCATAAAATTCGTATTAATATTCGTGGCGAATAAGTCGAAAGCAATTTGATGTCGATTTAGTTTTCGATCCTTAAAAAAGAAGCAGAGTCATGCGTGTGTGTGTAATATTTGTTGCTTGTGTGTACTAATGTTGATTGTTGCGGTTTTTGTTTTTGGCCTTTTCCTGCCATACACACACATAAGTCGGGCTTAATTTTTTTCTGTTGTATTCTTGTGTCGTTGCTTGTGACTTTTATACGTTGTTTCTTATCTCATTTCGCGTATCACGGAGCTCGTTAAAATCACCTTAAAACACGTGACTGCATGTCATGCACACAAGCACACACACACATACATAGATGCGTTATATAGGTGAAGCAACAGCTCAACCAACACACACACACACACGTGCAACCACACAGACACGGGAAACTTATGGCTGCACGAACAAAATGTGCCGTTAGGTCGATCGCCGGCTCTTTATTTCAAGCTGTTCCTTTTGCCTGCTGCAATGTCAAAAACACAAACTCACTGAACGAAATTCCAAAATATGCACACACACACACAGACACAGACACACAATGCACTGCTTTGAAGCTACGTAAGCTTCAATTCGCGTAATTGTTGCTGCAGTTTCACTTTGTTGGACTACGTCGCTTTTTTGTTGTCTCGTTTTTGTGACTGGTAACTGGTAGAAATGACGGAGCGAATTGCAAAATGGCAAACCTCACGCAAAGGCAACGCAACGAGAACTGAGCCAACGACGACAAGCAACACGGAGTTTGCCGACTGCTTTGCACAGATTAACTGTTCTTTTTCCCCACAACGAACAACAAGAACAATAGCAAGAAACGAATGCCGAGCAAGCCGCTCGGCTGTCAGGCACGAAACGTCTCACGAAGCTGCAGTCGGTCTTTGAGTTTAAAAACGAACGCTGCTGGGGAAGTTGAGTGTGCTCTCAGCAAAAAAGTGAGCAAGAGAGAGACAGAGAGCCCCTGGCCTTTTAAGTATGTCAACATGCAGAGGGGCCAGCAAAAGCAAGACGTGCAACTGCTTGCAGTCATGCAATTATTGTTCCATTTAATAAACATTATCTGATAAGGAATTTTAATGATCCAATAAGATTTTTTTGCCAAATTATAGAAATAAATCTAATTGTTTTTCTTAACAAGCATTTAATTTTTAAAAATGTAAAAATGTTTTTAAATATGTTGCTTGTTTAAATTTCTAGATTTTAATTTAGCATTGCATTTTGACGACTTTTCTGTTTGCCTAGATTCTCATCGGCTTTCCCTTGAACAAAACTAGCTTTTTGAGTGCTAGGCATATTTTGCTGTTATTCAACTGCTTGACAACTCCAACTTTACATTTCCCCTAATTTTGACAAGCAGTGAAAAGCTGGAAATGTGTGGTGGGTACATAAGCAGAACACAGGTAGGGGAAACCTAGTGCCAAGCAGTTGAAAAAGGGAACTGTGGTGTCTATGTACCCACCACACCTCCCCTATATTTCTACTGCTTGTTCACCAAACTTCTCCAGACAATATTTTGACCTGCTTGCCACACTGCTTGGAAAAGAAATTATATAAGAAATAATTATTTGTTTTTGGCCAGTGCAAAAAAAAAAATAAAATAAAATGCACCACTGAAATGTATTCGTCGAAGAGGCAATTTTATTGTACGTAAATTTATTATGGATATTTAAAAATAGCTGTATTAATATCAGTTCAGCAAATAAAAATATATTTTATAATAATCATTAATATATGAATATTAAATGCTGCATAAAATTATAAATAATTTCTAGACATTTCTAGCCAACTGGAAATGTGAATATAAAAGTAAATGTAAATAAAATTCAACAACGTACTTTTTTTTAGGGGCTTTATTGCCAAATAAAAAAAGGTCATAACCGGAATTTACTTCGCAAGAATTGAGAATGAATCGCACTGGGAATTTTGTCACCGGTTTTGAGCATCAAAGGGATTTAACTGTGAATTTGGTGCGCGATGAAAAGAGCAAGAGTTAACTGTGAATTTAGTACACATCCATGCAGAATTCAACCGAGTCCAGTTGTCTTATGTATATACGCGCCGCACTGGGAGGTAGCTTAACCATCATCATCCGAAACCGAATCGAGATTACAATAAATAGTTCTCATTATTTAGACACTATCTTCAGATCAATATTTGCGATTTGTTCGCTCACTGCAACAATAAAACTTATATTTCACAAATTTTAGCACTTATTCTATTTGACTTACGTTCAGTATTAATTCCGTTTTATCCACTTATCGATACCAAGTTTAGGCAAATTGGTAAATTTGAATATTTTACTTTTGGTATTTATATATGTATGTTTTTTTATTTTATAAAAGTTAATTTAAAAATGTATTTTTTCGTAGGTTTTACACATTTTGCCCTTTTTTTTATAAAATGTTAGTCAAATTTTACTTTACGCTTAAAGTTAAACTTTTTTTTTTGATTTTGTTTTTCGTTTCTTTTTTTTTTGTTTTTGTCTGATGTTGTTAGTATAAAATTCCGTGTTAAAGTAAATTTATTTCCCAACTCTGAACTAGGAGATTGGAAAGTTTGAGAATAAATGTGAAGCCTACTTGGAATAGGTTATATTTATATTAAATATAAATATATATAAGCATTGATAACAATTGATAGATTAATTATAAATTAAATGCATTCTAACTCTATAATTTTATGCCTTAATTCAATTTTTTCTTCATTTAAACCAAGCGCTGAGATTCAAAGCAATTTGATGATCGAACACATTGCATATTTGTGCCACATTTGCAACATCATTTTGTAGAGTCGATGAACTCTTGTTTTATTATAAGCTATTATTCTTGTCATCCTAGTTGGCCTATGGATGCTAATGACTTTATCGTCCCTAGTTGGCTGCATAATTTGTATTATTTTTAGAGCAGGCTCCTCTCGGTGCTTGCCAAGTAACCAAAATGTATTCTGTGAGTGTTTGTGTGTCTGTGTGTGTGTATTTTGGAGACTGTCTGTGGGCGTGACAGCAGGCTAATGAACTGGAAATGGGTTGTTCCGCATCAGCATAATTGCCATTTTTATGATTATGACATTTTGCGCTTGAAGTGGTTTTGCCCAATGGCAACTAATCTCCGTTTCATTTACATACATGAGAAAGAACATTGCTTATCCTGTGCTGCTTTCCTTCTGCTGCTGCACTAAAGCATTTGATTTACAATCATGCAGCTGAGGCACTTTACAGACACCAAGTCGCCCTGCAGCACATTTGGCTGTGCATCAAACTGGCGAGCCCTGAAATGATGCCCAAAATAGGTTCTTAACTGGGACTACTTTTGCTGTGATTTACGCTAGACACAGAAGCTCAGATAAGTTGCGTAGTTTCCACTTAATAGTAATTAATTGGCAACACAATAAGTACACAATAAATTCACAAATTAAATCATCATCGTTAATTAAAATGGGAACACGTCCCATTCATGATTAATTTCCAGTGTTTCACATCTGCTTTCCGAGACTTCTAGGAATAAATAAATAACAAATATTACACATCTGAATGATTAATATGCAAATAAACAAAATAATTAATAATATAAATACAATGCTTGTTATAAACCAAAATTCCTTTATTTTTATCAATTATTTATTATTACAATAAATAAACAAATAATACCAAATTATATCTAATACTCAATTTAGTATTGGAATTAAAATTGAAGTATCAACAATTTCACGGTGTACTTCTTCATCAACTCGCTCCTCTTCGCTCCTCTTCGTTCCTCCTCGATCTGGGCCAGTTTTGAAGAACCCTTCAACTTAGTTTTTGAAAAAAAAGAAAACAAGACTTTGTATCCAAAGCAGATGATTATTTATTTTTTCCGATCTTTACAAATGGGGTTACAAATGTATTTTTCTAACAATTTGTTTTCCTTCAGTTAAATTCATTTCTTTACAATATACATTATAAATACGTTGGTAGTGTTCTTAAATAGTTCATATAATAAGTTTCGATTGACTGCAAATGCGAAAATTATGAGTCAAGCCAACTATAAATCGAAAATTTCGATCTGCAAACTTTTTGTTTTATGTTTTGCCTTTGTTGTTTGGATCCGGCATTTGCCATGACAGTTTTTGTTTTTGTTTTTTCAACGTTTCAATCGAACTTAATATTAGTTTGAATAAATAAATGAGTTGGCTTAGTTTTATCTATTAGAGAGTAATAATTTTTTTTCTTTTTTTTTTCTTATGTATATATTTTTTTTTTAATTTTTGTTTTTTTCATACTTTGCAACTTGTGAACTTCGCAATGAGGGGATAAGCATCACCAGAGCATTACCACTGATTCGAGGGGCGACGCTCGGCTCCGGGCGCAGCGCTGCCGGAGAATCGCGGCGAGGAGCTCTGCGAGGAGCTGCTGCTGGGCATACTACTGCAGGCAGCCTCATTGGCCAGAAGCGTATGAATGGCCGCCAGCAGCTTCTTGCGAGCTCCAAACGCGGTGATGCCCAGCTCCATGAGATTCTCCTCGGTCAGTGTTGAAAACATTTCCAAATCGATTTCGTTTAGCACGAAAATTTCTACAAATAGAAACAATGAAATCGCGAGTTAAATTCAATTTAAAATAAAATAGATGCGACAATGTACACATCTATAAATATATTCAGTAAAGTTTGAGCAAGTAATTATATAAAAACTAAACTTGTTAAATAAGAAAAGACAAAATTAGCTCTTTGTCTAATGAACAATGTAATCACATTCATAAATCACATTCTTATAAAATACACGATCTGTAAATAAATTTGAGGTCGGAGCTGCTGCCTTTTCATAGTGTAAATAAGACCGAAAAATTGATTTAACATTGAATTATTGCTGAAAAATACACAGTTTTTTTCAATTAATTTCTTCTAATTTTTTGTGAAATATTAGAAATTTGAAAACAATATATTTTAGATAGACTTTGGCAAAGGATCGCTTGTACTTTTGGCTACTTACTGATGTAATGCTCCATGCCGAGGCTTGTCAACAGGGTGTGTATATCCTTGTGTTGTGAGAGTTGCATGCGCCGACTCACGGGCGTTGCATCGAGCAGACCCGTTGTGGCGCTCAGTCCATATGTGGATGACCCCAGACCCGGCGGCGGTGGCGGCATTCGCCAATTGTTGGCAGCACCACCGCCGGTGGCACCATCATCGTCTACCGTCTCGAGGGGCGCCGGCGAGGTGCGGCTGAGTCCCATGCCCATCCAGGCGGCCGTCGGAGTGCGCAGCTCCCCAGCAACCGGATTGCGCTCCATGGCCTTGAAGCCGAGCGCACGTTTCATATCAAAATCAAATGCGCGCTGCTGCTGCTGCTGTTGTTGCTGCTGCTGTTGATGATGATGCTGATGCTGCTGCTGCTGCTTTTGCTGCTGCTGCTGATGTTCGTAGTGAAGATTGCGATAGCTCTCGGCACTGCCGGGCAGCAAATGGGCACCGCCCGTCGTCGCACTGCCCAAGCCGAGCAGGACGCCATCGCTGAGGCGACGGCCGAGACGAGCGGCGCCAGCAATGCTGCCTGCCTCGCTGCTGTACGTGGAGTCCGGGGAATAATGCGATCGACTGGCACAGCCCAATCCGCCGGCAGCGCCGCCCGACGAGCTGGATGTGGAGGAGACGACGGTCTGCACTTGGGCAAATGGTGGATACGATTGCTCCAGCGAAGTTGTGCTGCTGCTAAAGCTCTGATAGCCACTCGTATTCTGGCTGCAGCTGTTCCGTGGCGATAATTGTACCGCTGCCGGTGCCGTTGCCACTGATCCTGTTCCGGTTCCATTTCCTGCTCCTGCCACCGGCAGCAGCGGCTTGAGCAGATTGGAGCCAGGCACTTGCAGATAGTTGTTGTTGTTGTTGGTACTGCTGCTGTTGCTGTTGTTGTTGTGGTTGCTGTTGTTGTGGTTGCAATTGTTGTTGTTCATCGTGTTCACCTGGCGCGGCTGATAGTTGCTATTGTGCAGCTGCATATACTTTTGCGTGGGCGCACATATGCCGGTGGGCGTGGCGAGGCCAACGCCCACACTGTTGCCCAGCAGCATGTTGTGGCTCTTGTTGCCATAGGCCGCCAACTGGGCGATTATCGGTGGCAGCAACGATGGCGTCTTCGGGCTATCCGGATATCCGGCGAGCAGAGCCGTCAGCTGTGCGCGATACGCCGCATTCACAGCCTTGTCCTTGGGCATATAATAGTGCTCGGGTATCTCCGGCCGGAGTGCGTGCGTCGACAGTTGCAAGATCTCCTGGCGTGCCTCATAGATTTTGTCTGGCAATAGTAAGAAATTTGAAGTAAATTTCATTTAATTTCATTGAAGAGACTTAAGAGCTTAAGCAGCCCGGGAAGTCAGTCCCCCTTCCTAATCGACATAAAACAGTTAGTAAATCTAGGATCAATCAAAATTCCAACATTCACTGACGCATTCAGTTGCAACCCTTTCTGCCGTTCTATTATTCGAATAACCTGTTCATTTATACAGTTATACAGTTTCCAAAAAAGTAGGTTTGTCTGATGTAAGATTTATTATTATATATAATTATATGATATATTATCAGCCCTCTGTATTCAACACAAGAGATAATCTATTGGTCCATTGGAATCTTAATAAATATTTGTTGGCTCATGAAAAAATATTTACATTGTTGTCGCTTAAAGTCGTTTTCACTTCCAGCCCAAAATCAGATCATTACATTTCTTGCTCATCCTTTTTCTATATCTCAATTATAAATCATATATGCATATATATATATATATATATATACATATATAAATATATAGAACATCAGCAAGAATGCAATAATTGACTCACCTATAAACTTCTCAATGCCCTTGATGACAATGGCCAAGGTGCTTTGTCGCTGCTTTTGGCGCAGTGTTATATAGACGCCGTATTTGGCATTGAGGCCCATTATATCGGAGGCATCGGTCTGATTGTCCGGAAAGTCAAATATCAATGCAACAGGCATGTTGCCGAGCAGCTGTTGTCGCGCTTTATAGACATCGTCGATGCGGCCGCTGATTGTCACCTGCGACTTCTTCAGCGGCTTCACATTGATATCAGTCAGATCGGGAAATATGATTTTGGTCTGTGTACGGTCCATGATGCTCAATAAGTTCACATTGTTCTTGCCCTTGACCACCTCGTGATGCTGCGGCGATATCTCCATTTGTACATTCACAAGAATTTGACTCTACGTGGCAGAGTTACCAATTAGATTATGTTTGATAGCTTGAGGCACGTTGCACACTTACCGCAATGCTCTCGAAAGCAAAGTTAATCAGCAGCTGCGTGGCATCTCGCACCTGAGCCGATTCCTTCTCGGAGCCCTTGACCAGCACCAGGGAGGTGTGCAGCTTGGGTCGCGATGAAAATATGACCTGAAATTACCAAAACCAAAACACAGAGTAAAAAAAAGAAAAACCAGTTTTGTCTAGTTTTGATATATAAAAACTGATGTAAAAAGAGATACAGTTTCTGACACTATTTTACTACATATTATTCCAATAATTTAGTAATCATTCCGGTCTTCAAATGGAACTTACCTGCACATTAAACTTGCTCTCAATCATTTTGATGTAAGGCGTCTCGTGATCCGGCTGCGGCTTACCCGGCCCCATCACCGGCATCTCAAAGGAGATGAGCAGCGGCGTGGAGAGCCGCACGAGGGCTCTGGCATGCTCGACGCCCTCGAGGGTGCCGCACAGCGACACCTGATTCGATTTCTCCGTCGCATTCGAGCGATTCGAGTCCGGGAAGTGAATGTGCGTGTTTGTGTCATCCATGATGCGTTTAATGTTGTTGCCGCCGCGTCCAATGATATACGAGTGGTCCGTATAGCTCACATCCATTTTCATGATCACGCGTGTGCCCTGACAGAACGAAGGACACATGAATGACAGATAAGAAAAGTAAGAAGTTGTTTTCCATACGCACTCTGGAGTCCAAGCTGCTTAGAATGTGATCCTTGGCGCGCTGCACCTGCTCCATCTTGCCCACAATGCGTACGTGGGGATCTGCGGGCGGTGGGGTTCATATATGTATATATATATATATATATTATGTATATATTTGCTATATTTATTATGTGTGCCAGTGGCTGCAGTTCTCACCCTTTTTGCTCTTGGCGCCGATCTTCAGTCTGCAAGGCCAGCTCACGTAGGTATCCGTGGTATTCATGATCTAAAATATATTTAGTTACTATGCATATATCGGCAGCTGATGCGTCTTGATGTAATACACTTGAATTTTGTATTGGCAATTAGAATAAGCTAAACATTAATGGTTGCTTCACTAAAATTTGTAGTGTGTTTGCTAAATGATTAAACGCGAATTTTGTTGTTAGGCTTTAACAATTTGTGCAAGTGTAGAAGTGAGTTAAATCTAAACAAGTACTGCAGTGCCTACTGCGACTCCCACTTAAGAAAGTCGACATGAAAGCATTATATAAAACAATAAGAAATATAATCAAACAGAATACGCTTAACTCTAAAGAAATTTGTTGGTTAAATATGATATCCGAATACTTAAATCCAACAACTATTTAAGCGTTATGAATTTTGATTTTGATATTGATACGAAATAAGAAATATTACAAAATAGAATAAAACTAAAAACAATATAATATTTGAATAAACTTAATAACAATTCTTATTTATATGAGTTATTTGAAATAAGAATTATTACAAAATGGAATAAATTTAATCTTGCATAATGAAGTCAGTTCATATCAAATTCAATTTTGAAGATCTTTGAATTTTGATTTTTTTTTTGTATGCATTGTATTTGCTTATTTATTATTAATATTAGTTGAATTCATTGGAAACAATGTTTTCAATCTCTATAACTACTTAAGACAAGAAAAACTTCAACTTACATCATCGAAGAAATACTCCGCACCATTCATGCCCTCAATCGCGCTATCCGCTACAGATGATATATGTGTATATTGAATCATTATTGCATTTAAGGAAATACTGGGACACTTACCCTTTATTAGCTGTTCCAGTTTCTGTCGATCGACCTTGAAGCGCTCCGTGTGCAGATCGTCCGGATTTTGTACGCCCAATTTGAGTGCAATGGCGCGTATGTCACTCCAATCGCTGTCCACTGACGAGATCTCGCTCGGTGCCCCGCTGCCGCCCCCCGGCCCCGTCGGCAGCGATAGGGTGCTGAGGCCGACCGGAGCGAGGGGTGTCCCCTTGCCATTGGACATGGCGGGGACATCGGCGGCCGTGGGATAAATCAGTTTGTTGAACGGGGCACAGGAGAGCATGTCGCTGTTATCGGTGATCAGTAATCGGTAATCGGTTATGGGGTATCGATTGATCGATAGACGCTTGGTTGGTTGTTCAAATTGTTCAATTTGTTTATCGAATGGTCGTTTAGGTTTAGAAACCAAGTTAAATGTCGTGAGTAGTTGAGATAGTGTGCGTGTTTGAGTAAGAGTGTGTATCTGTGTGTGTGTGTGTGTGTGTGTGTGTGTGTGTGTGTGTGTGGTGTGTGTGTGTGTGTTTGTGTGGAAGTGTATGTAAGTGTGTAAGTAAGTACGTATGTATGTGTGTGTGAGTTAAGCTGTGTGTAAAAAAGCAGAAGCAAAATTTAAACCGAAAGAAGAAAGGTGAAAAAAGGTGGGTGCGTGTGAAGAGGAAGAGTGGGTGACGAACTGGGCAAATTGGCGAACATTCTTAAATCTCCAACACATATATTATATATATACATATTTAAAGAAAACTATTAACAGGATATGAGCAATTAGTTGCGAAAATATTGTAAAAACTTTACTTGCTCATAATTTGAAAATTAGAAATTTAATTATTGTTTAATTCTCGATACAAGATGATTATATATAAAATTAAATATAATCTTTGATAGTTTTTTTTTTTAAGGAGTATGTGCTGCGTAACTATATTTGTATTTTTAATACGAAATTTAGAATTTGTATTTATATGAAATATGTTGAGATACTTTTCTGATTCACATCAAAGGCTGATGGAATATTTTTGCTGCGAAGCAGAACAATAATATTATATATTAGTATATATATATATATATTTATATATATATATATATATATATATATATACATGTATATACTAATTGGATTTGTATATATAGACATATACGAGCTACTAATAGAAAACTTATTCTGAACAATTGGCAGCATAGCTTCGTTCTTTTGGAGCTTGCAGGTTAGTTTAAATGAAGTGCTTTAAGCAACTTGCAATAAGTTTAATTGTTGAATGCCACAAACATAACCTCTACTTGAATTTACTAAAGTGCCATGAGGTTTTTCCTTCTTTCGTAACGGAAGCGCAAAGAGCGCACAGAAAGAAAAGATGGGCGTACAGAAATAATGTACAGTTAATTGGACACTTTCACCATCCACTTTCCAAGCACTTTCTTTGTAGACTTACCAAACCAGTTCGCGACTCTATTTGAGATTGAATAGGCCCCGAAAGTCCAAGCAAATGGCATGCGAGAGATCCTGGACGAATTGTATGGCCTCGACGAGACAAACGTTCATAACAAAATTACGGATTTGTACGAATCTTTCGACGAAAGGCATTTATTTATTGTGATCTATATGCATATATATAGAGTGTGTTAATATTATTCAGTTATATTCTTCTATGTATGTATATATATTTTGTGAAATTGTCTCTCTCTCTCTCTCTCTCTCTCTCCCGGTATAAATTGTGAAGAATTTATTTGCTGCCAGCTGAGGAACTTTTACTGCTACCACTTGTTTGTACGACTCGAAGACAATTGAACGTTCTTTGGCATTTTGAGATCGAGTCGGGGATCGAATCAGTCGCATGTCAGCGAAAGCTGCTAGCCAAAGAACGGTAAATTGTGTCCGGCTAAAGTGAGAAATGTAGCCCGGCCTCGAGCCTGGGGAAATGCTCACAAGTAAATGCGGCGGTCAACGAACCACTCTCAGAGAGCGCAAAAAAATATATCATGCAAACAAAACAAACTTGCGGAGAGAGTCGAACACAGCTGCACTTAGCTGTCAGGCGACAGCTGCAGTGAGCGGCTCTCTGTTAGCACATTTAAAGAGTACAATTTCCCATTGTTTTTATCCTTTGATTTAAAACCAATTGAATTTGTACTCTCTGTTAAGAGTTTAATATCTGCTTAATTGATCAAATTTATTATTTGCATATTGCATTTATTTATTATTTATTATTTACATTATTATTCATATTAGAATTTTTAGCTTTAAGCAACACGCTGTGTAAATGTTAACGACAGCGTTAACAGTGCGCTGTAATACTGCTGTAATGCAGTTAACATTTTGCGTACGTTTTGGCGCCATTGCGAATATGGAAATTATAAAAAAAAAGCTTACGCACACCAATTCATGCAATATTCCCGCCAAAACAAAACACTTACCGTAAGTTTATTTGTAGACTTGGTATTTTCAATAGTTGCACAAAGGACACAAAATTTATTTAAATTATTATTATTTTTTTTTTTTATTATTTAACACAATTATTTATAAAATCATAGATGGGCACAAAAAATATAATTTATCCAAGTAAGACGCTCGATCAGGTTATTTTATTTACGTAAAAAAAAGAATTTATTCTGTTAACTATGGCCACAATTAATGTTCCGTCAGTTGGTCAAATCGGAGCTTAGGGAAATTGTTGGCAGTCGTCTTATTTTTTTTCAATTGAACCAAAAAAATAAGCACTGTCGAAGGGGGGTTCTAGGGGGGTACAATAAATAAATGGAGACACGTGCGAAACGTGGGAAACACACAGAAGAGAGAAAAACTGAAAAAGCTAATTGAAATTGTTGTCCGAATTCGAGGCAAGGTCAAGTTTTAATTATTTTAATTATTATTTTTTTAAATACTAAACTTAATGGGGCTTAATTAGAATTTTTGTCGAAATACAACGCGTCGTAGTAAAAGCAAATTGCCGCGAGCGGTGCTTTCGTCGTCATTGAAGAGCGTTGACTGCCCGAGGCGCGAGGCTGGATCTTGTCCCGTCTGACCTTCAGGCGGAGCTTTGACTAACCGCACAGCATCGAGCTGCAGCGGAGGCGGGGAGCACCCGGTGCTCAACACGTGTATTGAGCAAAACGAAAAAGGCAAATGCACCAACAAGAGAAAGCTTTGCTTGTTTTCGTTTCAGGCTCACAAGCAGAGTTCTCTGACGAGCTTTTGCGTGCAAAGCTAAGCATAACTGCGCGAAATAAGGAAATGCCATAGATGGCGCTGCTCACTTGCAGTACTTACAGTCGTCGGCATAAATAAGTGTTCACATGCAGTACGTTAGTTTTCGCCATTTAAAGAAGCAATAAAAAATCAAATATATATTTCAGTATTTATAATTTATTATTGTTTATTTATTATATATTTAATTTGCTTATTATTAAACCAATAGCCAATAAATACTAATGCTTGCCATGTTTTCCATTTACTTTTTACATTCATTGCCCATACATTTAAATGTTATGCTTAAAATAAGGGATTTTTATTTTAGTATTTACTTTTTACAACATTGGATTTGTGTTCTTGGCTATTATTAATTCATTGCATTACATTGTTGGTTATTCTTTAATTGTTATTCTTGTCGCTTTAATCGCTTCCTCAGATATGAATATGAATTTTATATTCAATGTAAGCATTTGTATTCTGTTTTCCCTTTTCTACCGACTACCTCGAGCTTAGCTTCTAGACAACATTTATGTTTTAATTTGATTTATTTTTGCATACCTTTTCAGTGGAAAAACATTAAAAGGAATCAATTTCGATTACTTTCTATATACACTCAGAACTCGCCTCACTGCCATATAGATTTAAGTGCGAATAGATCCATATATATATATATATATATATGTATACAGCTGAGCAGAACTGAGACCCACAACTGATAACCGAATAAACCGATTCACATCGAAAATTGAGGAAATGAATAAATAAATGAGGGAAGACAACTTTCACAACACTTTTTGATTACACAAATCTGAGCGCATGCAATATATATAATATTATATATTTATTTATATCTATAGATATATGTGTGTTTATATTTATATTTATATATGTTCTTTTATCATATTCAACATTTACACATACAAATTTATTAACCACAATTTCACAATTAATTTTTATTTTCGTTTGTGCTGTTTAGACAACTGCTTAAAATACTTTACTATATACAATTTTCAATATTTTGATTATTATTTATCATTATTATTACTATTACTATTATTATTAATATTTATATTTTTTCTTTGAATATTATTTGGGCTGATTAAACTTATTTTTCGTCTTTGATTCGATTTCTCATTTAAGTTTTCGATAAATTTCCGAAATTTTTGCAATTATTGATTTGCTTTTGAATTGTTTTCTCATTTCCATTAAATTTACAATTATAATGTTTTATTTATAAGGCAAAGGAACTATTTACCGTTGGATTTTTGTTTGCCAAAAATGTTAAATAATTTGTAGTTTTTTGTTTGCAATTGCTTGAAATAATATGGATATTTTAAATAATTTGTTTTCCCTTTCTTTCCATATCCATTGTCTTTAAAATTGGTTTTTGTGTCTACAAATGAAAACTATCAGTAATTAATTTTGCATGCTTCCAAAACCGTAAAAAGTTCCTTTCTATATAATGTTTTTATTATGTTTGCTTAGGTAATTACGTTTATCAATTATGCGTTATTCTTATTCTACTGATTAGCCAAACTCTATTTACAAAATGCTCATGGAAAGAGAGAACCGTAATAACAAAATATGTGTGTGTGCGTGTATGTGTGTGTCTAAGCTCTGTAAAAGTTTTCAAATTCTTTTGCAAACTAATTATTTGCCATAAATTACTGTATTGCTGCATTGCAAAAAGCTATGCTCAAGTGCAATTTAGTCTCAGCCTCTGAAAGCTTTCAACAGTTCTCTCTTCAAAATATAAACTAGTAAGAGCGAGATAGAAGAAACTTTGGCTGTGATCAGCGCAATCAGCTGTGAATTGTAACAAAGAGTAACATGCAGTGGCTCTCAAACTGCGTATAGGTTTGCGAGTGACATTAAAACTGTGCTTATCAGCGAAACAAACTGAATATGTTTAATTATTAATTAATTTTGTTTTGCATCTGTCTATTGTTTACTAATTGCTATGCATTTTATACAAGTATAACTCTTATATAGCTATATATGATATATATTCAATGCGCTTCACCTGTTATTTACTTGGCATACATATGATTCTAAATATATTATTTATTTTCACTATAATTTATTACATTTAATAATATTTCGCATTTGCCATCGCATTAATATCAAATTACAAGTTTTCTCTTGCGCTTCGTCTGCTTCTTGGTATTTATTTCAAGCCTCAAATTGGCATTTTAACAGTTAAGCACTTTTCCCTTTTTCATAATTCATTTCTGCTTGTCTTATGGCATTAATTATTGCGCTCGCAAAAACAAACAGAGAACAAAAGAAAGAGCAAATTGTTGGTGGAGGGGGAGGGGGAGGGGGAGGACGTGTTAAGAGAAATATTCTCGCCGCTTTCCGTTTCACCTTAAGCTACTTTTTGAAATGCATTTCATCATCAATTCAGCATCAGCACGCGATGAGAGCAACGGCTGCTGGCCGCGGTGCCAACTTCTGCCAAGTCATCAATAATCGTTGATCCAGCTGCGTGGACACGCCCACTTGGGCAAGTGTCGTTGACAGCTGTTGACGCGTTAGTGGCACTGCTTCAGCGCAAGCTGCAGTTAAATCATCTCTCAAACTGGCAGCACTCGCAATATTCCCCCCGCCAACGCCGTCATCATCATCATCAACATGCTCGTCTTCTTCTTGTGCGTCTCGTTGAACGTTTGCCTGATCCAGATTCGAATTGCCAGCCGAAAGTGTTGCCAACGCCATTTGACAATTATAAAAGCATTTGTCGCTGCTCAACGCTGCCTTTGACATTGTCACATCATTGCTGCTCTTTCTCTCTCGCTCTCGCTCACGCTCGCTTTTGCTATCGCTGTCTGCGTCGCTAGTCGACTGTTGCGTCGCTGTTAGCCTCTCGCTGGCGTATTGACAGTTGATAATTTGATGGGCAGCCCAAAGCCCAATGGGTGGCTGGGCGAGTGCATCAAAATGCCACGCCCGCTTCAGCAGTTGCCTGTTGATGTGTCTGTGAAGCTTTGCAATGTGCTGAAATGGCATCGCCTCCACCAGCTTTAACAGCCAAAGGCGCCAAAAGATTTCATGCGCTGCACTCGCCGCGCCCGACGCACTGTTGTCCGCTACAAAGGGTGGAGTAAAAAAGACCGAAATGTTAAGAGAGGCTGGATTATAAAGAGAGGCGATTGTAATTGTTGCATTGCATGGAATGCATTAGCAAAGCGCATTTAAGCCATTGTGGTATAATTAAGAGCAGTGAAAGTTATAAAAAGTTTTCTTTTGCACTCAGCACTTTCTGCATAACGATCCCAAATTAAAAACTTTATTAATATTTTTCCTTTTGAGCGGCAATAGGATAATTTAAATATTTGTATATCAAGCGAATTGCTCTTTGATTTTTTTATACCACAATTTCTCATTTGCATAGTGGAGAAATGGACTCATTTTTTATGTGCAACTCTCTTGCACTCCATTGATTTTTACTCGCTTGCTGCAGTCTGAAAAATATTTGATAAGTCTACCAAAAATAAAAAAAGAAAACCAAACAAAACCAGTCAACGAAATAAACCCATGTGTGTGTGTGTGTGAGTGTGTGTGTGTGTGTGTGGTGTTCATGTCAACATTGCATTTGCATAAAGTTCACAAAAATCGACAAGCAGCAAGGAGGAGTCGGTTGCAATCGGAACTCCGACTAGGAGTCAAAAGAATCCACACCCAAAACGAAGTTCATCTCGCATGGATGGGTGCAATGCAAATAACGTTGCATACTTTGCAGCACTTGCTGAATATTTGTGCTCCTTTTCTTGTTGCAAGTCGATTTCGTTTTAAATACAATAATTTTAATAAATAAATAACTAGCTCGATGAGTGAGAGGAAAAGAGTGAAGGCGAGACAGAGAGACGGAGAGAGAGAGAGAGAGGGGCACACCACAAGCATGAATGAAAAGCCCCTCAAAATGCAAACAGCCTTTCGAAATTGCCGCTGGGTTGCTGCTGCAAGAAGAACAGTTGCTTATCGTCCGTCTGCCTGGCTGCATGCCGCGACAATCTTTCATGTCTTAAACTAAGTTTATAGCAATTTGATTTCGCTCGAGCATTTGATTCGATAAGCGTCTCAGTTATCCAGGAGCAGCAGCAGCAACAGCAGCAGCAGCAACGCCAGGCAGCAACAGTAGCATCATCGGAGGCAACATCAGAGGCAGCATCAACCTTAGAGGCAGCCGCAGCTGAATGTTTATGCTGGCAAATGTTATTTGCATAATTTACGTTGTACGTTCGAGCAGCAAACAGTTGAGGCGCCACAGGACTCAGGCGCAGGACACCAAGTGGCTTGGGCAACTATTGAAAGTTGACATAGCAGATGCTCAAAAATGTTGCTCTTCCAATTCCCCACCACCACCTACACTCCTTCCCGCCTATATGCTTAACTGCTGGCAACTGGTAACCAGGATCAGGCTGGCAAACACTCCTTAAAAGGTTTTCGTGCTCAGTTTTGAACTACTGGCAGGCGCCCAAGGAATAACTCAACGCTGAGTAAATTCAAAAAACGAATGCATTTTTATTGTGTCTGGTTTGGTACACAGATTTGTCGATTTATTTGTGGAACTTGCCTGCTCATGACAATAGACTCAAATTATTAAAAGTCATATTTCTGAATTGTAATTAATATTTTAACTGCAGTGCAACAATTTATTGAAATCTGATAAAGTTGTAAATTAACGTTAATTTGTTATCGAAGAAGTATTCAATAGTTTTCCAAATCGGTTTGTTGAAAATCAGAAATATCAAATAAAGCAACTTATAATTTATAACAACACTTTTTTCTGTCTGTGTCACGCTGGAACGATTGGCATTTCGCAACACTTACCCGAGTAGTATGTCAAATATGATTCATTGTGATCCTCGTAGCCGCCACGCTCTCGATCCCCATTATTATTGCCGTGCTCATCGAGTGGATAATTGTTGATATCATATGATCTGCCCGATGCCATTATTCTGGGCCGATCCTCCTCGATAATGCTCTCGATTTCCTCCTTGAATATGTCAAATATATTCGCCGTGCACTTGAGCTGTAAAATTGATATTTGATATATATATTCATACATTGTCATTTGCGATCTGTGTGTTACCCTCATTTGTCCCTTGAGAAAGTGCTGGTTGGTGACCATAAAGTGTATGGCACTTGTCACAGATTCCAGAGAGCTATTCTCCTGTTTCTCGATCTGATACGTCTTGATGTGATGCGGCGGCACCTGCGATTAAGCCAAATATTGAATGCAGAATGGGCAGTGAGTGTGTCAAGTGTGTCAAGTGTGTCAAGTGTGTCGAACGACTGAAACGAATGAATCGAATGAGTGCAAGCTCCAGTACATCAGCTCAAAGGATAGAAATAGAAACGGACTAGGCTTGCCACTATGAATATTTCCAAATACCCAATATGAAAAGGCGTCGCATCTGTTTTAGAAACACACACATTTCGCCGACGATTCAATTCAATGGCGATTCGTGTGGCACACAGCACTTATCACGCACCACACACCCGGCACCACAGAGCACCACACAATGCACAATGCACAAGTGCCGACTGTTGAGTGGATACTGTTCTGAACCTGAGCCGTGCTCAGAGCCTCGGTTTGGGGCCACTTCTTACGCCATCGTTGCGCCCAAAAAACATACCCATCGCAGGCAAATTTATAACTTATGAATGATGAATAGATTCACGCTTGAGTGATTAAGTGGAACACTGTCCCAGCATGGGCGGGGGGCGAGGCAGACAGGCAGGCCAGCAAGCAGACAGGCAGACAGTCAGCTAGGACGAGGCCACTTTGTTTGCGGTGAGTTTAGTTTGAAGTGCCTGCAGATACCGTTGCCAGCCTGACAGGCCTCTCCTCCTCCCCTCTCGTCTTCAGCTCATGCTGTCAGCACACACACACAACCACACACACATGAGTCGGGCAGGGCAAAGTTGGCGGGGCAGGTCCTGTTGAAAAGTGCTCGTTAGCTAAAAGATCAAGTGGCGAACCAGCGCACACCAACACACACACACACACACACACACCCAACCACACTTAAGTGTTGTTTGTGTTAGTTTTTGCTGAATTGCTTTTTTGATAATGATAAAAATATGAACCCTCTCCCCACTCGCTCTCTCCCTCTCTCTCTCTCTCTCTCTCTCTCTCTCTCTCTCTCTCTTTATCCCTCTATCTCGCTGACTCTTTCTCTAACTTCCCTTAACTTTCCCAGTTGTTCTCCTGTTCCTTTCATTTGATGCCTCCAAGGTCATGTTTCTAATCACAGCTACAAAACTAATAATTGCCGACTACCTGCGAAAAAATTGTGCTTCAATCTCCGGTTGATTTTCTTAATTTTCATCTGTTTCCATTTCAAAATTGTAACTGAAATTGCAATATTCTGAATCGGAATTCAACAGAATAAGCCAGACAAAAGAGGACAATATAAATTAATCATCCGGCGCCCAATCATCGACAGCTGGCTGATGGGATATACTCGTACTTGGTTCAACGCCTGCTACTGGCTGCAGTATATTCGCAGCAAGAGATTGGCTTAAAAAACTTATAAGCCATTTGAATACACAATTTATTATTACCTCTTAAAGAAACTTGTCCAGTTTTTGGCAACTTTCTAAAAGCTGCTGCGCTAAAATTAACCTTAATTCACGTCTGCCATTAATCATTTGCTTAGCGGTTTTTTGCAGAGTTAAAATAGTCCACAATTAGAAAAAAATGTGTTGTTCGATATAGAAACTGGAATTAAAGTTGTAAATTAAATAATATAAAATAAAAAGGTAGTTATTAAAACCAAAATGCTGGCGATATATAACTATTAGAAATTAAAGTAAAGGTGGAAAGAATTTCCTTTAGCTACTTGAGAATAACTCCGTCGCTGACTTGCTGCAAAACAAACATCGTAATCGTAATTTACTTTGCAAACTGAACTTTAAACTTTTCTCGCATTTTATTCACATTGGAAATGCCGTTTTGCCAGGCCTTGAATCACAGCACCTAAACTGAACTTACAAGTGTAGTCGACATAAGCATAAGAACCCACACCAAATGATATATTACTTGAACCAAACTGAAATTCACACTTTTCCCACAACCCCCCCTCATTCTCTCTCTCTGTCTCTGTCTGCCTCTTTTCCTTTATTCACCAAATAATTTACAACAACAATAACGTGGAAGCTGACAAAATTCTATAGCTAATGCCGAAGCTCAAAAAAAAACTAGCTGACAACCTAAACGTTTCTTGAAACAAACGCTGCAAAATGCCAGCAGACCCAAAAGTGCCCGGTCATGTTGCTTGCCTCGACTTCCTTATGCCCGCGCGACCAGCCCCCGCCCCTCCATGATCCCCCACGCAGTTACACACCTGTATAAAATCATGCAGAACTATGACAGCAGCCAAGAGAGCAACCCAACCTGTGAAAGCCAAACCCTTGCCACGTTCTGCCACGATATGTTGAAACTGCCTGCTGTGGTTGCAGCCATAAAACAGTCGGCAAAAGCAAAAGGCATAAAAAGTGACTGCCTATCAAAATATATGGCGAATCTCAGGCAAAAACAAAAAGAGCATAAAAACAAAATAGGAAAGAAACCTACGAAACGCAGGTGCCAAAAAGTGTGCAACACACACGCCGCATGAAAAATCGCACTCTAAACGCTAAAAGATTGGCAAACGATGCAACTATACAAAGTTGTTTTAGAGCTTCACCTGAGAAAGTAATCACAAGTGGATGGCTCCAGGGAAAGGAAGACACTTTAAGGCAAATCTTACAAAGAGTATCGAGTATTTGGAGTTACACTCATTTTTGAGTTTATAAAGAACAAAATCAGATGAGAATAATGAATGAAATATGAAGAAATTACATTATGTTAAAAACCATATGAAGATTAAGGTTAAACACCATTTATAAAAATTATAAATTTAAATAATTAAATAATAAAAGATTAAGATTGAGAGATTAAATGCAAGACTTAATTACAAAAACAGTGGAAATATTGTACAATAATAATGGCAAGCTACAAAGTTCTGTTAAATAAATATTAAATTTAGATCGATAATTGTGGTAATCATTGGTTTGTAAATAACATGTCACATTTAAGGCCAGCCATCCGAGTAAGTTTAAATGTGGCTAACGACTATTCCACTATTTCGGCCAGCTTTTTTTACCAAGAGTAACACATAGTTTTTCCAGTAGCCACTAATAAGAGGTGTCAACGCCAACAGAATACCTAAAAGAACTAAAAATTGCTCAAACACCTCTTGAATCCGTTGGCCTACAATTGGCCGATTCAAGTGGAAATGAAGTGTTGGAGAGAAAACTTTTATGGGAATCGGTTGGGAGTCTAATTGAAAAATTGCCGGGCCATCAATTGAAATTGGCTCGAAGCGGTCTCTAATTGAATGGCGGGTTCGAAATGGATGACGTTGCCGCCGAGTAACTGAAACCAAAACTTACCACAATACCATTAATAGTCCATGTCAAATTAGCAGCCGGCTTCGAGTATTTAATTGAGCAATTGCCGTCGACCAAATCGCCAATGCGATAACGTGCCTGGATCCCGGTAACCACTGTGTGCTCTTCCGGTAATTCTGCGCAAAAGAGATAGAAAACAAGCACATTTATAGCGCGAGAGGGACAGAGGTGTGTGTGTTCAGACTGCATAATGGAAATGTAAAATTAGCTGACCAGCACTCGAAAAATGGCAAAGGCTGTGGGCCCATTTGTCTAATTAATTTGCTTTTGCAAAGGGACCGCCTTTCGCCAATTTTTATTTGCTTTTCGCTTTTATTTTATGTTTTTTTATGGTGTTTATTTTGTCCCTTTTGCTTGTCGTTTTGCTGGACGGCATTTTGCATTGCATCTTTTCAGTTTTTACTTACCCACCACCTCCATTTCGCCGGACACCATAGCCGTTTGAAATGTGGGCGCCTCCACGGATATTTCGCATGTAAATTTGCCCGAAATATTCAGCGGCACCGACTGCAGCACGACATGACTTTGATTCGAGAGGTTCCTCTGCAAACGTGTTGAAAGCGAGAGTGAGAGAGACACAGAACGATGGAAGAAAAGAGAGGGAGAAAATTAGTTGGAAAAATTGGCCAGATGCAATGCATAAAAATTTAATATAACGCAAAGTGCAAAGAAAGGTTGCGGGGAAAGCGTACGTTGATGAAAGGTGATGAACGAAATTTGCCAACTGAGGGCTGCCCCTTGGATTGCTTTGAGTCAAAGCAGTTTGGCAATTTGGTTATGCAATGATTTGCAATATTAAAAATATGATGGAGTGCTTGCAAATCTCTTATTTGCGAGTTGACCAGCGGCAAACAATAACTGCCAAGAATCCACTTGTATAAATACACATCGGAATATTGCAAATGCAATCAAAGTGTGCCTGATAATGGATATTAACAATAATCCTCTATTATTTTGATATTAGCATTATAAATTTGCAATTTGGTAACGCTGAAGCCTTGCATGAGCTGCACATTTAATTGTGTGCCACAAATGTGTTGCATTTGTCGAGGACTCGAGACCTGTCCACTCATCAACCACTCGGAATATCCGAAATTGTTTACGCGAAATTAAACCTTTGGCAGTGTTGTGTGTGTGGTATACGTGTGGTATTTGCTGTGTTGCAATTAAATTCAATAAATTGCATTTAAAGATAGGCTTTAATGGGCAAAAATATGTCACTTGCCACTTGACAGCTCTGAACGGAAACTGAGCTGCACAGAATTGAAGTGGACTGAAGTGGATTGCTTTCGCCGGATATTTAACCCAATTTAGCCCGGACACCTAATTGGCCTGGTTGCATTTACACGTAAAAATTGAAGTTGAGAACTCCGCTCATCAACTTTATGGGAGTATTTTTTTATATAATGCAATTTACATATACTGTTTTATAATGAGCCGCAAGTCAATCGCAAGCAGACTAATTGGGCAACGGAACCCAATGGATACACTCCGGCTGGATGTCTCTTGTTGGTGCTGTTGCTGTTGATGTTGCTGTTGATGTTGTTGTGTATAATTACAACATTCAGAGATTGTTGTGAAACGACCGAATGAGATTTTGCCAGCGACTGGCTTAATGCAATCAGCCATTATGGGCATAATTTACAGTGCGTTTGTTATTTTATGACACGCAACTGCAGCATGTGCTCTTAATGTGGGACACAAACTCTCGACATCCCATGGGGCATACTCCATCCCTATATACATATATATATATATATATATGTGTGAATATATATGTACTTAAATATATACTCTTTCTCATCGTGTACTCACCTCGACATTAAGGCCACTTGTCATGGCAAACACTTTCATTGCCGGATTCTCTTTGGGTGTATAGCGATAAAACTCACGCTTGCCTTTATACCATTTCACCGAATATAGCGTATCGTTTTCCATATCGTAATTACAGGTGAACAGGGCGTTACTGCCGCGCTTCACCGCCTGTGGAATCCTCACCGACACGTCCTTCAGCGCAACAATAAAATCTGCAAAGCATAACGAACACAAAACACAACACACAAAACATTAGGGGTATGCGCATAAGAATATAATTTTATATGCGTTCCGCTAAATGAAATTAAGCACAGACGACGAGCTGTTATCATGCGAGCGTTGCCGAAATTGAGCAGCGTAGCTTATTTACTGAAATTTCATTAATTCCGCGTCAAGGAGGCTCCAGGGAAGGAGTTAGACGGTTATTGATATTATTATTATTGTGGTTTCAACGAGGTGATTGACTTAAGTGGTAAACCAGAACCAAAAACCAGTGCGAGCAGTTGGCTTCGGCGTGGCACAGCGCGACTCTCGGTTGTATTCGAAACTTAAATATAACATAATTAAATATAATTATTAAATATTTTGTAAGTACACCTTTTAATCTGTAGTTCAGCAGACAGGCGAGGTCCAATTATGTTAACTTCCCTTTATTGCCCCCGTTTTTCAATAAAAACACATTTCTGAGTTTGACAGAATATATTACAAATAATCGCAAGTCTTTTGCTTTTCCACATGATAATTTCTAGATACGTTTGAAAACGGTTGAAGAAAAATGTCAATTTTCAAAATGGGTAGCTAATTCTTGTTCGCAAATTGAAGCAACTATGATAGGGAGAGAGAGAGAGAGAGAGAGAGAGAGACATGCAGAGAGTTTGCGAGAGAGAGGCAGAAACTACGCAATGTAGTATATAATAAGTCGTGTAAGCTTAAGTTCATGAAAATCGAATAGAAATTCGATTCAAATAGAAAATAACTATAGGTATCCATCAATATTCAGCAGGGCACAGAGGGGCACTCGATAAATTCGAACAGTATAAGTAGCTGCACATGCTGGGAAGGCATTATAAATGGCATAGAAAAGTCAGCGCATTATTTTGCTGCAAAGCAAAATGGCAAAAACTGAAAAGTGGCAAAAATGAAGTGCTAAACAGCAAGGAGGTGGAGGGGGTGGGGGAATGAATGGCAGTACACACACATAAAAGGACAGACGGAAGGGCAGACAGATAGATAGACAGGCGGAATGAAAAACGGAAAAGCAAACTTGAAATAGTATTTTACTGCATGCTAGTTTGATAAAGCCTGTATTCAAGCAACCTCCGTGCTGCTGTTGGCAACCAGCTAAATGGAGAACCATTAAAAGTGGACATTTGTAAACATAAACTGACAGATAAACACCCAACGCAGACATGGCAAAACTTTGCGAGGGACGGGTTGGTCAACTCATGGGTCTGGTGGGGAATGGACAATGAGTTGCCCTTGCAGTTTTCATTGGTTTATATTACCTGTAAGCACCGCATGCTCAGCTAGAGAGAAAGCCGTTAAAATACTTAACAAACGTAGATTGTAAAACTTTTTATAACAAAATAAAATGCCAGGCAAAAAAAAAGTTGTTGTGTTATACGAGCTGCAACCACAACAATCGCAGCAGAAGCTGCAGCAGCAGCAGGAGGAGCAGCAAATGCAACCTCTGCTGAAGGACAATTTTACTCGCCGGTCCAAGTCCGATAGCAACAACAATGCACTGCGGCACGGGGGTAGGGAGGGGTTGACGGGGTGGCTGTGGCAACTGTGGAATACTGCGATACGATATGTGGAACCAAAGCAAAAACAAAGCGCTCGTTATATGGGTCAATATGAAACAATAAGGATTGTGAAAATGTATTTAAAAAAGAACAACAAAAAAAGGACTTACAAATGGGGGAAAAAAAGAAGAAAAACATCGAAGTTAAATGGTGAAAACAAAAACCAAAAACAAAACAATGGCTGCCAACTTAGTCATTACGTGCCACCAGGAGCGGGACACCTATGGGGCATATAGTATATGATGCTATTTGGGGCTACATTTTGTTGTCACATGGAACGCACTAAGGAAATGCGAACTGCACGAAATAGGATCCGCTCCGCTCCGTGTGGTCAGGTCAGAAACTTGCAACTTGCTTATCGAAAGCTGTTACAAAGTCCACACACAATGGACTGTCTGTCCAGAGTTCAATTCAGTGGGGGGCGTGGTGGAGTGGTTGGCTTCAATTTCTATTTCGACTGTTCAGGCTTGTAATTTGCGCATATGCAATGCACATTGTATGGAGTTTGTTATTGTTTGTTCATTTTCGTTTTCGTTGTTGTTCGGTTTTCTTTTTTTTTTTTTTGTTTGTGTCTAGAAGAAGGTCAAAGTTGTTTTTTGCTTGGGTTTTCCAATCATTGGCGCAACTAATTGAAATGCGTTTTGATGCGAATTGTTGAAATTTCACAAACTATGTTTTTTTTGAAGACTGCATAACAGTGAAGACTTAGAAATGTTTATTAATTTATAATATGAAGCTTTTAAAACTTTCCAATTCTGGTTTCCATAATTTCGCTTATTGATTAGCTTTTAAGGAGTAAAAAGTTGGCAAATTGATGCCAAATTTGCTTCAATTACCCAACTAAAAAATGTGCAAAACTTTTTATATTTTTCCGTGCATCTTTTTTTGTTATTGCTTTATTATTCTTTTTTTTGTGGCTGCATATAAACTCTGTGATTAGTTTTTCTTCTTTTTTTTTTTTTGGTTTGGTAGACAAGTGCAAAATGATAATTTATTGCTTGTCGTTTTTACATTTATGCGGTTTTGTTGAGTTTATCAGGTTGCTCAGTCGTTGACTTTAATAAATCAGCTGGTCTTGGAAACTTTACAGACGAAATGCATTTGGCTTTGACATTGAAAGCTGATCAAAAGTTAAGCAGCCAAACAAACTGCGAGGCAAACACCTCAAAGTGTTGCTCAAAACTCAGACAAAACAAACACAAACCGATTTGATACGGGGCGGTTGGAGTAAAGGCTAAGGGTCGTGGTGTTGCCTCGAAGTGTTGCCAACACGAGGGTGCCACTAAGTTGGCTTGCACCAAAACACACACACACACACACCCATATACACACACATATATACACACACACAGAGGAATGACACAACAACCGAATTCAGACACACATTGAGCGAGTGCGAGTAACAACTTCAGACCCACTTATAGCTGCAGACCGAGGCTCGAACGCCGACAAAAGCCACAAAAAAATATAACCTGACCAGAAAAAAGTGCCATCAGCGGGCTTCCCAACCAACTGATGACTGAGAACGAAGTCGACTGTCAACACAGCAGCCAACCATTTGACCAACCATTCCCTCCATATGCCCCTTACTGCTGCTTACGCCTGCCTGCCAGCCAGCCTGGCTGCTTGTTTTGCAGCCATTTCAACTTTGGAATTTCAATAAGGACCTGGATGTAACGCAGTGAAAATGCCGCAGGTGGTAGGCATATACATAAGGGAGGGCAGTGAAGGGAATACAAAAGAAAAGCAAATAAGCCAAAAAGTAAATACATAAATTAAAAGTGGCGAAAAGGCGCGAAATGTTCAATGCGTGAATTAAATGAAATTCTGTGCTTAACAACTGAAAATTTGAGTTAAATACCGTCATGGTGCGGATTTTCCCTCCAAATTCCCCACCGTTGTCATTGATATCGAAAATCAACAATTTGCCATTAAGTGTTATTGGCGGATTCAAATTTGTTATTTTATTATCTGAATGTTAATTATATAATGCCATTAAATAAAAGTAAATTATAAACATAAATATTTATTATGTGCTCCCAATCAACGATTAAGATTTATTTATTTTTTTCTGAATATAAATAGGAATTTGTTTTAAAAACAAAAATATAAATATATATATTGTGTGTTCCCAATAAGCGATTAAGTTTCACATCATTCAGAACGACCATTTATAAATCAAACTAATTCTGATCCATTAAGCAATCAGCAATTCAGGTTTTTTTTCTTTTAATATCGGAGTTTTATTTACTACCAGTAATCGAAATAGATGAATATTTAAAAATTTCCGAAGCTGACCAAGATATCTGCCTCTTCCAACGTAACAAACTAGTATTTTTTAAGCCTTTAGCCACATTTTTTTTTCATTTCACTATATTCGTAACAATTTTTTATCATCAGCTGTCAATAGTTCATGCAGCTGGTCAGTGGAAAAATGGGAAAAGAAAAATAGAAACAGTGAAAATCATTACATAAAAGTGTTTTATGTTTTGCTATTGCAACTTTGACCAGGCGCCGTATGAGCCACACACACACACACACACACACACACACACATCCTCACACAGTTGTGTAGTTGTTGTTGCAGTGAAAGGCTCTCTCGTTTTGGAAGTAGTCCAAACTTTCAAATAGCAACAACAACAAACAGAGCTACAACAATCAGAACAACAACGATTTGTTGCTGTAATTTTGTGTTTTGGCTGACTTTTTTTGTATTTTGCCATAAAACTTCAAAAAATGGAATAAAAGAAAAATATAGCAAATCGAAATAAAACGCATTTTTATATGTATCTGTATTTATGAACCCCATAAATATGTCAAATAAATTACAAAACAGTCAAAATATTGTGGCATCTGTGTGTTACTCTCTCAGTGTGTGAAGTCATTTATGACGATAAGGCAGAGAGCGTATTTTTGTTTACGAGTATTCAGTGTATTTGTCGTTTGTCTACGGCCGTCTGAATTTTATTTTAGAGTTTCCAGCAAATATTCGGCTGAATTGATTGTTATTACAGAGGCTTTTTTTGTCATTTTTCATTTCGCTTTACTTTGGCCATGAAGTCCGTAACGTATCGGTGAGAAGATGAGTTAATGTGTTGAAAACTTTAATGCTTAACAGCTTATCCAACAGAAAGTGACTCAATATACTCATTAATATGCTGTTAACATTTCAACAAAAGATTATCATCTTTAGGCTTACATATCTTACATATATCTTTTCGATCGTATTTGAACTTTGTGGTAACTTGAATCTGGTCTAAACTGGTATGTAATATTCGGATTGTGAAAGATAGTCCATCTTCCTTGTTTTTAGATATCATTTCGAAAATATTTCCATTTAATATGTTTATAGTTTTGATCGATTTTTAATCAGAATTTTGTATAATAACGTCCTGTCTTTAAACATTTTATATGCAGAGCTCTGAAAGCAACTGCTAATACGTAAAATTAAATCAAAATATGATTATAAATCATTAGGGGAATTGACTTTATATATACATCAATATTGAACAAACTCACTCACACTCAACTTTATGGTATTAATATTAGTATTTTCATCACATAAAATATTTATATTATTTTTGGGGAAATCATTTTGGTAATTTGGTTATTTGAAGCGTTGGAAAAACCGCGCTAAAGCCCGCCCAATTTTTGGAGTACCATCAAAATATGCCGCAAAACTTTTCATTAGCCGCAATGGTGAAAACACACAAAACAGAAAACAAAGTAAAATTTTGTGTGCGGGTAGAGAGGGTAGCAGGTCTGATCAGACAAAAGCCCTGCCCGCAGACAATTTCATTAAAGTATTGAAACATAAACAGACACAGAGCCACACACATACACTGACACACACATACACTAATGAGCATAGTGTGGCTACTGCCATAGGACGTAGTTGGTTAAGGCCTGTTCCTAAAGAGAGGCTCGTGGTCCGGTAGGTAAGTAACCGAAAATGCCGAAAAACTAAAAACAAATACAAAAGCGTACGCAGTTTGCAGTTGGCGCATACCCAAAATGCTTGTCACTGCACCGGAAATGCATTACACACACTTGCAAACGCACACAGATACAGCAAACAAATGTCGTGTTTGTGAATTGTTTGGTTAGCGGAGTGGCAGACAGAGATAGAAGATATAGAGAGAAAGAATGGGAGAGAAAGAGGGTGTTGGGTTTGCCGCTCGGCGACGCTCGACGCTCAACTATTAAATAAACATGCAAATTATTGCGCAATTTTTGATTACGATTTTTCAACATACAACAGCAAAAGCAACGACAGCAACAACAGCAACAACAACAAAAACACCACCAACAAAAATAACAAAAGCAAGCTGCCTGCATATTTTTGTATGTAATTCCCTTCACTCGAAACCGCGATCAGCCCCCTTCCAGGCATACACTGCATGCATTTAACACTCAACGCCTATTTTGCATACAAATTTTATTATTATTATACATACATATTTGTATTGAATCGCTGGCAATGCCGCGACAATTCCCCAACAACAAAAACAACCACAATGAGAATACAACAGCACATTCGTTGTTGTTGTTTTTTATTTTTAATTTTTTCGGTTTTTCTTTTTTTTTTTGTGGTATTTATGTATGTTTTTTTTGGCATTATGCAAAATGAAAATCTGCAATTTCTCGCTTGACACTTGTTTGTTGTCATGTTTTCTACATTCTGACAATGACAATACACACAATGCCAATTTCGGGTGGTCAATCGAAAATTCTTGAATTTGTTAAAGTTATTCAGAGAGTTGACCGGGTTTTCTATACTTAATTCTGTGTATTGGCAAATACATTTTTAAACAAAACATAATCGTTTCTGTCATCAACCAAACTAGTTTAAAAGCAAACAGCACACAAAATGCAATTATATCAAGAGCCTCTCAATTTATATTTGTCTAATATGTTTTATAAAATGAAATATATAATCAAAAATATTAAAATGTGAGTTAACTTTTATATATTTTCTGTGATAAACAGCAATCTTTATCATTCATAAAGTGAATCTCACAATAAGTAAACAGCTTACAGTAAACAATTTAATAGATTTGAAAGCTTCAAACGCCACAAGGAACACATGTTATAAGCACTAAATATTGAAGTTTTTGCAAAATGTAATATTAATGTATGCAACAATCCATTTGCAGCAATCGACAACATACAAATCGAGCCATCAAATGCAGCTACCCAACAACTTGAATAGTAAATATTCGCAAGTAAATTAACAAAAAAATAAAAACGAAATTAAAAAATGCAGAAATTGCATATGAAATATGTTTCAATGCATTTTACATGTGAGTTTTCAGCAACTGTTGTCATTCAGTTGCGCAGAACACTGGACGCAGCATTTATGTGTGCATTTTTTAACATTTTTTTTTTCAAACTCTACGTGCATCGCGAACGCCCAGTTGTGCACCTGAACACCTTATCCCTACCCCCTATAGTGACATAAAAAATATATATAAACTTTATAGTGTGGTGTCTAATAAATGTGGTGAGAGTTTTGCGTCGCCAAGCAAAGACTTTTAAGGATACGCTTTAAAAATAATTATTAAGTGATAGCCAGACTCTGACGATGTTATTCGATGTTAAATCGTAAAAACAACTTATATAATAATAACTTTATGTAAGCAATGCAAGTTTATATCTTCTTGCTTTAAATTTTATAGCACATCTAAAATTTATTGTTTTTAATTAACTATTTATTCCATTTGATTTTAAATTTACGGATATTCTTCATGGCTTGGATGATGTTTGTGAATGTTTGGCTAAAAGTTACTTAAGCAAAAACGCGAAATATATTCACAAGACCACAAATGAGTAGCCACCAGTAGCCGGAAATGACCCACCACGCAGTTTTCAAACTGTCGTTCATTGCACATCAATTGCAGTGAGTTTTTACCAAAGAAAGTTCTTCGATTTTGGGTGGCTTTTGGGTTGGTGGCGGCGATTCGCTGATGATGCTGTTGGCGACGCTTTGGCGGTTGCACACACACACTCAGACACAGACACACTCATGAATGTCTTGCATTGTATTACCCATTCCTCGTCTCTCGTACACCTCCAAGTCTGCTCCTTTGTATTCCTTACGGTCAATGGAGATGACATGCCAAATGCATGAACAAATATTCGATCGCTTTCTTCTATTGCTTTGCTTTTGGTTGGATAGATTTTCAAAGTTTTTGGCTGCTATTATTAATAGAGGGCATTGAAAATGACTTATTTAAGAGTTTTAATTTTTCTGCATACTGTATAAGAATAATATTATATATATTTAATTATATTTAAAATAAACCATTTAGTTACATATCTTTGAAGGTGTAAAAAGTTGCGAAAATATTTCGCAAATCGAGTTACTGTGCTAAATATAATTTTGTTCTAAAATTTAATATTTCCAAATTTGTATGGTAAATGTAGTAAAATATTAAACAGCAACTGTAGTAGATGCCTTGTCAAAACGAGCGTTTAATGTTAATGCCAATATAATCAACTTGGGCAATCAATATGCGAATGGTCCCAAGGACTTGTCCTTTTGTTCCCCTACAATGCCATTTGAGTGCCATAAACAAAACATAAAATATTGTGCATATACATATCTGTCGAGTGTTGCGAGTCCTCTCTGCCAATGTGCAATTCACATTTAGATTGAAGTGATGGGGCTACCAAAAAGTGCCAGCACGTCAGAACTCTCCCTTACAACAGCTCCAACAACAACAACAACAACAATGACAGCGGCTGCAAGGTATAAAATTGGATGGACCTTTCGTTCTTTCTCTATCTATCTATCTATCTCTCTCTCTCTTGTTTTATTTTGCTTTCCGTATGTGGCCAAAACATTGTTTAGTAATTTATTTTATTTTAGACAGTTTTCCCATATCTACCAAAAGTGATGGGCCATCTCTACTGCTTCATCATCTTGTATACTGTTGTTGTATTTATTGTTGCTACTTATGCATCGTCATTGCAGCAGCTACTCGAATTCAAAACTTCAGCCTGAAAAATTGCCTTGCTACGTGTCCGATGTAAGGAGCAGGAACTGGAGCTAGAGCTGGAACATTTAGTATGCAAAGCAAGCAAGTTTTTTGAGCTGCAGTTGGCGTTTCGCTGGGAGTTGAAAGTCGAAGATAAATTGATATTTTGAGACTGCAATGGATAGTATTTACTTTACGGCCAATGCGCAAATTGTAAACTGTCCAGTGCCATTTAAGCAGAATATAAAAAAAAAAAACAACTGCCGCAATAACAGAGAAAACGTCGAAAAGCGCAGAGAGACTGAACTGGCAGACGCTCTAACAATTTCGCGAATTATTGAGACACAGCCTGTTGATATTTGTTGGCATTTCAACAGTTTGAAAGAGAATTTAAAAAATCTGACAGAATATCCAATAAAAGAATCTTATTTTTTAAGCAACAATTTCGGCATTTTAAGTTACTCAATTTTCGCACTGCATATTTTTATGCATTTATATTTAAAGCAGGGTATTCAAAAAAGGAACAATAAGTTGAAAAGCTGTATTCGTTTCATGGTTCGATACCTATCAGAATGCCTTAATTAAGAACGCTTTGACTTTTGCAAACAGTTCAGCAAACTGTGTAGGTGTCTCGTTCACTCTTCCAACCAAAAACAATTTCAGTCTGTTTGCTACCTTGCCCGAAACAAGGCAGCAAAAATAAAGAAATGCAAACCGACAATTTACAGCTTACAGTCAATAGCAAGCAACCGAACACGTCGCACGTTATTGCGAAAATACTGAAAATTGGTTTGTTTGATGGAACAATGTCTGCGCAAATTCGATACAGAGTTCCACACCGCATATACAATACGTATTCAAGTATGTACGTATATTTAAAAAACTCGGCCGCCTCTGATAGTCCAAAAATAAATTACAAATTTATATAGCGTGGCCCATTTTGCGTGTTTCCCTTTGGTTAATAACTTTTGGGACTGTAAAATGGCAACAAGCCACGGCGCAGTTAAAACCACTCGCATTGCATTCGCCCTAGTACCCTGATTGGTTTGCCAATTGTTGACTCCATATCTTCTTACACAATCAAAATAAATATATACATATATATTAAGTTAACAATTAATAAAAATTAAAGTGCAAATGTTTTCCTGCAATGAGAAAACAATATTAATATGATTTTTCCTCAGATAATCAAACTACAAATGCAAATCAAGCCTTGTGTTTAATTTAGTGCAGATACCAGTTAAGATCTATTAGGGATATCTATGTCGACAGATTATAATAATACCATCATATGTATCTGTATATATATATATATTAATATATATACATATATATTTACACTTACATAAGTCACTGGCTTGCTAATCAGATTTAGGCAAATACGCCTAATGCAGTAATAAAGACCAAAAGCCGGAGAACGCCACGGGGCTCAGACTCAGTCTGTGTCTATGACTAAGCCGGAGCCAGGCAGAGGCAGCACTTGAAGAGCTGCTTATCAAATACAAATTACAAATCCGAGCGAAAAACAACAACAAACAACAACTTGGGAGGAATTGCGGCAGTGGCCACAGACACAAAACACAAAAGCATGATTGAGAGGGTCCAAATCTGTTATCAAATGAATGTGCTATGATAAATGAAAAAGAAAGACAAAATAAAAATGAAAGAGGCGAGCCAAAGAGAATCCTTACTGTTGACTTTAAGATGGATACAAGAGGCACGCACAACAAACGATATGTGTGTGTTTGAGTGTGTGTATTTATGTGGCTATGTATGGCTTGTCTTATATACAAATCTTAAGTCGAGTCACTTCAACATAATCACACGACAAGCCGAAAAACAAAGCTAACCAACTAATAGATGGACACTCAGATTGTTGTAACTGTAGTTGTTGTTGTTGTTGCTGCTGCTGTGTGCTATTGATAAGCATCGAATTCATTAATTTATATGTTCCATGAGTATCAGGCAGCTAACAGTGAGCAGCCAAAGGAGTTGCTGCCACGTTTTGTCAGGATAGCTTTGTAATGTGAAACTAAGTGATTTGCTGCGTGCGTGTGTCTGTCTGACTGTCTGTGTATATGCGTGTTGAGTATATATACATATATATATATATATATATATATCTTCATTACAAATCCTTGATGGGATTTGAAATGAAATGACCGCACCCAAACAGACAGAGAGAAAGAGAGAGAAGGCGAAAGATAGAGGTAAGGACAAAGTCTTGTCTTTATGGTCAGCCAGCTAGTTGGCTTTAAGCAGTAAATTCAATCAATTTGGTCAGACAAAGCAGCAACTGACTATAAATGAACTGTCCATAGCTGAAACTTGTATCTGACAGCGTACAATAAAATCTTAACCCAAATAGTATGTCACAGCAATTAATTCAAATGGTAGACACATCTAGACAATGAGCTCAGTGAAATACAACCCATGCCCAATGGGTAACTGGTGTCAAAGGTCGTGATGAAAGCGAATTTTCAGCCACAATTGTTCTGTCTATGACAACAAGTCGTATGCGTACTCAAAAAGCCACTGTGAAGTTTTCTGATTCTGGTTTAAAGGTAAACTGGCTGGATTGCATTTGACAGCTCATTTTTGGTATGCTTTGAGTTCCTTAAAGCCCAAAGCCAAAACTGTCAACGTTTTGTTGTAAATCAAAAATGGTTTTTACTACAAAATTATAAATGGCCAATCGACGATCTGAGCCAAAGCAATTCCAAACATTTACACAATTAGAAAACATCAAACGACTGACCCATAAATCAATGTTGAATATATACAGACTTGTACAAAGTAAATGTTATAGATCAAATTGAAGCAAATATGTAATTAGTATACAATCAAGAACAAGCACAAGTTGTGGTTCACAATTTTCATATGAAACAAGTAAAATTGGCAATTGGATACTTGACATGATCTAATGTGTATGTAAATACTTTATGAATTTATAGAATTTGTGGTAAAGGGCAAATAATTCGAATGTTCAAAAGAAAAAGTATTTATTTATGTATATGAGAGCAAATAGCTACCGGCACGATATACTCGTATCTAACTTGGTCGCAGTGCATGAAGCATGCCAATAATAATATATGAGAATAATCATTGTTATTAACAATATATATTATATAATTTCATTAAGAGTCCATTGCTTTAATAATTGTGATGCCATACTTTAGAATACATTTACTCAATCTAAAATCAGTCTAAATTATGTCTAAGCAAGTTCCATCCACAGAATAAAAGAAGACTGCAAACTGACACATCCCGTCTTGTTCATAATTGGTATTTGTGTCTATAGTTTTTAAAAGCTAATTTTTTTTGTAAGCTAATTTTGCTTTGCTTTGTAGAAAACTCAATAAGTCTTACAAAAGAAATATCAAAATGTTAAAATATGCAAATCAATAGTTTAGCGCTCACACATGGTATAGCTAATAGCTAATAATATTTCTTGAAAGCATCCAAATTTATCTGCTTATCTGGTGTCTCTCTGGTCTCTAAATAGTCAGTATGCTAACCGCATCTGAACTGGCAACAGGTCATTTGCTTTTTTTTTGCCTCTGCCTTATTGCCAAAATCGATTAGTAACTTATTGCATTTTAGTTTGGCTTTGCTTTCATTGAGGTGCTGCTTCGAGTTGCAGATATGCTATTCAGCACCAAGCTTTGAGGCAAATTTGGAACTTATTGCTGCTCCACAATCCGGTGCGAGCTACGAAACGCAAACGGCTAACGGCAAAAGTGCAAGCTATAATCACAATCCACATGCAGAAGACTGGTCAGGCAACGCAGCACGGAACCCATTTGCAGTGAGTATTGATCCGCTTCCTTTCGATTCTAATTCAGCTATTGTTACAAAAGCATGCATAACTGCATTTTTTAATTGCTATGAATGAGGCGGATTGTGCAAATGCGTATTAGTTGCCTCGACTCTTCATACACATCCAAGAGACAGAATTGCTTGTAAGAGACAATAGAATAGCGTTAATAATGCAGAGGATTTCAGCCTTGCCAAGAAAATTGTCATTATTTCAAATTCGATTGCACATGAAAATGTTAAAACAGTCTTCTTCATTGTTCAGAGTTCAGTGGGATGAACAATTTCTGCTTGATAGTTCTGTTAATTAATTGCGACAGATTTTAGCTCAATTCTCGCCAACTGCCAACATTACTTTGAATTGCTTAAACTCCTGAGTATAGTATGTGGATAATAAAATAAAATTTAAAATATTCCCTATTCAGAAGCAATGATTGCTTCAATAAATATATTTTATTACAAAATGTAATTTAAGAATAATTATTAATGAATTGAATTGAATTTTTTACAAAATGCCGAGGAGTGACGTCATAACTGAGAAGCTTTATTTACCATTCCCAATAATAGAAAGAAAAAAGATAAACAAATATAAAAAAAAATGGAAATAACAAAAGTAAACATAAACAATAATAATACTTGTAAACAAAAGTTAAAAAAGACAGATAAAAAGACAAAAAGATAGACCCGTAAGATAGTAAGTACGAATTGCGACTTCCGAATTTCAATTGAAATTCCGACAAGTGACAAAATTTCTGCCATTTCCAAATTGATATCAATTATTTATTTTTTTTGTTTACTTGCACAAGCATTTTGAAATTAACATTAAAATAAATTGCAACCCATTCGCCTGTGCATACAAATTGCATTGCATTCCTTCAGGTGCCGCCTTCTTTCACCCAGTAAGAAAAACAAACAAAACAATAAGAAAGGTTTCGCAATGCGGATGAAAATGTTGGCGATGCATGAATCTTGGCTGTAGCTATGAAATTCTTTTGCTTATCCATTTGTCCGGACTACAGTCTGCTAATTTTCAAAGACATCAATTCGAAGTGAGCGAAAAGTACGTGTGACAATGTGCGACCCCCAAACTCCCCCACTCGCAACCCCCAAGCAGAAGACCAAGCCCAAGCATTTCTATACCCGATACTCATATTCTTTTCACTACCCCCGTTCGGGTAGGAAGTTCACGCTGATTTTGGCACGCACACATTTTGCATACTGATCAGCAATCAGCGCGAGCTGCTTCGACGGGAAACAGCAGGCAGCCATTTTGTGGGGTGCAAATTAAAATTCCACTTTGGCGTTTGGGGAATTCAATTATTTCTTTTCGCTACTTCATGGTCATACGAGTTGACATTGACGGTCTACTCTTGGTCATGTTCTTGTTGTTGTTGCTGTGGTCAAAAGCGAACCTTCGATTTGCACACAGAAAATGATCCCAAAAAAATGCCAGAGCATCTTCGGCAGATAATTTGTGATACCCAGCCTTTTAGATAGACTTAAAGAGGTAGTCTGGTGAAATTTTTGCCAGACGCATTGATTATGACATTTTCCATAAGAAAAAATAAATATATCTATATTTTTTTTTTGTGGAGAGGAAAATTTTTAGAGAGGATAATTTAAATTAAAAAATCGGCAAGGATATTTAATTTATGATTATATCATAATAACATAAGTAGAAACTGAAATAAATTACTTAAAAATTTTTAATACTTAAATAATGGATGCTTTCTAATAAGTTTAATTCGAATACACACCATTTGAATACCCATTACTCCTATTAGGAACTTAAAGACGACCGTAGGGTATGCTTAAGTCAAACATTTTTCATTGCTTGTATCTTTCGCAGATTTATTGCCTCAATTGTCACCCCAATGCAATCAGCGTGTTTATTGATTTGGAAAATTAAATATTTTTCTTTTTGGCGCGTGCCAAAAGTCGCGGCCCATAAATTAACACCGTGATTTGTTGCCGCCTTGCCCACAAACACATATTTGTATTTTCCTATAAAATTTCCGTCATCTTGTGACATTTTAATTAGCTATTGGGAGTGTTGAAATAAGTGGGGTAAAACACATTTGCATTCGCATACATAAATACTTGTTATTTCCCACTAAAAGCAAAAGCTTGTTGCCAAGACAAGACTCCTGTTGCAAGTGTACGGGTATAAGGATAACGCTGAGACAGAGCCAAGTGTATAAAAAAATTATTTCACTTGCCTAACGGAAATGTATAAATTGCATTTTGTGGAAAGTCTGAGGGGCGAGTGGTTGGCTGGGTTGGTTGGCTTGGTTGTGCTTGGTATGCTTTAATGCATTGGGTGGCACAAGAAAAGCTGCGGCACAAGTGGTAACTGCAGCTAGGGGATATTGTGCTAAATTGTATACAAGCACACAAACACACACACACACAGCAACACTCATGAAACCACCACAACAAAACTACACACCTGCCACATGCACTAGCTAGGGATAGGCGACAAAGTTGTCTAGAACGGTGTGCACATGAATCCCTAAGATTAAATTAACAACAACAAAAAAACAAATGAAATAAATTAAAAGAAAATGTAAATCATAATGCAAATACTAAAAATGCAATTGAACAATTTCTGGTTGCTTTATCTCATTTCTAAGCTATTTTTGCATTATCAGAATATAATTGAACAGCAGCGATTCTAGTCTTAGAATTAAAAAATGTAAATGTTTTCCGGAAGTTTGCAATAGTCTAAAATGCATTTTCTAGTATACCGTAAAACCTTTTTTCATATTACGCATTTTAACTATTCTCCAAATGGCAAATCTAAATTAAAGTCAAGTCAATAGTTTTAATGACATTACTTTGCTTTAATGTAGGGTGATAATCAAAAAACTCTCACACACACACACACACACACACAAACCGTTGCACACTCAGGCCACACACCAACAAAGCGTAGACGAAAAATGAAAGTGTTAAGAGCATTTTCTGCACTCGTTTCGCACATTTTTCAGCGTCATTCTTTCACATCTTTGCCGAAAGAAGCACTTTACACTAATGCACCTTAAAATTTAAAGATGTCATAACATAAACATTTATCCTGACGCCAATGGCGCCAACGACAACGGGGAAAGGTTTTCAACATCCTCGGTTGCGGTTAGCCAGGACTACAAAACACATACATTTGCGAGACCCTTGCCAGGGTCTCTGTGTTGTGAGATAAATTAAATAAGTGTTTAAAGATTGGATTTTAGAATTTTTCTTCGAATTTTGTATACATTAAAAAATAAATAGTATTGCAATTTTTGTATGTTGAATTAAGATTAGTTTATTAGACGAATTAGATAATCTTTTAATGATTGGTTTGTACATTTTTACATTACGTTTTTGTGCATGTACATTTTCTATAAATAAAAAACTAATAGAAATAGTAACTTGAAAGTGAAATTTTATTGGATTTGATACGTATTTACTGAAATTTCTTATGGAATGAAATGTAAAATTTTTGCTTTCTTTAAAATAAAAATCTTAGCTTGAAAGTAAGAATTGTTTATAAAATGAATTATACAATATTGTAAAGATTGGTTTTTAAGATTGGTTGGTAAGGTATTATTCTTTTATACCAAAGTGTAATATTGAGAGAAAAGTTTGGATTACAATTAATATTTCGCGTTTTATATAATTAATTAATTTCCAACATTTAACAAATCGTCTCGCCCTTACTTTAATATAGACATGTATTATTTTAGGGACTTTGGAGATTTACATAGCGCTACGAAAATCCCCGCCATTTATATTTGCAAAATCTGTGCATAATGTTTACTGTTAAAAGAAATGCTTTAGCATGTAATTAGCTTCTTATTGCACACCCAGCAGGCCAGCCGAATACCCACTTCACATATCATCATAATAAGCATTCCACTTTGTGCTAATTGATTTTCCATGCCAATAATAAACATTTGCCTTCCTTTAGATCTCTGCCTCCTGCTTGTCAAAACAAAAAAAAAAAAAAAAAAACACATCGGAAACATGCACATAAATTAAAAAAAAAGAACAACAACAAAAATTAAAAGAATGCCAGAGAATGCGACCAGGCTAAGTAGCCCTCTACAGTTGCCTCAGATTGCCACTGGAGTGTGAGCAAATATTTAATTTATTTCAATTTCACTTTTAATTTAGGCACTAATCTAGGCAATTTGTACACTTACACGCCATTAAGCGATACGACGGCCAAGTTATCCATGTAAAAACAAGAACCAAGCGACGATTTGACACCTCGAACTTTGAATACTCTTTAAAAATTTTAAAGCAATAATTGTGGAGCGCCAGATTCAATAGAATTTGATTGTGAAATGTGGAAACCAAATAAATGTGAAATTTTTTTATTTTTAAATGTGTGATAATATGTATAACTAAATATTATTATTATATTTTTATTTGTATATATAAATAGCTGATAATGTTTACAGATACATGCGTTAATATAGACCGATAAGTTGATTGTGTTACTTGTCCCATCTGCCTAATATGTTGATAAATAAATCACATTATCTTTTGCTATTGTTTTGTGGTAGACAGCATGTGAAATTCCCAATATCCTCTCTCATTTCTCTTTACATTTACCCTCAAGTGGTAAATGGCAAACACGTCGCTTTGACACCCCCGAAACCAGAAGCGGAGGCTTTTCGCTTGAGCTCAGCAGAGAAAAGAAAAAAAGAAAAAACAAATAAAATGCTCTGGGTATATTTATTTGTTTTCATTTATTTTCAATAATTTCAAATTTCCATTACATTAGTTTCGCTCCTCGTTCCCTTCGCCTCTTATGTCTCTTATTATGTGCTTTATGCTTGCGCACGGAAGACAAACAAATTCGACGAATTTTTGCGCACGCATATGAAAGGAGCAGCGTTTTGCTTTGATTACTAAACTAAAACTCTGGCCCCCAGAGCGGCAACAAATATAAAATAAGTGCCATCACTTTAACCCCCTACAATGTTTTGCCCAAAACTTTTCTCATTTCTACTTCAGCAAACATCAATACAAACAGCGACCGCTGGCAACTTGAAACATATTCCAGGGGTTAGTCTACCATTTTTTTTTTGTTGGGATATTCTTGGGTCTTGTGACATTTGGCACTTGCCCCGATCTGAGAAAACGCGAACAAATTTACACATCTTTTGGGTTGTGTTTTTCACAGATTTTTGTCCTTTTTTTTCTTCTTTCTTTCTAGCTTTTGTCATACAACTTCCGTTTCTTGTTCATTTGTTCACATTTCGCCTGTCGGTGACAAAGTTTTTCGCTTTTTTTTTAATAAAACTGTCAACATTTGATGTAGATTAAGAAATTATGGACTTTGGGAAGCATTTTTTTTCTTTTAGAAATAAACGAGGGCGGAATATTGCTAACCAATCAGTCGAAAAAATAGGCACTAAGCAAGAAAATATATGTTCTTGTAATCCATTTGTTAAAAGCGGAATGTGGAAATAAATTTGTTGACTGAGGAAAGCAATTAAGCCAACATATTTTAGACCTTTGATTTCACAAAAGTAATATAATACCTAGGTCAAAAATACCTAACGAATTTTTACTTTAAGTACATTGAGAAAAAAGTTTTTAACTGTAATTTTGTTCACCAATTGGTTTTAGATCTTTTTCATACAAACTTTTCATTACATCTAAATTTATTTGAGTTTGGCCGTCTCTTATGGCATTTTCATAGCTTAGCTCCCAGTAAAGTTTTTTTTCCGTGCCCGCTGTAATGCCTTTGTATACGTGTTTGTGTTTGTGTTTGTGTGTGTGTGTGGATACTGGCTTTTATAAACGCATACATATGCATGAGATCATAAAGTTTTTGTGTGTGAGTGGATGTGTAGGGCATTTGTTATAAATGTAAAAAACGCAAAAAATAAATATCCACAGCTGAGTTGGCGACGCAAGCAAACATTCAAACACACACACACAAGCGTATATTTATAGTTACATAATGGCCAACATGTGTATGCATGAAGTTCGTCGCTTCCACTTGTCTCACTTCCTCTCGCTTCCCATTTCTCTCTTCATCCCTGTCTCTCACTCTTGCACACGCACCCCACTCAGTCGTCAACTGTAATGAATGCATCCGGCATGCATTGAAAACTTGACTCATATTTCATAACCAAAATAAAACCAACAAAAACAACAGCAACAACACAGACAACATCCACTGCGGGGTACATTGACCATCTTGTTGCTGTTGCATTTATTTGTTGTTGTTGGAGAAAAAAAAAACATAAATATATAATTCGGGGAACACGGTGCGAGTTGAAATATGAGATTTTAAGCCAGTTTTACAACAGTTTGCGAGTGATGCATGTTGCTATATCATTAAATTTCATAAGCTCAAACAGTTATAAGCTCGCAATCCGAAAAAAAATACTACTGTGAGAAAAACATTTTATATTCGGTGAGTTCGGCTCACATTTTTTTCAATTGTGCAAATTATATGCAAATTTGGCATATATTTTTTCCATGTTTTTCTTTGACCCTATTAAAATATAATTTTAAGTGCAGCTCAGCCCCCAACTGACAACTTTAGGCCTTTTAAAGCTGATATATGCACTTTATGGTCTTGCAAAAAAGAAAATCACTTGATATTGATTTTATTATAAATTGATAAATGTTTAAAACTACCTACTGACCTACAAATAAGGCCACGAAATGTTAACGACAATACAAATTTTTGCAAGTTGCAAGCACATAAAACATTTGTCAGATTGAACAAAAACATAACTTTTTCTCTTGCTGGGGTAAGCTTTATTGAATTCAGATAGTAACAAGAAATTGAAACAGAAGACTTATTTTATATTCTGTACTTTAATGTTTGTATATGATAATTTATAATTCTTATAAATTTAATATTTTTATTCTGGGCTCTTTGGGCTCGATTTAATGCGAGTAGTCGCTTTGCAATATTTATTATATATTGTCTCATATACTTAAATTAATCGTTACTTTTGCACATAGTAGCTTCTGGCAAATCAAAATCGATGTGCAAGGCATCTTAAACCTAGTTGCCTCGTACATCTACCAATCTTGCTCTCAGAAGTTACCTGCGACTCGATTGGATACGCAGCTAGACATGCTCTGACAGAGACCGCAAACTTTCACCCACAATAGTTGATGGCACAATGACAAAAGGGATTGTCAGTCAGTTGTTGGGCCTGTCACCCATCAGCTGCACTAAGTAGAAATGTCAAAACAGTAAACTGCAAATGTCTGCTAGACAAAACACAATCCCTGCCCCTGTTCTAGCCCGCGCTTAGGAAATCCTCATAGACAAAAGAAAAAAACCGGCAGCTGCAAAGTGCAAGTTCGTGTGATATGCAAAGTGGCACTGTTTTTGTGCGAGAAGTAGAGGGTGGACAGTGGGGTGAATAGGAGGGCAACCAACCAGTTCACTTAGGTGCTTAGCAAACTGAGCTCTGCACAACAGTGCGTATGTGTGCTGTTCGGTTTTCTATGGGCCAGTAACATGCAGACACAAACCAGATATTCATGCTCAACGAAAAGTTGAGGCCAATTGAAAGCATTGTTTTAGTATTCTGTTTTCGCAGAGGGTATTATTAATTAAGTGACAAAGCGGGCAATGCTTTAAAGAAGATATATTTTCCAGTGCATAAAAGCAGTGGAATGTGCTAAGTTGCTATACCCAATTCGTGCTTATTGGTAATTTATAATTCAATTGATCAAATGTTAATGAAAATCGAAATATACATTTCTTTGCTTCCGACTAGCTTTTCAGATTATTATTCAGCTTGTTGTTACAGCTTGGTTACGTACAACCCTTTAATATAATACGGTACATGTGCCATACATCAGCAAGAGTATTTACACTTCAGCAGCACAAAGCTGACTTTTCTCCCTATTGCTTCTTGTGTTTTACTGTTACAGCTCGCAACATGTTGCATGTTAGGCGCTGTCTACAGATTAAAACACAGAAGCTCAAAAATTGAACTGGACCTTTTGTTTTCGGCATAAATTCGAAATTATCGATTGGTCTGTACCTGAGTATTGAATTTCCAAATTGGAATCAATACAAACAATATTGGAGGAAAAAAGCTTCTGCACTTGTTGGGTAATTGCAGGAAAATCTTATTTAATCCCAGCAAATGCGACTTTATCACGCAAAAAATTATGAAGTTTTTCAAGACAGCAATTGCTTTCAGAGCTCATTGTTGTTATTGTTGGTTTTCTGTTTGTTTACACTTCTGCTACTGTCTGCCTTTTTTTACAGCGTGTCTTTTGCCACTTTTATAACGCTATACACAAAAATGAAATAAGTAAAGCAGCAACAGCAACAAAAACCATACAGCAAATGGCAGTCAGTGGATGGATATTAAGTATCTTATAGTTCATTTTGCAACATCATCATTTTGGGGGCTTTTCGAGTACTGTAAGCAAAGCATTGAGCTGCTGCGTGCCTCTTATTACTATTATTATTATTATTATTATAATGCCGAGGGTTGACTCAAAAATACACATATTAGCTGAAAATTGTACTGACAATGGCCAAAGTGTGATAGCTACAGCAAATTATGATTATAATTATAATATAACTAACACTGTTTCTGACTTGAAGTTCTTGAGCTTTATCTGGCTAGTCAAAGAGCCCATAAGGAAGGAAAATGTATATTATAATAGTTCAATTTATAAATAATACAAATTTACAAATATTTGTATACCCTTGACTTCAAAAGGACGAATAAACTTTATGTCCAATTGCATTTGTTCACATAATTATGTTTAACTAAATTGATTCATGTAATTATGTTTACTTAACGATTTTAATGTCATATTTACATTTCACAAGTTCAGAATTTATTCGAGTCTATTATTTCAATATCATTGTTTTGGGCAACCCTCCTCAAAAATTTCGCTGCATGCCCGCGGCATCAAATTGGTTGCTATCTTTCTCTGGCACTATCTCAGTGCCGCACTCCCGAAAGCCCCTCGACCCCCGGTCATCGTTTTATGCAGATGAATGCGCGCATTTATGAAAAATTGTTGTTGTCATCGCTCTATTCGTTTATTAATGTTGTTGTTGCTGTTGCCACTGTTGCTGATGAGAAATAATGTTTGCGGAAAAATAAGATTTGTTTATTTTACGAACGATTGATTTTGCCTGCTCCCCTCTTCAGCAATTCCCACTGATTGCGTCCTTCTCGCAGTATCTTTTGGATCTCACTTGTCCGCGCTTCATTTTGTGCAGCTTAAAAATTAATTATCGTCGGCTCTGGGGGCTGTCAGTGTTGTGTCATTTGTTTTTTTTGGGCTTAGCGTCTTTTTGTGAATATTTCATCAGAAAGTTTTTACCGGACTTTGTGCAAATCTTCTACAAAATTAGCTTCGATTTGGCAAACACTTTTTGTTGCTTAGCGTTTTGAGTTTAGAATTGTCAACATTATTGTGCTCATAGCTTTTACTTACCGGGCACGAACATTAATAGCACAAGTAAGGCCAGCCAGCAAATACAGCTGGTGCTCGCTGCTGATATTGCTGATGTCGGGGCACGCCCACGTTGCCCGCAGGACGACATTGTGCTGTTTGTCCTTCTCGTCGTCCTGCTCAACATTTGCATGCGAGTCTGCTGCCAATTCCTATGCAGCAATGATGACATCAAGATTTATAAACCTAGTTTTTACTATCTCTTTTATTTCTTTTAGTTTTTGCTTGCTTTTGCTTTCTCTCTCTCAAGCAATGTGTTGGATGTGCAAGCCAGCCACTTCCTTTGGGCGGACTGCTTATAAATATATATTGGCCAATAAATGTCAATTGTGTTTGGACCACACTGCTGGCCGACGTCTGCTGGCGAACTTTAAGTCAGCGAAACCAGCTGCAATTATAAGATTATAATTTAAAATGAGCAATAACTTGCGAGTAGAATTAGTTTCATTTATGGGATATAGATACAGGGGAAATCACTTAATGTTTCTTGTATTAAAAATATAGTTTCAATTATGAATAATAACATTTTATAAGACATGTGTGTAACATTTGTTCTTTGCTACAAGTGGCAGCAAGCTTGTTGGCATTTTGAGTTGTTGGTCTAATTGCATTAGTTGTTGGTCTAATCACTAAATTGATATGTTTATTGTGTTCATTTTTGTTAAATTGAGTCTGCACTCAAAGAGCTCATCCAATGCTCAGATTGTGTGCACCAGAATTTGAAATGCTTCAGTGATTCTCTTTTTCAATCTACCGCACTCGCTTTTCGCCCCTTCTGCTTTCTGTGGAACTGCAACTAACGCCCATGCAAACACTGAGATTAATGCAATTAACGCAGCACTTTAATTAAAAATCACTCCAAAGCACACACATGTGCAATAGTTACCCTTGTTCTGCAGTGCATATTGCAACCCCAATTCGATTACATTTCAACACTAATCCGCGTGTGCTGCTGCAAATGAAAAAATAATAGTATTAACAGCCAACGGCCAACAAAGTATACAAAAAGAAACTAAGAAAAACGCAAAAAAAAAATAGATGCATTAAAAGAAATAACAAAATCTGCAAATGGCAGAGTTGCTGGTAAGGGTATTCCCCGTGCTGCATTTAATTGAAATTACGCGTATCAGAGCAGAACCACGCCCCACTACTTCTTTTTGTTGTTTGCTTCGAGGGCCACTTCCTAATTGTCTTTTCCTTGTGCCAAAAATAAGTTCAATCCACACTTTAATTATTTTGCCAGTCTTTACAGATTTAAATAAAATGCGCATAGACAGAACCCAAAGGCACTCACATGTGTGTGTCTCTGTGTGTGTCTGTGTGTGTGTGTGTGTGTGTGTGCGTGTTTCTCTGTGTGTGTGTGTATGTGTGTGTTATGTTTCAGGCTCCACTTTTCGGCTTGTTTTCGTCGTTAAAAGTCTTTCGTAACGCTTTTGGCAATATCATTTTCATTCATTCTCCTTCTCCATCGCATTTTCCATTTTCCATTCGCGTTGCTACTTTAGCGCTCATTAACAACAAAACGTGGCACACACACACACACACACACACATATGTGAACTCCTTCTCTCTCCCTCTCTCTTTCCCCGTTAATTCTTTATTTGCTGTTCTTTTTTGCATTGACTTCTTTCATGCATTTAAATGCAGGCTTCGCTTTGTTTTTGGCCCGGCCAGTAAAACTGTCCAAAAAAAGCTGCCAAGTTTTGCATTAAGAAGGCTCGGCTCCCAAACGCCAGAAAGAGTCGCCAGCTGCCTGCTTCGCCCTTAATTTAAGGTAATGAGCACATACAAAGTGCAATTAAAAGCTTGTTGCCAAAAAATGCAATTTTCGTATATTTCGTTTACCCTATTTTTTAAAGTATTATGATTTTCCTATGGCGCTTGCAACCCTGATTGAATGTCTTTTATGACGAGCATATAAAAATGGGTATACTTGTAAAGTTATCTGATTATTATATATATATATCAAAATAATTGGGTTGAAATTGTGTTTTTTTTTTAATGTTTCTTACGACTTTCGTAAATGGAGTGTTTGGTAACTTCCACCAAATTTATATTTTAATTATTCGAAGTATAATTAAATTTTCGTAGTTTGTTTTACGCCAGTGGAGTGGCCACTGACCACTCATGCACCTTATGGCCAAAGTCGATGGCGCATGCATTTAACAAGTGTCACACTTGTTCCAAAATATTTCAACAATGACTTAAATAATAGTGGACAGTCAGCTCAGGAGAGCTATCAAGAAAAAAACAGACATTAAAATGCACAATCAATTTTGGGGAAATCGATGGAAATTAAGGAATGTGTATATCGAGTGAGCTCATAAAAAAAGGTAAGAATGGTATTGGCATTTTGTACGAGTAAACAGAACTTGAATTGTTAAAGTAGTATTTGAAAAATAAATTATATATTTGGTGTAGTTACACACCAAAGTAACATAATATGCCATTAACATTTGCTTATGCGATACGTGTTTGTGATGAACTTCTTTCGCTTTTCGATATTCGTATTTGTGCAGTAGATTTCCGTTGTCATTTTTGCAATCTTGTTGCAAACAGAAGAGTCCACAAACAAACACGCACACAATTGACAAACTGGCATCAAAGAATACAAATCTATATTCTTTTTATATATAAATAACAAAATAAGAGTTATTCTCTCATTGCTGCACAACACTCAAAACGACGTCATCAAAATCTCAGTTCTGCACCAGCTCAAAAGATACTTTGGGTTTTCGTAGTTCTTTTTCTGTCCATCTCCTTTTTTTGCGTTTCATGTAGCTGCAGTTCATTGACTTTGCAGTCTCACATTTCAGTTGATGCTGCTGCTGTTTTTGTTATTGTTATTTTAGGTTTTGGTTTTTATATCTATGAGTTTATATTTATTTCTTTGCCTGGTTTCCACGGCTCACTTATTTCATTTCCCAGTGCACTGCGGTCTTTCAATTGTGTGCATATTTTATTTAAGCGATTTCTATCAGAGACTGTGCGGACATCAGGACGAGTATGACATGCATTTTCTTTACATGTATATATATTTATTTTTTTGCTCTTTGTGCTGATTTGCTTGCTTTACTTTATGGGTCAAGCTGTTGGCTGTGGGTTGTGGGCTGGGCAATCTCTCAACTGAAATGTTTTTGATGTTGTTCTAAGCCCCCATTAGGATGCCTCAGAGGACAAACGCTAACAACCATAACATGTGTGCATATTGCATAACTTGAAGCATTGGTCGGAATTAAGTGGAGTCAAGGGATTTTCGTCAATATTATTTACAAATCAAGCTTAAAAATAATTCAAGTACGTATTCATTGCGTTATGTTTGAAATCATTTGTTATGTAATCAATTGAAAATCGAGCTAATACGAAGGTGTATTTATATTGCGTATATAATCAAATTATTTAAAAAATCTACCGCTTTTTAGATATAAAAGAATTTACTCTTTTAAGTTGAAGTTACCTAACCATTTTTCTTATGCTACTTTCACAACTAAAAGCTTTCCATATCAATCAATTGTTTCCTGTAAGTTATCTATCAGAAGCAATTTAGAATACAATGTCGAAATTTCCGGTGCTCTTAGTTGTCATTGTAATTGTACTTGAAGTTGTCGTTGTTGGAGCTGCTAACCTTTCTTAGACCGCAGAAACTCATTACGTGCTGCTTTCACTGTGGGTCTACGTTTTTGCTATTTTGCAATTAAAACTTTCATTAAAGTAATTAAAATTGCAACAAAATCAACAAAAATACAATCAAAATCTACTAGCTTGGGCAAAAGGAAGAGCAACGCAAGGGCACAGGAGGGACAGGTTTAGGTGGTGGCCCTCGTGGTTAGAGGTTCAGGGTCTTGACAAATACACAAAAATGCAGTTAAAAATGTACGACAAGGGCGGATGAATGGTCCGACAGGGGAAAACAAAGACAAAAGTGTGACAAATATAAACAGGAGTGTAAATAAAATGGCAAAATGTAAATGCAGCGAAGCGGGCGAATGGAAGACGAAACGAGCAGGTTGAGGGGCGGGGATAGTAAAATGTGGTAATTGTAAATAAGTGGAAAATGAGTGCGCAGTGGCGGGGAACTTGTGAATGGTGTGACGGAGCTAAACAAAAATGTTGAAGTAACATTTTAAATTCAAATTAAACGACTGGGAAAGCCACAAAGGATTGACATGAAGCTAGTGCCACGACAGGAGCAGCCAGGAGCAAAGGCAACAAATATAACAACAACTGTGTCAGCAGAAGCTAACCACAGCTGGCAGATAGTGTTGCAGAAACTGTTGCACTTGTTGTTGCAGTAGCTGCAGTTGCAGTTGACAACTGAAATGTATTTTAGCATTTTCGCAATTGTTTGCATATGAGTTTGACATTTGCATGGCACACACATATTTGCACGTGACAGAAAAAGAAAGAGCGAGAGAGAGAGAGAGAGAGAGAGAGAGACAGAGATATACAGAGAGAGAGAGAGAGAAGAGAGAGAGAGAGAGAGAGATAGAGAGAGAGAGAGAGAGAGAGAGAGAAGAGAGTACAATAGAAAGAGAGAGCGCAATGTGCGTTAATTGCGTAACTTTCAATTAATTTGTAAATAATTTGTAAACATGCAAACAAATGCCACATGTTCTATAAACAAAATGGCTTTCAGCGTTTCGAGTTTTTGGCAATAATTTCGCCTGTCATTGTTATTGCAATATTTGTTTGTTAACTAAATGCTTTAGGGGTCAAATATATGCAAATTAGTTTAAATGTATGCTGGCCTTAGCAACGTTATAATTAGTAACTGACAATATCAACAATTTCAATATGTTATGTGTTCAATATATTCAAAATATAGTTATTAAAAATTGCCATTAGTTTCTTATTGGCAATATGACATAGGGCAATAATATGTGTAACAAACAAAAACATAATTAAAAAATTCAAAGTTGATGTGAAATTAATTTTTTTTAAATTATAGAACCATTCCTTTTATCTAAAAATTAATTTGCTTAGTCTGTCGTTTGTAAATATTTTACAGGTTGTAAAGGACTATAAGTTAATTATCAACTGTTCCCATTGATAAATAATATACTCATAGTAGGTGCTTTATCTTCCTTCTTTTCTTTCATTTCTTTGTACTCTTTTGTATAAGATTTCAATAAGCTATATGACAACCTTTGAATGTCGCTGTTGTTTACGCTCAAGTACTTTGCATTCATATTTACATGAAAGCAAGCAAACTCGAAACTCAAACAGCACAAGATGCCGCTGTACCACATGTGTCGCATATCAACGATTGGGAAAGGGGGAGGCGATGTGGCAGGGAATGGCTGTGCGGAAATAAAAGATTTTTACAAAACATTGCACAGTCAATGCTTCGCCTAGCAGCACAGCAAACAACTTAGACACGCCTACTCACTCATTCACTTCCCACTTCTCGCCTATTTTCTCCGGCCCCACATTTTTAAAGGCAAGTTGACACGCCAAGCAAATAAAAAAAAAACAAAACAAAAAACAAAAAAAAAAACAGCAACAACACATTTCTTAAAGCGAGCCCAAGCCAAAAGCTGTAAAAAATGATAAACGCTTCAACTGATGACACATTCAGTTTCACACACGAACGACTTTCAATTTACATTTGATGTTTTATGTTTGCCAGCATTTACAAAGGGCAAAAGAAAATACCAAAATGAATAAGAAAAAAATATCACTCATACGCGCCCACGCACATGAGGCTACGGGGAAAGCTAGCAAACGTCTGCCAAACGGACAAAAAACCCAAAAATCAAAAGGAACTGAGCCACACTAACCAAGCAGCAGCAGCATGATTACTGCCGGGGACGGTAGGTTAAGAAGGGGAGCAGCAGACGACGCCGGTGCCAAGTAGACGGCAAGAACAACAACAACAAGAACAGAGAACAACAAAACAAGCAAAAAAAGACGCTGACGAGGAGGCTGTGCAAATAAACGAATAATATTTTGCAGCCTCAAACAAAAAAATGAAAAAAATATTGATACATTCTAGTTCAACAAAAAGCAGCATCGTTGAACAAAATTTAACTTCTTACTAGAACGCAAAATATTTAACAAAAATATCTAAAACATTCCTCGCCCGCCAGCCAAATCACGAATCTCTCAAACCCAACTCAGCAATTCGCTTGAGTTAATGCAAGACGGATTTAGTATGTCTGAGTAAACGATTACGGCTAAATGTAATGTTTAATGATGGGATAGGTGAAGTGTAAAGGTTCCCAAGTAAATTATAAGTATTTTGAGGGCTATGCAAATGCTTAATATGCGGAGATAGGTAATCAAATCAAGAAAGTCTTATAAAGTATATTTTTAAAATTATCCGTTGAATTTTGCTTATAGATTTCTCTGAAATATATACATTTTTGCACAGCAACACTAACCAAGTCCAGATGTCATAAAAATGTGACATCAAACAATGACTAAACATCCATTGTTTTTGATATCTGTTATAAAATCGAAAGTTTTAGCCTATCCCTAAATATTTTGGTCTGCATCAACTTTAATCTAGAATGATAAGAAACATCAGGTTCAATTTGATAAAGTATCAGCATTGACAAATACATGTTAACAGTTTCATTATGCCATTGTTGTGGCCAAAATAATATTTCGAACTCTCAAATTTAGATGTTTTGTATCTGCAAAATTGATAAATTTATTTGTATTTCTTGTAGCTGAAACTACTTTTATGGTTTGAAAAATCTTTCCCCTTAGTTCATTAAACTTGTCAAAGATCTCCGCCAAACAGCTTTCGGTGTGTATATTAATGTTAAAAAAGTGACCCGTGTTTTTATATATAGTCTATTAGTTTGGGTAATCGTTTGGCTTACTAAATTTCTTGTCTCCAGTATATTGACGATATGCGTGTCTTATTTTCAATGTGCACTTGTCAACGTTTCACTTCTCTGCAATAATTTCCTTGGCATGCCACCAGTCTTGACATGCCATCGGGGTACCTATGAGAGCACTTAAAAAATAACAGCACACAACAAACCTCACCCACAACACACACACACACACAGAAACCCACACAGTATGCGGTTGGAAAACAAAAGCCAAAAACTCGAAAGCAGTTGCCAAAAATTGGCCATAACGAGCACTTGAAGACAAATGTGACATGCCAAAAGTTCACAGGAATTTTCTTGCCTTGCAAGGATACCTTTTCAATATCATGAATGGCTTATATATATATATATATTATACATATATACAGATTTAAAGTGCTTACACCCACACAGAAAAGTGCACTTAAAGCCGTGGCCGAGCTGTGGGACTCAATGAGGGCCCCGTCACATAAGTTACGATTTTTACCTAATTTATACTGTGCGGGGACAGGACGCAAGCCGGACTGGACCGTGGCGAATCGAGTCTGCCACTTGAGGCCATATAATTGCGCTTATCTCTTGGCGCACACTCAAGTGCCAGCGGCTCAATATGTTTCTGGAGTGAAATGAAGGGGGCCACTGCTGCTTCTGCAGCTGCTTCTCTACAGGCACTTGAAAAAAGAACACAGCAAAAGGGAGCAGAGCCCAAAAAAACCTGTTATAGAACTTTTGGTCGTCTATTTGATTTAAAAGGAAATATGTGCCTTCTTCAGTTATTGTTGCTGTTGCTGTTATTATTTACTTTCTTGTGTGTATGTTTATATATTTTTTTTTGCTTTGTTTTATTTTCTGTGGTTTGTTCACTGTGGTGACATTTTTATATTGTGTGTGTTTTCTGTGGGCGCGCTGCAAACTTTTTGGCATGCTACCAATGAGATTATCTTAAGTGGACTACCATTTTTTAGGGGACGATACAGCCCTGCCCCCCATTGGGTCGTGAAGCGACCCTCGCGATTCGAGTTTGATTCGATTTTTCTTTTGACTGCTATTGCTAAATTAGTTTTACAATAGTTTTGAAATGCGCATCCAATGTTGATATTCGCAGAAAGGAAAACTTGGAAAAATAGCTAGACAATGCAAAGAAATAAACGCTTTGAGTATGCTTTGGATTATTATTTATAAGCATAAGTTTTCAATAGTTCGTGAAATCGTATCTAATAACGTCATTAACATAAGTATCTATTAATATTTTTACCATAAGTAAATACTATAAATTCAATCAATATTTTATTTGAAATTTTAAAATATACCTTTGGAGATCGGGAGTAAAGAATTATTTGAAACCATTTTCCTGAACACTTTCTTCGACGCCTTACAAAATTATTTTAGATATGACTATGAATAAATATATATATATATATATATATATGAAAAATGAATTGACTTCAAATGAATTAACTAATAAGCTCGTAGCACTCAACAACTTAAATCATTTGGTTAGCTATTTCAATGCTCAACATATTTCATAAATCAACTTTCTCATATTTTTCTATATTCCGTAAATTATATTTCCAGGAATAACATCAGCATCAAGATCTTCAGCTAAGATATATCTCCCCTATGCCACCAAAAAGATTTTCCCTCTTAACTTATCTCTGCCTCAACATATTGCTCGTCAGATTTAAAGTAAGAAAAATTAAGTCTACAATTTATACTTTATTTTATCTTAAGTCTGCACTTTCTATCTGCTTGTACCTATGCCCGGACAGGGAGTGTTGGCTCTTTAGAAAGCTTCAAGTGTGAACACACATTATAATAAACGCCTCAATTGTTGTTCAGTCATCTGTGTAATTTATGTTTAGCTAATGTTCAGGCATCGATGAGCTTGTCAGCTTTTGTGAATCACAGCACACAGACATAGACACACACACACACATACACATATGCACAGGCGTTGTAAGGTAGGTAGTCAGTCCTGTTGTGTACTGTTATGTGCCATACTTGCACACAAACACACATACTGAGACATTAACCCCCATCGAGTTGAAATGACGTTAAGGTTGCTTCGTTGAGTCTAATAGACTTTCATGGCTGCTGTCTGTGGGTTGACTTCGACTTTGCCCCAGTTTTACCAGTTTTCGAGTCAAGTCGAGTCGAGTCCTGAAACTCTGAGCTGCAGGCGCACGGTAAGCGAAATCCTTTGCCATCCACTTTGCTCTGGCGTTTTATGGAGCGCTTTCTGTTCGACTCTTTTATTTTTCGTAGACATGTTCCAATGATTTCTTATTTTTGCTATGAAGAGGGAAACTGTTGCGCTATTTTGTCGTTTACAAAAATTCCAGTTTATTTTCTGGTATCCTTTTTTTTTTTTGTTGCGTTTATATTTGAGTTCGACCTGGTGTTAAATCATTGATGTGTGAAATTTGTGCAAAAAGAAAGAAATGCTATGGACATGTGCAGCTTTTGATCGATATTTCTTTGCTCAGTTACTGAAAAGTTTTTTTAAAGCACAAATCAAGTTGGCATTGAATTGAAATTCTGCATGGAGCTCTCTGATGTCCGACGCTACAATAGCTCCAATATCATTATTCCATTTTCGTTTTTCGCCTCAATTGTAACACCGAAAGAAAACTTGTGAAACGAAAAAAAATCTTCGTTCGTATTCCCAACGCAATAGAAATAATATATTCTGTTTTTGGAACTGGTAAGTCTTAAATCATTTTGAGAATTATTGTATATGCAATTGTAGATTTTTGTTTGTAGCTAAGTATAAATTAAAGAAAAAATGTGCTACGGTCCTTGCGGAAGTGTTTCATATGCCCTTGCCTATGGTCCTGTCGGACCCGCTTTGCCTGCGATGAACTACAATAACTGCTGTTGCGGTCCTTGCCCACCCTGTGGTCCCTGGACTTGTCCACCAAATAGATGCTGCTGCTGCGGAGAATGCGGCTGCTTTGGTCCCTTCTATTAGTCGCATAAATATACATACTAGACATAAACAATCAATCATAATCAATGCTCAGTTGCGTAGGAATACGACGAACATTTTTTTTCCGGTCGTTATGTAAGTGGTTTGGTAAATAAAATTGTTGAAAATGTATTTCTTGAATTCTATTAGCATAAAAAATACTCTTTGGAAGGGAAATCAAAGCTGTTGAAATATGATAACACATGAGGAATTGTTCGTATTTGTTCGTTTTATATTTGTGAAGATCTCATAATTCGATTATTTCGAGTTGGCTGTTGGACTATGTAGGACTTTCTCAAATGCCGTTTTCCAGTTTTCTTTCGCCTGGTTGGCTGCATGTGATCCCTCTTCGCGGTTTTCAGTTTTTGTTAGATCCAGGCAAGAATTCATTTCGACTGAGACACCTTGCGGTCGGATACAATTGCCACGGGTGCAGCTTGTATCCTTGGCGAAACACTTATCATGGGGTCCACACGGCGTCGGTATGAAATCGCGACCCGTGAAGCGCAGCGTGGAAAGCTGTGGATTATTGCATGCCAGACTATAGGAGGCACAAGCCCAGCCGCCGCACATCTCGCTTATGAATGATAGGTATTGACTGTGATTATAGGTATTCATTTGTTATGTTTGGGGCTTGTATTGTACTTACTCGTGAAACTGTAAAATTTTGCTGTGGGACGTTGGCTGACAACGACTAAACTTGTGTATTTCTATTTAAGCATTTATTATTCAATTGCTAGTCAAAATTTCTATGCCAACTGTTCGAATTCATTATTGTCAGGCTTCTGCAAAGCAGGATGGATAATTAAATACATATAGCAGATAGTTTTTGGCTTACCAGTCAGTTGCTTGCGACGGCTTGTTCTGTGTTTTAATGTTTACACTACCAACCACAACCACCGCAACAACCGCCACCGCCACAGCAGGTGGAGCAACTATCGCAGGGGCCGCACGGCGTCGGTGCAAAACAGCGGCCAGTATAGCGCATATTGGACAAACGATGATTGTTGCAGGCAATGCCATAGGAGGCACAGGCCCAACCGCCACACATTGTTATTGGAGGATAGAGGAACTTCGGGCACAAAAAAAAAAACTCAAAATTTGTAGCTAAACCAACTGAAGCCGGAGAAAAATATGGGAACGAGTGGTTATTGTTGGTTTGATATTGTTGCCAGGAACGAATTGGGATTTAGAATGAAACCCATTTCATAGACAGATGTCGTCGTCGGTACTGTAACTCGTGACAGCTGTTGACATGCCCAGCACCGCCGACTTGTACAATTGAAATCTCTGCACTAGACCCACCCGGCCAGAGTAACCAGCCAACCTGACAGCCAGGCCAGACCATTTCGTAAATCTTCCCAAGCCGTGTTGAAATCCACGAAAATCTCGTATAGCGAAAAAAAAGAGAATATGCTTAAAAAAATTGCAGGCTAAAGTGAAATTAATCCAACACCCGGGCACAGTGGTATCAGCTCGTTAAAGATGTGCTTATGTTTTATGACTATTTTTAATAATATTAAATGCACTTGTAATTTTTATGAATTTTCGTATATATATATTTGGTTGTAATTCATATATGGCTTCCGCTGGCTCCATGTCAAATGTTTTTTTAATTTGTATACTCCGACATCAGTTTTTGTTGTAGTAAACTAATCTTCTCGATATGTTATATTCAGTTTAAATAAAATAAAATATTCATCACAGAGCTTGTCATAAATCTACAAATGTCAACCACTGTAGAGTTCAAACGCAGTTGGTATGCAAAAATTGTGCACTACACTCACACAGAAAATGTGAGAGAGAACGAGTGGTAGACAATCCAGTTTTTTTTTCGCACTTGCCGTAGTGCACTTTCAGGTCTTGTTCAGCCATGCCCAGACAATCAATTACATTAGCCCCCACTGACCCAACCAACCGCAGCGGCATGCCCCCAAACTCAGACTGGAACCTATTCCTTACCCGTGTGGCTTAGCAACAGTGCAGCGGATACATAGAGGAGGAGTAGAAGGAAAAGCAAGTGCTGCAGGCGGAGTAGTAAATTAAATTAAATGTTGAGTGCGGTTTTGAGGTGATAAATATTGAGAAACGAATTTGGGAGATGGAGAGAAATGTCAAGTGGCTTGTCACAATATATGTTGTATCTTATACGAATATATACGAATCAAACAAAAACATTAGAAAATTGCTCTAAGGAAGTGTTTTTGCCAATCGAAGCCAAAAGGTGCGCTAAATGAAGCGAAGGTAGCTGCGTATTGCCTGCAATATTTAGCATATTTTTTGTGTGGATCATTGGCAATAGGACACAAGCAACAGGTGAGGCGCAAGCAAACCGAACTGTAAAATGGGCTACTGCGGACCGTGTGGTCCCTGTGTCAAGAACTGCTGCGGCAACGGGGGAGCCAGCTGCCGAGCTGCTGTGGACAGAGCTGTTGTGCCCAGGGGCCCTGTGGCTGTGTCTCCTATCGCTTGTCCAGCGGACCCTGCGGTCCGCTACTGCCCTGCATGGAGTGCTGCGGCTGCTGCGACTGCGGCTGCTGTCCGCCATTTCATTTTGTGCGAAACAAATGCGCCTGCTGCTGGGAATGGGGCCGTTTTGGACCCTTCTATTAACCCAGGGGCACCAACAAAGTTTTCATATTTTTGAGCTCAATAAATTTGTTGTATGTGTACATCATTTAATTTCATCTTCGTCAGTACCTTAATGTTTGTTGGACAACACTCACAACTTTGGCACAACAATTTTGCCAATTTAATGCTCGTGCTCGCTTGAAAAAAAATCTCCAATTATATGCATGTATATATATATATATATGTATTTGTATGTATTCTGAAAGCACAAACATTGGCTTAAAAACAATGGAAAAAGCGCTGAATGCTAAATTGCTTGTTTTCGGGTTAACCCCAAAAATAAATAGCAACAAAAAGAGTACTCGGAAAAAAAACCGGCACCGTGCAAAACAAGGAATGCATTTTCAGACAATGTGAGTCCTTTTTTTATTTTTCTTTTCTTTTTTAATAGAGCTCAACAATGTATTGTAGTCTGAAATAGGTCACGGGCTTCTATTGGCATAGTTTGTTTTATCGGTTTATAACGATTTTTTTTGCGAAACCTGCTAGTTGATTGAAAAGTGAATAACTGTGTATGGAATAGATGAAAGTATCTTTAAATGTAATATATCTGCAAGTGATAAATATAAACATTTAAAAAAAAAGCAAGTTATAGGAATCCCATTTAATATGTAATAAATATTCTATAATAATAATGGATGTAGGAAGCTATCATTTTTTATTTTATTGTAGGAGCGAGAACATCGTGAAAAGACATTTAGAATACATTTGAATGTCGTTAACTCTTAACAGCTCTGAATTAATTCAATAAATGACCAAAATAAGTATTTGTATTTCGGATGCGAAAATAAACCATTTTTATTTACTTAGCGATCAGACACAGCCGTGACTGTTTATTGAATTGTTAATCTCTTTTTCTTGCCACTCAACAGCACCACTAAGCTATAATTATAACAAAAATCAGTAATTAATTTATTTTATTATTTAACTATGTATTGAGGATTTATATTTTTCTTGTCCTAAGCTTAACATTGTTTAAATTGCCCCAAATAATATGCAACTTAAATATACTATTATGTTGAGCTCGTTGCAACACCAATCGTAAAGCTTATTCTTGATCCAGCGTCGCTAATATAATAATTAATGTTTTCAATTGTCAAACAAAGCCATAAAATAACCGAGACATTATATTAATTCAAACATGTTTTCGCCATTGCTTCTTTTATTGTACCCACATGAAAATATTTATATATATTTTACGCTACAGAAATAACATATTTTATAGCTGTTGAAATATAGTTTATTGTTCAGATGTCTGCAATGAATGTTTTTGCTATGAGCAACTGGGGCAAGTAGCTGCCACTGAAATTACGCAAATTCAGTTTGTGTGACTCTCAAGTTCGGCGACAATTGTTTTATTGGTTGTATGCGAGTCAAGCAGCCTTTTCAGTGGCCTGTGAGCGTTTTCTCAATATGAACGATGAACAAAATAATTTTCCAATGATCCATTGATATATAATTCTTATAAGTAGTTTCATTGGTGTTTAATATTTACTTATTTAAAATCTGGAATAATATGTACAATATTGGCTATTTCTCATTATAATTATTAATTATATTTCTAATAATTCTTGAAAAGCTTCTTAAAATATCCTGTTGGCTTGTATAATCTCATATCTTATTTCTTTGTTTCAATTGGTAAACAATTTCTATGAATGGATTGTGGTAATTGTGTTTCTATTTAACCAGCTGTCATACAAATATGTATCAGAATGATTTGACATAGTCCAATTTGCTGTGCTTAGTGCTGTACTTCAAATGGAAATTAATTTTCTGCAAATCAAGACCACAAGTTGTCTTCTATTAAGTTCAAAAATTAATGCTGACTAAATTATTCATGGTCTATTGTCCAAAACTAAAAACGATTTGCAGTCTGAATTCAATTGAAGTTGTCAACAGAAATCATGTGGTTTTGTTGCAATGGAATTTGTGTGCATATTATTAGATTGTTAATTAAAATAATAATAAAGCTGAGTAAATAATATTTTGGATATTTTAACTATGTCTTGGCATCTGTAGAATCACTTGAAATCATAAGCCTTTTCGAACTATTCTCTAAGTAAAGACTTAACTTGGGTGTTGAACATCATTTTGGTTTGCTGCTTACCTTTGGGGAATAACAAATATCAAATGTTTTGTTTTCTTGTTGCTGTTGCTTTTGATTATTTGTAGTCAGTGGTCGTAAATTAACAAATTTAGCACGTTACAGTGTTACACAACGCTTGCTGGCTGCAGTCTTGTGTAAAAATGCACACACACTAACACACACATCTACCCAAAACGGACACGAACTGAGAGAACACGGCTGGGATTTGAACTTTGAGACCGACACTGAGACTGTAGACTGGAATGGGGCCCAAACCCAAATCCAAATCCAAATTCAAACCGAGACCGGACTTTGCTGTCCTACGTGCTGTTTTTCCTGACGTTGTTGTTCTTGTTGTTGTTTACGTGTTTGTTGTTTTTGTTGTTGCACATTTTGGACATATTTTTCATAATTTTACGCGCAACAACGGAAAACAGAGAGACAAAGAGAGAGAGAGAGAGAGAGAGAAAGAGAACTGATTGTGGGTGTGTGTGTGTGTGTTTTGTGGGTCAAAAACCATAAAATGTTTTAAAAACCGAAAAAAAGTTTACGTTGTTTGCACTGTTTGTTTGGCAAAGCACTCAAATCTCTAGTGAAATATTAATTTTCACAATTCTGACACTTTGCTATGGGCGTCGTTTTGTCAATTCGATTTATATTTGTTGTTTTTGTGTTGATTTCATTTTGTTTGTGTGACGGCAAATGCAACTTTATGTCTCGTATTGTTAATTAATTGTTTCCGTTCACTAATTTACTTATTTATGCACCAGGCGCGCACCGTTTAACATTCTGTGTTGTCGTTGTTGTCGTTGTTGTCGCTGTTGTCGATGTTTTCGTGTTGCCGTGTTGTTGTCCTTGCGTGGCAGCGTCGTTAGCAGCAGCTTTAGCAGCAGCGGCGGCGGCGGCAGCAGCACTAACAGCAGCAGCAGCAACAGCAGCACAGTGAACCAAACGTTTTGACATTATCAACGTAACTGAAGCAGCAGCAGCAGGAAGCTGTCGTCCTCTGCCTGCCATTCGCTATAGCAGTCGCCGGCAGCGGGCATGCTGTCGCCAACGCCGTTGTCTGCCGCTCTTCGGGTGCCTGCAACTGTGACTCGGAACTTAACGAAAGCGGCCGAATTGCCATACAGTTGGGCATGTCTGTGCTTCGTGTGGGATAATTTGATGCGAGCAGCGAACAGCTGACTGCGTGAGAGTGTCGCCAGCGTATGATGTAATTGGCAAAAGCTTTTCAATTCGAATTTGTGCCCATTAAGGGAAATTTGGGTTTTAACAATCGCTGTTAACCCAACACCATGTAAATGATCTGAAGCCAAATTTGGGATGATACAACAAAGGATATAAATGAGTAGTTCTGCAGTAAAAATTTATTACAAAATAAGACTCTTTCAATTAAAATAAAACATTAAATTTAAAGGTTACAGGTTAGATAACGCATACAATTTGTACTTATTACTTTTTATAAATCATTATAAAGTCACTCAAAACATAAGTTTTAGTTGTTCTTACCCATTAAAATTGCATCACTTTCTGCGAAATTTTTGAATATAAAATAATTTCTTTAACCTCGTGTTCATTTCATAATTTTTAACGCAATACTATCATGCTTTATTTCTGTAATGCAGCTCAAAATAATTATATGCATTAAGGAAGCTGTGAAAACTTTAATGATGGCAACTTATCCATCTACCGATGGCTGTATGGATGTATTTACAAGAGTGGTAAGGGGGATGCACCGCATAAGGCAATAAATAAAAAAATACCGAATGCACGTGTGCAGTAGGAGCAACTAAAGGACGTGAATGATAAAGCAGGACAATAGTTGGCAAAATGTAAAAATTAATATCGTCATAAGGCACAACACGTAAACAGCAAATTTGCATTGGAGCACTTGAAATGCAGCCCGAAGTGTTACCGAATACCGAACAGTGTTGTTAAACCAATGCCAGCATAAGAGCAACAACAGAAAGAATAACAACGACAACAACAACAACAAAATGTCAGCTCATTTTCGGCTGCTTAATTCGAAATCGTAGCGCAAAAATTACAAATGAGCTGACAATGCGAACAGCAACCAAGAATCCAAACAACCGAAAAATAACAGGGCTAGCAATGTCGAAGAGCAGCAAAGGAAGCGTACCGCTAGTAGTTGGGGTAGGGGAGGGGGGTGGGTGAATTTGGGGTGATTGGGGGAGTGGCTTGTAGGGTTGGTTTTGTTGGTGGGCTGGGAAACAATAAGCACAAAATAGCAGCCGTCTAATACGCAAAAATAAACGAGAACTGGCCACAGCATGACAGCCCAACAGCAACAGCAGCCAGCTGGGCCAAATCCAATGTGACTACCCATAACCCACCTTGCCCTTCGCACCCACCCTTTTATAGCCAGATCCCTCTTTGTGTTGTTTTACAATTTAACGCACATCCTGACAAGCAAAACGCAGTCGCTGCTGCGGCTCCTGCTGTTGTTGTTGTTGTCAGTTGTTGCCAACGCCCAACAGTTTAATTTTTGTCTTTTGTATTTGCGTGTGTGTGTGTGTGTGGGTGTGGGTGTGGATGTGGGGGGTGTGTGTCTCTGCACTCTAATCTAATGATGACAAGCGTCGTCTGGCAAATGTGTGGGCGTTGTTTTTAACCATTGCATTCGGTCATGTGTTAGCTAGAATGCGTATACGCCGAGTTGCACATGTCTACGAATTGTTGCGCGACTACAGCAACTTCCTTTTTTTTTAGAAAACCCTGCAGTCATTTGGAATAAGTGGTACGGCTCCTTTGTTCAAAACGAGCCCGCTCCTCCAAACATTGAAAACTTGCGGTCTCAGCAAAAAAATTATCTGCTTTTAAGTACAATATTTGAATATTTTATAGTTTGATATATGACATCTCCAATTCGGGGACTCTGGATTTGACTAAACTCTTTATATATATTCTCCAGTTGTCTCAGGAGGATGACAGTCAGCCAGACAGTCAGCCACACATATAATGAGTAACTGCATGAACTGTGAGTGGGCTTCTGAACCTAATCCTAATCCAAAAAAGAAGTGGGTAAAGTGTATTCATCTTGAAGATTCTTTGTTATCAAGAAGATATCTGACTTTCTGCTAAGTAAATATTTAAAAACATATAGGACTTTAAATGATATATATATATATATATATATATTTCGTCGGTGTTCGTCTTCCATAATTTTCTATAATTATCAATAACGAGTGTAATAATATTGACAATTCAATTTGAAATTTTTGCAAAATCTCCACTGAATTCATTTTTGCATAAATATAACACAATCATTAATCTTTTATAAAATTGTATGTATTCAGCATAATATATTGACTAACGAGCATATTAATATAAAAGATTGTGTTCATGACGATTTGAAGTCTCAATTTATTCAAATTTTCGTTTATCGATTGAATGGCACTCTTTTGCAACCATACTCAAAACTTAGTGCAGTTCCCGCAAATTATTCAAAGCAATCTCGAAGTTAGCTCTGGTTTAAAATGCTCAACTTTAACTTGTTTTGCGCACAACTTCTATGCGTAACTTTCGCAGAGAGGGGATGTGAACGAAGGAGGAGGCGGGGGAGGGTTAACGCACATTTGACTTTCGCACCTGAGAAGCAGTTGGGAGCTAACTTCATTTGCGCTACTCAACTAATTGGCTAATTTATGCAAGTCAAATAAATGTCATGTCACCATATAATTAGTTGTCCAAAATGTTGGCCCAAATGTGTGCGTTGAACATTTTGCGCCATTTACACAAATAATAATATATGCATGATTTGCATATTCGCTGTCACTAATTAAATTACAAAAATTAACTAGAAAACTAAAGAAAATATTAAGAAGCCATGAAATGAGAAAGAAGTTTCCTTTGCTATTTTTTCTGCTTTTTCCTTATCATTTTCCATTTTGAGGTCAGCTGAACTGTCAGCTTGTCACTTGCTGGCTGGCAGCATAATTTTGTTATTGTTTTGCATTGCATTACAGGGCCAAGAGAAGGCAGCTACAAAAGGCAACCGTCAACAGTCAAAAGCTACCGATGCTGCCCCAGCCTTAGTCTCAGTCTCAGTCTCAGTCTCAGTCTCAGCTTGAGATGCTGCCTCAGTTTCAGCTGCTTCTTAATCTATTGGATTAGCGCAAATGCAATTAGGTACAGGCAAACGTTGCCCTGCCTGACAGCTTTTGGCCATGACTAAGATTCTGCTACTACTTCTCTCCTTCGCCATTCACCCTCCCACAACTCAACTCAATTATACTGTGTGGACTTTGCGCATTATCAAATTGGGCTGCAACTGTTACTGAGTGGGGCAGTGGCCATTTAGTGCATTGCTTTAAGAATGATGGCTGAGAGGTGCATGTCAACTGCAATTTTTCATTTAATCGAAAGTATTCCATATGCATTTCAATACAATTACTTTTACCCCGTTTGCAAACTGATATATGCGCCAAAATTGACTTAAATATACCCTGTATTTTGGACAAATAAATTCAATCGCTTTAAGTTCTACAATATTTCGTGTGTTAGTCCAGAATATATATTTACATACAAATGATTAATCGATGGTTAATCGAAACCCTGTTTTCGAATTTGCATCTGGAAGTGCATCTGTTTTTTGTTGGCAATCAGAAAAATATATTATAATCTAAATTACAAAAATGTATTTTTTCCTCTGTTCACTGTTATTATTGCCCATTAAATTGCTTATTATGAATTTTTACACTCAATCACATAAAACTTTAAGAGTCGCTACGCAACCCGTATTGTTTCCACGTATTTGATGAACGTAGGGTATCAGAAAATAGATAGTTGGGAACTCATCAAATATTAGTGAGACGGCTAACAAAATAGCTCTCACTAAATCTACGTCAAAATGCAGCCGAAAAAAAAACAAGCGGGCACCGCTGCTCGGTATAAAAACATTTACCAGACCCATATCCGAAAGAGCCCCTTAACCCACCCTAAAAAGCCACCGTCCAACGCAACTGTCTCTAAAACCAAACGCAATTCAGCGACCGACAGTTTTGGCGCATAAAAAATGGTTGCAAATTTCACCAAGTGCAAACAACGTTGTAAAACAAATATTTACAGCACTTTGAACTATGTTTTGTGTGTGTGTGTGTGTGTGTATGGATTCAGCCACGCCCCACGCCTACGTCTATACGAGCTCATTCGACCAGATGCTGGCAATAAAACCGCATCGAAAAATCGATCAGCAAATGATTGAAAAAGTGTTTAACGGGTCGCGCTTATAAACAACAAATAAAAGTACACAATATCAATGAAGTACAAATGACAGTGGCAGGATATTACTAAAAATACAAACATTGCCAAAGAACTTGCAATGAACACAAACAAAATGAATCGAAACAGTAGCAAGGAACGTGTGTCATTAATAGTTGTTGTATTTGCCGCAAATATAAATACACCATATGTAAATTTGTATGGAAATATTGTGAAACATAATAGGAAACAGCTAAAGCGATGACATCAAACTAATATTGGATATAAAATAAATCAAGTGTACGTAACTGTTTGATGAAGTCATATTTTATAAATGAAATATTTCTAATATTGAACAAAATAATTTGATTGATATTTATAGAAATATTTTATAATTTACTTAAAGTTAACTTAAATAAAATATAGATTTACTTAGGAATGAAAATGAAATGGCTTGGAAATGTTAAATGTTACACATACTTTTAACTGTCTGTCTTTATGTTGCCTTATCAACGGCAATTGTTGATCAACAAATCCCATACCAATTTCTACCAGCTTAGTCCTCTGTTGGCCATTACCCGTCAGTAATAAGTCACAAATATATTTCGCTGCTACATCATTTTTTGCCCAACGTTGCGAAAATACTTTGAATATGTACTATAAAAAGGGCAGTTAAGATACAAACAAACCGACTTACTTGCGCTTTCCAAAGCAGCACAAAGCAATGCATAAATTGAGAAAGAGCGAGAGAAAAATATGAAAGAGAGGGTGGGATAAAGAGAGAGAGAGAGAGAGAGAGAGAGACTGGGGGAGAGCGGTTGTCGGAGCAAGTGGAGGCAAAGAAATGGGAATGAAAGGCTTACTATTCGCCAGGACATTTAAGCAGATTTGCCTCTTGTCTCTTGCTCCTCTTTGCTCAACTAGCATACGCCTCCACTACTACAGCCCCAGTCCGTCGCACCCTCTCCCTCTCTGTCGGACTCTTTTTCATATTTTATCATTTTTTTTTTTTTTCATTTTGGCTTCCTTTTTGGAGTACACCAAACGCGCACCCCCTTTTTGGCTTATAATTTCTCACGTTTTCTTGCAAATGCAGCACAAAAATTCTTGTAGTAACTTTTAATTTCATGCCATTTAATTCGCTGAAAGCGGAAAGGAAAGGAAAGGAAAGGAAAGAAAAGAATAGAAAAGAAAAGGAAGCAAATAAGAAGAATACCAAGATGAAGCCATACAGTAGAAGAAGAGCTGCCTCAGTCCTTTTCTGTCAGTGTACGTGTGTGTGTGTGCACCTTAAGCGAAAAAAGAATTTGCCACAAGACACGCTTTAAATTAAAAGTCATTTCACTTGTAACTTTTTGTTATAAATATACATATATATAAATAAATACATATACATATAAGGATCTGATAAGGGCTACGCTTGCTACAGGGCATTTCCTTGTCGGTCTTTATAACATTTAGCTTTGAGCAAAAAGCAAATTGAGATAATGTCCGAAATATCTTCTTAACATTAATTTTATTAGCTGCTTTTTCGAATTGACTTCTCCTCATTTTCTCCATAAAAACATCCTTCCCCCACCCAATACACATTGAGTCTGAATAGTTTAACTATTCTTTGTTTTTTATCTGCTCATTAATGAAGCAAAAACATTTCGTCATCTCGATTCTTATTCGTTTTATTACTAATTGCATTCGTTAGAAGCTAGACCACGTTTAGTTTTGTATGTAAATGTATAATTTGGGTTTTCTTCTGCGTAGGAAATCACGAAATAAAGTGCTTAGATTTTTGGCTAATTTCGAGTAAGAAACTCAAAGTTCACAACGTGCGGCATTTGGAATTTAAAGCGAAATGCTATAAATTGATTACGGTTATGAGTCGATGGTTCTTTAATCAAGGCAACTACTTTGAGAGCCCTGCATAACTGAAGCATTCAGTCCCAGGACCCTAACAGCTAACCAAAGCCATAATGTGCCCAACTAATAAAGTTGCGCACAGAGCAGCTTAGGCCACGCCCATGCTGCACATTGTTATGTGTGTGGGTGTGTGCAACATTTCTATGTAGTACAGCTTGTTATATGGGAGGCACATAAAGTCTACCTGCTGGCACGGATGGCTCACTGGCGGTTTTCGCGTTCCCGACAAAGTTTTTAACCATTACTTAACTGTTATGTGCACCTAAAGGCAACGCACACATTCGCATAAATTCACTTGGGCCCGAAAGTGAAACTTAAAACTGGCAACTTCTTCACTCAGTAAGCGACGTTGAAGTCGACGTCGTTGGGATTGAAGTTGAAGTTGATGTCGCTGCCCTTGCAACAATCTGCAAACATGTTGCATACTTTTATGCGTAATGCAAGTTTTTAGCCAAGTTGAAGTGGCCTCTGCGTGGGCGTGCGTGTGGATGTGGCATAAAACCACATAAGCTCTGCAGTAGTTAAGCACTCACTGGGCCAATATTTAATAATAAGCCCGATGAAATACGTAATTAATTAAAAAAGAAAACATTCTTTTAACGGGTAACGGCATTTAAAATTTGTGTGCGTTACTTTTTATATATCTATATCTATATTATATGCTCCAAATTATAAGTCTTCATTTAAGAAATTCACAATAATAATATTTCAAGCGTCGTCCCTTTGCAAAGTGACAAATTTGTATGTGCACATATTTATGGAGAAATTGACAAATAGATACCAATAATAACAAAAGGAGCAACGACAATGAATAACAACAAAAATATTCCATGATAACAAAATTGTATAAAAAATTGATGATGTTCGAGAATATCTTGAGAAATTGCGCATCATCAACATTGACATCGTCATCGAGATCAAAGGCGCTTCAGCGGCAACTAGTTTATTGTCGAGCACGCACACGCCACGCCCAATTGTGCTGCCCCCATCCATTTCACATAGTAATATTGTTGCAATGACAATACATTAAATATTGACAGCAACTTGAGGATGAAGAGTGAAGAAAATATAAAGAAATTGTTTTGCGGGCAAACTTGTCCGTTACATTTTCTTTTTCGTTTTCATTTATTTTTTTTATTTTATTATTTTTCATTTTCTTCGGCTCGTGGCACATTCAATTTATCTTGTAAATAATTCGCATTCATAGCTTAAGCGAGACATTTGTCCAGGTGAAATCAATTGAAACCCAAATGACAACGTATTTGACAATTGGTAATCAAATTAAGGTGTTCAAAAGTTGTTTGATTATTTCTCTATGGCGATACAATGCCAAAAATTTGCCAAATGAATTGAATGGAACTAAATTGAATGGAATTGAATTGAATTCCATGCAAATGAGTTAGAACTTGTGGAAATACGTTAACCAGCAAAAATTTCAACTACGGATAGTTTATTTTGTTCAGTTATTTGTGTATATTTGATATATATGTTTCCAGCTGCCCTTTATGCTTAAATTTTAATTACACATTTCAAATTAACAAATCGTGCTTGTAGTTTTTAATCCACTATCAATTGAATTGTTAAGCCGATTTTTTGCATTGCCATTGTTTATGTTCTATTAATTATGTGGCACAAAGACACAAACTGATTTTTTTCCCTTTCCATTAACAAAGCCTAAATAATATTCTGTTAAATATGCTGTATATATGTATATATATATGTGGTGGTGCGCAATTAATACAGATTTTATGGGCTTATCTTTTTTTGAAAATGCTAATTTTTCATTTTTTTACTTACACTTTCTCTATTGATAGTTTTATTGTTTTTTTTTTTTGTTTCCTTTCCAATTTAATGAGCTGCCCATTGCTGCCAGTTTTGACATCTCAATTTTAATTCGATGCAGCATATTGATGAATTTGTGAAACGATTATCCTTTAATGTGTCTCATTAGCTCTGAAAACGATATTAAATACCTAAACGTCATATTTAGTAAATGTTTAAATTATAAGCTACAAATGCCAAATTATTAAACAAATATATAGCTTACATTCGAATGATATGCATTTAGATTATAAATGTAAACATTAAAATGTTTCCTAAAAACATTACCTAACTTTCTTCTTGTTAAGCCTTATAAATATTTCCAACAAAATGCTGCTACTATCTGAAACATTCTAATAGACTACATCTTTGTAATATTATAACAACATAGTCTCCAAAACCAGGCAGTACAAATCGCAACGCATTTTAAAGCGTTTTTTATGGTGCGTTATTCAAATTCAATTTGTTGCCTTTGTGGTGGATTCAAGCTGGGGTTGGAGAATGAAGCACACTAAAATTGTAAGAAAGTATCAGAGCAGCGATATTGTGCATATGCCCTACTGGGTAAGCGCAAATCATTGAGCAAGGGGATGGTGCGTGCGGTGAGGTTGCATACATAAAAGAGTGAGTACTGGCAAAGTAAACTGCAGAGAAACTGAGAGAGAAAATAATATGACAAACATCAATAAACTCAACAATAAAATGTATGGCCTGAAGAAGCAAATGGAGGAAGACGCATGCATAAAACGCACTGTCCTTGGCCGTAAAAGGGAAATATACATACACACACACACACACTGAGACACAAACAAAATACACTCACAGTTTGTATCAGAAAGTTGTTAAAGCTCAAGGAAATTGTTGTAAATTTGTGTATATATCAAAGAGAAACCAATTTGGATGCGTGGGCTGGAACTGTGAGGCACACATAATTATGCAAACTAATTAAAATACTCATACGATGCGTTTGCCGTTGCCATCCCCAACAGCTTCGCATGCCTCTTCGCCTTCGCATTTCGCCATTGCCTGCTGGCTGCTGTTCTATGGCGCCCATTTTTAATTAACAGTAAGCGACCAGCGATGAGAGCGGGTAAAATAAAAGATAGCTAAGAAGGATGCCTCGGTGGCATTCTGAAGGGAAGAAGATAGGATAGGTAGCTGAGAGGTATGGTACACGTATATACAATACATACATATACATATGGCAGCTAGGGGATAGGGCAAACAAAAATGAAAGACACTCACTTCCGCTTGACATGTTGTTGGAATGTTTTGCACATGCATTTGACTCGACTCAACAACTGTGTGTGTGTGTGTGTGTATGTCTGTATGTGTGGGTAAGCCAGTGTGTAAGTGTGTGCTGCACAAATATAACCGCAAAGACACAAATATAGTTGCATACTTTCGAGCGTCTACTCTCAAATGTACGCCGAGCACGGCGAAAAATGAGATGATCCTAAGAGGCAACAGCCAACAGCCAACAGCAGCGGCTTCTGCTAATAACTTTTTTTTCTACATACACTTGCAAAATATTTTTGTAAACCAGGCGTAAAGAATTAAAAAAATTAATATGTTAAAATATATTTAATTTGTATGATGACTTTAACATTTATTAGCGGTGTAAACATAAATTGCTTGCTGGCATGTAAGTTGCAGGTGATGTTAAATTAAATACTTTAAATTCGAATAATGGAAATTACTGCTGGATCGATTAGTTGCTGTTTACAGTAAATAAATTTAAAATAATATATGCCCTGTCGTAGCTTTTTTTGTATATGCTAATCTGATCTGAGTGCAGTGTTAAAATAACATTATTATTTCGTTTGCATTCAATTTAAGCATTCGTTTTTTTTTTTGTTATATTTATATTTGTCTGCAATAAATCAGTTTTATCTACATTTATGTCATAGTTCTACAAGACTTTCTATTAACAATGGATAATTCTTCGACACTTGTTCACAAAAAGTGGCTTTTGCTTTCGAAATTATGATAAAATCATTACCTCCTGCCACATTCTGTTGCAGTGTATCATTTGATTCCCCAGTTGGCCCGTCTAAGCCCCAAAAAGTCAGCAACACGTTGCCTCTAATGATATGACTAACGTTGACAGCACGTCATTCGCATTCAGATTGTCTGTTTGTGTGTGTGTGTGCTAGTGTGTATTCTGTTTTGGGAATAAATTGTTAATTATTATTTGAAAAGAGTTACAGCACATTTTCACTGCGTTGATGAGGCCCAGGCCCAGGCAGAGGACCAGGCCCAAGCCTAGGCCCACGGCCAGACCCAACCACAGACCCAGGGCCCGGGTAAAGTCTACTGGCGCTTTCGCTTTTATGCGCGGTTCTCGGGGTTGCGGCATCAGGGCTTTTGTGAGATAGTGCGGTTGGCTGCCCGGCCTCAGTTGCATGCACATTTGAATCTAAATTTCTATGGTACGGGGCGGTCTAAATTAACATTCGTTCCGGCCCAGGATCTGTGCATTAATGTGCCCTCAATTCTCCCCATATGCGTGTCCTTATTTCGAATGCGCATTACAACAGCAACTGCAACAACTTTTGCACTTTTGTTGTGTCAATTGAAATGCAACAGAACCAGGAGCCGGGGTTGTAAGGGGTGGTGGGGGCTACACAGAGTTTGTACCGCTGCTGTTGGTAAATTAAAAAGCGTAGCTTACATGGCGTATGTGTAATATTTTTATTACACTTGCCTCCTAATTAGGCAAGTCAGCTGTCAGTTTGTCAGCTAGCCTGTGCATGTCAACTGAGGCACTGTGTTGTACCTCAGATCCGCATCTGCCTCTTTCTCTGTCCCTGTCTGTGGCTCTTGCTCGTGATTTACATTTGCATTTTCATTTGCGCTCAACTAATTTGCACGGTTTCTTTTCAGCTGGTGATTAATTTGCTGTGTATTTGGGCCAAGCGGGCATTGCAGCCTTGTGGAACAGTTGTCGTAGACTTTTGTTAGCATCTGCTTTTACAAAGCAAGAATATGTCCAAGGAGTGTGCGTTGAGAAGGCCATCTGATAAAAGATCATGTGACACAATTACGAATTTAAGTAGTCCAATTTCAAGACAAGTAGACCAGACATGGCAAAGTGGGTTCATAAAAAGTGTATTTGTTTAAATCATCCAATAGCGAATAAAAACTTTACCATCTCATTCAAATTTTAATTGTTTGATAAACTAGATAAGATACAATTCTTATGATATTCAATATTAATTTATTTTATTTAAGCTTAATTTATTTTCTATCAAATATTGTATTGAAATAGTTTACATTAGATGGACTAGATGTTCTTAACTATTAGATTATACATATTTCATCAATATTATTATACCATATACAGATATTATTTATATATATATATTTACTGAAGTATTTTAGTTAGAGAAATACTGTCCAATTTGATGGAATCCAATGTGCTGCCTTCATATAGAAGTTTGGTGTACATTTGTAACTTAGATCTTACATTTGAGAGCCACCCAATAAGCTACACATATATCTTCTCTCCTATGCGAATAAGTTTGAAAGTTAAATCCTCTACATGATTTTGCAATTCCACAACTGCAACATTACCACGAAAATCGATTTGAATTCAATTTGTTTGATTGCCGTCGCGTTTAGATCAAACGAACTAAATGCCAGCCACGTTCAAAACTAACACACGCACACTCGCAAAAGCAGCCCAGTCACACACAGTTCACACACACACACACACACACACACACACACACACAGGCTGTTATGGTTGCAATCACGAAAATGGCCGGGCAATAATTGCGCGTGTCGTTGGCTACAAACTGGAACTGTTTCTACCTGTTTCACATGCGAAATTAGCTTAAAATGTCTGACGCTAATGTGCAAACAGCCCCAAGCCCTTGATACCACCCGCCACAAGCCGCACCTCGGCACACAGCACACTTCCGCACCCCAAACTTCCCGTCCTTGTAGCCATTAATGCCTTTTGATCTGCACCGAAAAAGAGAGCCAGCAAACTTTTCAACGTACGTGTCTGTGCCATGCTGAGAAGCATCCATGTAGAACACATACACACACACATAGAGGCGACAGGTCTCTTCACGCTGTTTGGTCTTCAGATTCTATAGCTGACATCTCAGCAGCCGGAGCAGGTAACTTTCAATTGAACGCACTGCACAGGCCAACAAGTGAATTTTAGCCAACCAAAGCCGTGAAAGAGATATTGCCAGTAATGAAGCCTTGCATATGTAATACACCAAAAGTTGGGTTCTTTAAATATTTAATGTACTTGATTAAAAACTATATAAGATTTCAGTAACTTCTTTTTCATTTTCTACGAAAATAATAACAAAATATGGGCAAATAGAAGAAAACGAAAAGGGTCAGTTAAGAAGCATGAAAAGGAAAAGAGCTCAGATGAAAACAGATTTGACTAGGATTGAAAATATAAAAAAAGAGGAATTATGAACAAAATAACTTTGTATGCAAAGAAATACATTAGGCACTGTACTGAAACTCAAGGCCTTCAGTAAGTGTATTTTCAATTTTACCTACAATAGATAAATTCATATCGTGCTTTTATTACCAATGCCGGCTTTATTATGGCCGTTTAGCGATTTTTTATGTCCTGAACTGTGTAACTATGGGCTGTCTGTCGACTGCGCATTTTATTGCATTGCATAACGTGCTGCGGAGGTGGGGGAGCGGTTAGAGAAGGCTAGCGGAACGAGGTCGCTGTTGCTCTGTTGGCTTTTTGAAAACCATAAAAATCGAATGACGGCGGTCGACGCAAAACAAATCGATTTGTTAAATTGCAGTGCAAAGTGCGGGAGAATTCAGTTGGTTGGTGGCAAAAAATAATGGTAGAAAAGCACAAAAGGCTCACACCCACAATTGTCCTGTCTTTGTGTCGTTGTCCATTTGCATGAACAGTATCTGTATCTATCTATTCAAAGCATCAGAGTTATTTAAAGATACATATCATTTGTTATGTTTCCGTATAATTTTATTTATATACTTGTTATCGTCTTATTTTCAAATATCTTACCAAAACAACAACAAGCTTTCATAAATAAATAAATGGTTTAGCCTTAAATATGAACATCATATTTTAATGTGTATATCCAAAAGCTGAAACCCTTGTGAAATCTGTTCGCTTCTGCCAGAGTAATGTGCATGGCAAATGGGAAAAGGGACTGCACCATTTTGCGGTTTGGTGGTTCGATTGTTGTTCGCTGGGTGGTTGCACGGACCACAAGGTGCAATTTTACAATGTAATCTTTAGTTTTGGTTTTTCAAATTTATACTCATACTGGCACATTTATGTTAATCTTAATGAATAATAATAAACATTTTTATTTTACTACTAAATTTAAGATTTACGCCTCAAAAAGTTTTAATTGTACTATGTTTGTGCTTAAGGTAGAATGGCTTTATTACAATAGATGCACTTCAGTTAGTCACTGCTTCGGGTGGGACTTAGTTTTTTCCATTATAAATAGTTGTGAACTGGGGATAGTTGCAGAATTCTGTAGAAAAGTGGAAAACAGTGTTCAAGAATTTTAAAAGGAAGCATAATGTGTAAGAAAAATCAATAATTAAGAATAATAAGTATGATTATTTTGTCATTTTTATGTGGTTTTCTTTGTGGTAAAAATACAAAATTAAAATATTTTGTTACATTATATTTATATATATATTTGAGTTTGTTAATTGAACTCACCAATAAGTGGTATTTGTCAGCTAGATTTAAATAACAAATAAGTATTCATTCTGTGGGCTTACTTGAATAGCTAGCTTTTGACTTTTAAGACCACTTACAATTTCTGTGTAATTATTGGTGTGATTTAAATCAGCTTGTGAGTATTTAAACTATTTGCGATTTGGGAGCTTTAAATTCTAGTTTCAAATAGAAGCTGCCAATTACATGCCATTTGTGCCTTGTCTCGGTGTCAGGCTTCCCCTTCAACGCTCGACCACAGAAACCAACTCATTTATTTATGAAAATCTTGTGGCATTACAGAAAGGAACCTGTACACTGTATCCTTTTCATTTTTGGCAACCTCAAAAAAACACATTCCATTTTAAAAATCCGTAAATTAACAATTTGCAACAAAACAAAACAAAAGGAAGAAAACTTAATCGAGAAAATGAAAATTATGAAAATGCAACTAATTCCTGACGGCTTATGATTATTAGCCAAGCCCACCCGTTCCACTCTCTATTCTTCGTCCCGCTGCATCCTCGTTCTTGTTATAATTTTTATTTTATTTTGTTAGCACACATTTAATACAATAGCCCGGAGAGCCAAAGAGTAACCTTCAACGTCGCTCAGCTGTATATCATTTAATTTTGCGGTAAGCTTAAAATCCAAGCTATTTCAATCCATTACCTCACCGTCCCTGTCTCCACGAACAAAAACAAAAATATGAATAAAACGGAAAAGCATCTCAAAAGGTATACGAATATAGTTTGAATAGCATTCGTTCAAGGTTGAAATGCGAACTGCCTGAGATTCCATGCGTATTTCTTTTCTGTGGGGTCTTTTGTGTGTTTCATCCTACTGCTGAAAGGGCTGACGAGTTTATAAATTGTAGGCTTAGTACGGGTGTATTTTAATTATAGACGAATTGCCTTCCCTTAAATTGGGTTTTTCGAGACTCTCTCTTAAACACTTGTTGAAACATGAAACTTGTGCCCGAACTAGGCCTTAACTGGCAGACAAACCGCATTAACAATGGCATTCAAACTGCATAAATCAGCATTCAAATTAGAAATTAGCCAAAAATACAAAACCAAGCCAACTGCGTCCAGATTCAAGAGTCATTCAGACTAAACTCTATAACAGCTTCTTGAGGTAACTCCAGTTTCATTTATTTCTCTCGTTTTCGCTCTGTTCACTCTCTGCTGTGTCTGTGTCTGTTTTGTGTCTGCAACTCATTCGTGGCACACTCGTCAGCGCACTCATTATTAGGCTCAAGTGCAAATTAGTGTGTTTGTTAGTAGGTTATTAAGTTCTCCTGAGCCTCCTTACACACCACCTATCCGCCTTCAATCCCTTCACTCCCTGCGCATCCCATTCCTCTTTTGTTATGCTAACGAAATGAGTTTCTGGCAGTACGAAAATGTTTGCTGGCTTGTTTGTCTGCACAGTAAAACTTGAGTATACAAATTTCATTCCATTGTTTTTCGAGTGCACTCACAGCTCTCAAAAAAACAACAACAGCAAGTATAAGCGAGTGCTAATGCTGCTGCTGTGTGGGCGTTCATTTTGTTCTGTGTGGGCGTGGCATTCGCACTGTTCATTGTACTTGAATAGTTTTTCCCATCAGCGTCATCGTCGAATGAGCAAAGTTTGTGCAATTAACATGAAAATACATAAGCCCACAAACACACACACACACACCTAAAAAGAGACCAAACATCTGACACAGATAATGCGGAAAAATTGTGTTGCTTACTTTTCGGAGAGATTCGCATAAAAAATGAAATAAAATCAATTAAGGCAGCAAACCGGAAGTTGCCATAACGATCATAATGAAAAAGTCTGCATAAAATAACCTTAATTATGGTTTACATCCGTTCACACAAAGCTCTCCTCACGTAGCCCGCAAAGCAAGCAAAACAATTTGAAAACAAACGCGGGGCATAATAAAAATTCAATCACTCCACTTGGAAAAAACAAAAACAAATGACAGAAAAGTACTGACCCAAAACACTCAACAAGCCACCAAAATGACATTAATTTACACATCAACGAAGCGAAAACGCGAGAGGCGAGCGGCCGGGAGTTAAAAAAGAGAAGGCGGCAACAGGACGTTGCACAAGGAAATGTTCGAGGAGCGGCTGACCAGATGACAAAGCGCGTAATAAAAGGCAATAAAAAAGGGGCCTGGCGAAAAAAATATAAATAACACAACATTTTTTAAGCGATTACAGAAATGATGGAAAATGCGATAAAGTTACAAAAAAATAATGCCAAGAGCGGTTAAATACAAAAAGGCTAAAGTATTTGAAACAATATTTAAGCTTCTTAAGTCTAGCAATAAGAAAAGTGAATAGCTAACGAATTTTAAAAAGACATCTTTTTAATAAATGGTTTGTTGTTGCATAGATAAAATAATTCACTTGTTTCTTTATTAAGGAAGTTTTGAATTTCTGAGAAAATTAAAAATAAATGTAAATATACTTTTGAGCGAAAAAAAATTCTTCAAAGCAATTGCTACAACATAGCCATATCGTCAAAGACTGAAGCTCGTGGTATAGTGCATAAATCCTGACATGGCGGGACTTAAGATGAAGAAAGTTATACCCGATTGCATGACTAAAAAAGAGCTAGGGACTACAATATCGCAATAGTGCCTAAGCAGACTGTGAAATCTGCTTAAGCGAATGTTGAAGGAAATCCAGTGCAGGATATAAGGCTATGCAGGCAGGCAGCCAGGCAGGCTTTCACAGGACTATTCTGGCTATAACCGCCAAGACAAGCAAATCAAGCAACTGCCACTAATCACAAAGGCGAGCCGCAAGGCGAACGAACAAACAAAATGGCGCACAGCTGCCCCAGCAGAAGCTGAGCATTTATGTGTATGTGTGCTGGATTTTGTGTTGGTGTGTGTAAGCAAGTTTGCTGGGTATATGCATAATTGAATTTGATAGCCCAAAAGATTGTTATTGCTAGAGATTTGTGTGGTAAGCGTGTCGAGAGCTGAGTGAGTTCTCCAACAGCTGCTGCTACTACTTTAGCCCTTCTTCTTCTTATTATTATTATTTTTGAGCTCTATTTACTTTGTGGCAGGCGCAGCTAAATACAAATATTTTCCAAGCCTTTGCCAAAAATGAAATTAATGCCAGGCAACTCATCCGATGTATCCACAGCTACTTTACATCTTAAATTTATCAACTTGACGACAGTTTGTTCTCCGTATCCGTGTAAAAATAAATGAACTTCTGGGCTTCGACACACATACACACGAAATACATCCGCACACAATTAATCAGAGAGCATTAATTATTGTAGATTTAAGTTTAGACTGTATGGTCGTGGTGGTGGAGTGTGTTGCGTATACACAATGCCGGAAATTAAAAATACGCCATGCAGGCAAAAAAAAAAGGACGGAAGTATGTATATTGTTATGCAGTAAGTGTACGTAGAAGAGCAAGGCCAAGCTGGTTAAACTATGCAAAAGAAGGCGTTGTTACTAAGAACAACAAAATGTTAATATTTAAATACGAAGAACTGCTCATGAGGAGGCAACAACAAATGAACACTACTAAAATGTAAACAAATGCGCAGTGAAAACAAGATGGAAAGTGCGCGAAAAGTTGATAAGCTTAAATATATCCTGTAAACGAATGCATGTATTGGTAGTTTATTTGTTATACATATTCATTCTAACTCAAGAAAATTTTAAAATAAATATATGTGTTAATTGACACACAATAACAATCTTCGCAAATATTTAATTAAAAGGAATAACTAGATAATATTTTTCTAGCAAAGAATGATACAAAATCTGACAAGCTCCAGAATGCAGAAGGACCATAATAAAATTGAAAGTGGAATCTTGTATTCAGAACTTTCGTTATTGGAATATTAACAGCATACTTAAATGATGGTAGCATCCAATGATTAATTTTAATAAGAAAAATAAATGATGCTAGATTTTATATACATAAATTACTGCAAATTGCAGCCTCTGAGCATTTCGCGTTACACAACAAACCACTCGTAGCTACACACATATTAAAATATATGCGAAATTCGTTGCTGGCAACGAGAATTTTAATTTATACAATTTTTAGCTGTGTGACTTCCTGTTGCAAAATGGAGTTCTATGTGCAGAGAGCGAAGTTTGCACAACTTGTTTATGATTTCATGTCAAATACGTGGTAAAGTGGCTGACTGCAGGCTGGCTACCAGTCCTAGCTTCTTTTATTTTGATGATGTGTTGGGGGAGGGGTGAGGGGGTTTGAGGGGTCGTGACACGAAGTCGAAAGGCCTTGGCGACACCAGTCGAAATATCTACAAGTGGAACTTGTACTAAAAACACGCCCCTATTTGGCGCTAGAAAACTTTGTGATTTACTATGTGCAGAGAGGATTCGTTTGCTGTTGCTGCAGCGTGGTATGTTTGCCATCTTCTGTTGCCTTAAAGAAACTGCAAGTGCATGTTTATGCTGCATTTTATTCAACGGATGTTCAACTTTCTGTTGATTACTTAATATTGTGTATATTGTTAAGGATATGAAAACTTATCTTGTTTACAGTACATATTATTTAAGCATAAATTGTTATTAATTACTCCATGTGAAGAAAAGTAGCCATATTTCACTAGTTGAACTACTTAATATATGAATACAGACTATGAAAGGGATATATTCCTCACCTATGAATACACTTTCTAATACAAATAAAATTGCATTATTTCCACTGTTTATTTGAATCCAAATCGATTGTTTATTTTTGTTGGTTTTATTGCATTATATGTTGTACTTACAATACAATTTTTATTAAACTTACTTATTAATTGTTAAATATTTATTCACGTATCTCAACTCCCGCACTTTAATTCACTTTTATCGTACCGTAAAGTATAAAAATTTCAACTTGATATGTGAAGAATATACAATTGCACTTAAAGTGTTGGACTTGTATTTTTAACAGTTGCAAGCGAGCAGCCAAAACTCACACACACATTCGTTCAGACAACTTTGTGGCATGCAGCTGCATTAAGCCGGCACACAAACCACCACACAACCTATCACACTTCTTCCCACTTCGTTCACTCTCACAAAAACGCGACTTCAAACCAAACACTTTGCATATATGTGTTCTCAGCATAAATGCATTTAAAATATATAAAAACGCGAGTGCAAAATTAAAAAAAAATGTATAAAAAAGTGTGAAAAAGAGAAGAAAAATCTTTCATGCGCCTGAAAGCACGCTTCAGTATAATTTGCGGTCATGTTCATTGATCTCCTGGGAAGCATTAAAATTTAATGATTTATATTATGGAAACCATTTGGGAGAGTTGCGGGGCCACCTCCACTGGGCGCTAGGCAAATGAATTTATGTAATGTCTCTGCTGCGACGTGCTTTAAGGGGTTAACATTATGAAATTAACAACAATTTGACTTATACGCGGGCGTAAATGCCAACACGCACACAATCAAACACAGGCACACACACACACAGAGAGGACAATATCTGGGCCCAAAAGTATGCTAAACAAGCGAAACGACGGCAGTAAAAGTCATAACTCAGCTAGAGAAACTTGGCGAAAGGTAGTGAGAAATGTGAGTTTGGCCCCCGCAACTGCAACTATTAATCAGGCTTTAATTGTTTTGCGTGTATGTGTGTGTGTGTGTGTGTGTGTGTGTGTGTTGGGTACATTTGTGTGTAGGGCAAAAGGACAGACAGACAAACAGAGAAACACAGAAGGAGAGAAACACACACGCGCTCGGTTGAGGCCCATGCATCATGCGGCCGAAATCTTATTGTAATCTCTGGCATTTGTCTGGATTTTTCGTAAAGTCTTTGAATAGATTTATGCGTCTTTGACAGGCACAAGATGTGAGCTGGTGTCTGTGTACCAAGCAGCTTAAAGTATCTTAAAGATATGCTACTGCCAACAACTTGAATAAAAATGTTCAAAACTTTTTGATATTAGGCTGCAACTAAAAAGTGATGAGAATTAAGAAAGGGTATGTGAAATGGATTTAAAAAATTTAAATGTTTCATTAACCGAACTTACCTAAATTTCATAGCTTCACCATACAGATCTCTACAAATATGTGATCTGTAAAAACAAAATTAAATTCTACAATAGTTCAAAAAGTTTTCCGAAATTATTTTATTTAAATAATCTGAGTCTTTCAGAATTCTTTCTTAGTCATATATTTTTCTAGTATTATTTTTTAATGAATTCAGATAATTGAAATAATCGATAACATATAGTTTGATGCTTTGCCAACTCTATGTGATGCCCCATTTAAAAATGGGCAGCACAAAAATAATATTGCACAAACCTGAAATGCCAAATGCCAAACTGTATTTAAAGGCTTAAAAAAAAGCTACAAGTTTTAGTGCCCTCCGTGTTGGTTGCTGTTGGCAACTCTCTGGCAGTGACAACAGCAAACCCCACTAACATACAACACTTGCCCGAGAGTACTGGGTATACCCAGTGCAAGTTGAAGTGGTTTTTGCGCTGTGGTTGCGCAATCGTCTGTATGAGTGTTGGGTTCTTTTGCTTGTTTCTGTATTTCTGTTTTTTTTTTTTTTCTATGTCTGCACATGCTGCGGTCAAGGGTTGTGTTGGCGTTGCCAAAGTGTTGCCATATATTCTAAATATGTTGGTTGCTTGTTCGGTACGCCAATGACCAGCTGGTTATGGCCACTTGGCTGGCTAGCTGTTGAGGTGGGGGATTTAGGGGAATCCACATAAAAGTGGACAGTTAAACGCAAAAGCAGGCTCTAAAATCCACTTGGCAACTAAACGCGTGATTTATACCACAACTAAGATAACAGCAGGCAAAATGCAAAAAGGAATTTGAGGTAAGGCAAAGAAACCAAAAATGAAATGTTGAAAATAAACCCAAATTTTTGTTTGTTATCACTGACATACTTGAAACTTGTTTCGCGCGCGTCAGATACCTGGCCCAATATAAACTTGTTAACTTGTTATATTTTATTTTTTAAGATTTTTATGTAAAAATATATATATGTATATATATGTTTATATATACAAACAAAAACTCTTGCTATCAGTCAAGTGATTATTAAATACTACAAATTATTTCAATACATATATTAAATCATTTAATTTGCTTTGCTACAAAACGAACTGTCTGAATTTGCCGGCGTCTGTGGAAATATTTGAGTATGCCGAAATAATTAATAATATTTGCCCAAAAGCAACAATAAAACTGAAGAAATTTCTCGAAATTTTCAGTTAGTCGAATAAAGAAAACATTAAACTTTGGTGTCTGGCAATTCCATTTTTTTTTTTTTTTTGCTGGGATTTCTGTCGTTTTATGATTTTATTTAGCGTGTTTATCTCGTGTCCAGATTCACATGGTCACATATAGAAATGTTTTGGTTTTGTTTGTTTGCCAACTGTCTGGCCCTTACCAACTTTCCCTTTCCCCTCATCCTACAAGCGACCGTTTCTGTTTCTGATTATTTATGCGCACAAAACAAATAAAATGTTGCCTCATTGGCCGTAGGCAGACAGTCTAAGCGATCCACTACAAAAATACCCATTCTGAACCAATAGAGCTGAAATTTTTATTACAACACTGACTTCAATTGTTTTGACTTCTTAAATGGGCATAAGGCTTTATAATAAAAACCATTGAACACATCAACAAAAAAATGTGATTCTTATCTTTGTGGTGTGGAAATTTAATTTAGTCAATAATTTAAATACGCTTCACATTCGTATACTCCGAAAAAAAAATCAATACCTAAAATATAGGCGGAATTTTCCAATGGCTAGGCTAATACTAAAAATGTTATAGCAAGTATCTAAGCTGAGTACTTTGATAGATGATGGAATGGATATAGCATACGAACAAAAAACATTTTAAAATTCGAAGCTGTCAGCTTTTGATCGTTTTCAACATAATGTCAAATGTAAGTAATATTCCAGCAATGAAATGTTTTTAGATGAACTGCTCTTTCCCTAAACAAGTAGCACACAATGACTGGTAGACATGCTCAATATGTAAGCACGTGAAAGAAGTAGACCTTTTTTGTTAACATGCCACGCCTTCTTTGTGTATGCTAAAATATGTACTCATTACATTGAACTAGGTTACAAATATGCAAACCATGCTAAGCAAAAATTGGATCTCTGCTTGTCTTGTACAAAGTTGAGTCGAGGTTGATGAAGAGGTTGGAACGTGAAGCGGGACAGAGGAAATGGAAAACAAAGGCGAGAACCTTTCACCTACAACATGGCTATTGAGGTTTGGGGTATACACAAAACACTAAACAATGGCGCTCATCAGCAGAAGAAGCGCAATGAAAATTGGAAAATTCTCTTATTGCCGATGCAAAAATAAATAGAAAATAGAATTGGAAAGAAAAGAAAATGTTTTGCACAGACAGCAGACCTCTGCCTCAATGCCTGTTTCCAGCAGTACCCAGTCCTTAATAGCTTACCTGCCAACTTTTCGTGCCTCTATCTCTGTGTGTGTAAGTGTGTGTGTGTATGTGTGTGTGTGTGTAGAGAGTGCGTGTGCTTGTGTGTGGGCGTTAACGTGCCTATGAATTCCTTCGACCTGGTTTGTGGTTGCAGTTTTGTATTTTCGCTTGCATGCAGTGTTAAATTGTAAAAACAAAAAATCAAACCTCAGTTTAACGTATGACAGGTTCTCCATCGAGCTTCTTGAGATTGGGCAAGCGGCGTATGGCCTCGGCAATAAAGATAGGCGCATCCATGTTTTCGTTCAAAGGATTGCCTACAAACGTGATGTCGATCAGGTTCGGGGGCACACCTATTCGTGCAAATTCGGCCCAGTCCTTAACCAAATTGTGCGATATATAGAATACTTTTAGGGCTTTCATCGCTTCAATAGGCTTGATTTTCTCTATATTGTTGTAGCTAACCCAAAGCTCCTCGAGGGTATCGGCGAGAACTTCAATGCCATTCAGATTCTTGAGATAATTGCGCGCCAAGCTCAAGATACGCAAATTTTTCATGCCCGAAATGCCGGAAATCTTCTCAATCATATTCGAGGACAAGCTTAACTTCTGGCACGCCACGAGGTTGCTGAGTGTTGCATCCATTTTCTCAATGGGCGGATACTGAAACTGCAATCCAATATCTAGAGCCGATATTGCCTCCTGCTTGTTGCGATCCTCCCAGCGAGCCAAAGCATCCTTAATTGTTGTTGGCTTGGCCATTTTTATTTACGATTGCTAAAAATGGTTTTTGTATTTTAATTATAAGTGTCGATAGTGCTCGTAACACAACCAATCTGTGATGAAGAACACACAGCCAGCTTGAATAATGATTTATTTTTAGTAGCTTACTTGGCTGGTTCAGAAAGTGTTACAATATTGAAATTCACTCATTGCAATTGTGAAAAGTTGACTCTTAACTAAAAATTATTTATTATATAACTTATATATGAATAACCACACAACCAATATGTGATTATGAGTAAATTTGTATATATGTATTTAATTTTTATTTTTTTAGGCAAATAATAGTTAGTGTTTTGTATTAGATTTCTAGATAAACACAATTTTGTTCGTATTTATGTTGGTAGCAAACCAAATATGAATCTGAATTTTAAAAGACTTAAAACTGTGTACAAAATATGTCCGAAATACAATATTCTACAATATTAAAAAACAAAGCTATTGTCCAGGTAGATGAATTCTTTTTTGAAAATAAGAGTTAACTGGCATCTTATTACATTCGCTGTAAGGCCTGAAGGGGGTCCTGTGCTGTGGGTACAGTCTTTATTTGCCCCCCTTCAGCCTCTGCTGTTTCTCTCACACACACGTACACACTTACACCATCTAAATGTAATTTATTTATTTCCTTCCATGTTTACTCGGCTTTTGGCTGCTCCCCAAGCTCCGTCTGGCACACGCTGATAACTTCATTGGCAATGCCTTTTGTTTGAGTCTGGTTTAGGGGCTGGCATAGGGGTATTTTGTGGGCTCGGGTTCGTTGCGACTCCACAGCTACCATATGCCACATAACCGTCTGCGCTTTTTTTAAGGTTGTCTTTTTTTTGTTTTGTCATGTTCGTCCTGTGTGTAGCTGGGTGTATGTGTGTGCTGTGCAAGACCCCTAGGGAGTTTATTACACATATTTGAGGTGATAATACAGTTTGTTTTGCCCTTTGAGACCGTGGTCGTGGTAACTGCCGTCTGTTGCCGTTCGTCGAACAATAATTTAATATCTGTCTTTTTTTTTTATTCGAACTTTAAATTGTGGCATTTGTATTTAAATATTTGTTAGCAGCTGTTATCGCACAAATTGTAACATACATATTTTTAATTTATTGATGCGACTCAAAATGGTAATAAATATTTAAAAAAAAAAAAAACTGGTGTTACACATTCCCATATGGCGTACGTTTTTGATAATCGTCCAGAAATTTGCCAAAACATATTTGACCCTTTTCTATATTTTTCTCTTACATTTTTTTCGTGTACCAAATGAAATTTGTTCGCTCATAAATTGCGTGCTCAATGCGGCAGAACTGACAAAAAGATATATATATATATATATAGAGAGAGGGGAGCTGATATGTGCCAAATTTTACCGAAAACATAGTTGAAATGCGTACAAAGTCTTATTTATGAATACGGTGGGCTAGTTTGGGACGCTAATAGGTGTAAGCAAATAGCCTGCCTTCAGGCAACTGAATGCCAAGAGATACTGCTATAAGAACATCAAGATATTGTAGAATGCATATTACATAAAAATCTAACTATTTAACTAATTGTAGGAAACTTTCGACAAGGAAAGAGGAAAATCGTTTTAGGAAATATATTGTTCATACTGAAAAATTCATTAAATAATAAGAGCTGGCTACTAAGCAGTTCCGCAACCAAAATGAATTTCAACAATTAAACAATGTTGGCTAGGGGAGTGAAGGGGGATGTTTTGCGTCGAGCCCAGCTAGAAGCGTCCCAAATGGACACATGCATTATCACTTACACGGAACAAACATATGAAACCGGGCAGAAGCTTTATTTTCCTTACTCTCTCCCATGCTCTCTATGAGTGTGTGTGTGTGTGTGTGTGTATATGTGTGTGTATGTGTGTGGAAGCCCGAGAAGCCACAACATGTCCTGTCATGCAGCGCAGGACGTTGCGCAGCGGTAACATGCGGTAAACGTTACAGTTGTTGACAGTCGTGCTTGTACTGTTTAGGTTCAGTTAACAAGCGAGAGGCGACAGCCAGAAAACTGCTGCACAACCAACTTAGGAGAGTGGAGCAGATTGTGAGTAACGGAACTGAGGAGCCCTCATCTTTTTGGTGCGCAATCAGTTAAATGAATTAAAGTGGGCTGTGTAGTATTGCAAAATGCCGCACTGTCTTTCCCTCTCACTATGTAATTAATTTTAATATCTTTCGTATCATTTTGAATGCCCCTTTTTGCCATAGCCGCTAAAAAAAAGTAAGTATAAAAGTATTCATGGTTTTCAAATTATGTTCTTCAAATCTTTTCGAATCGGTCTCTGTCTTTGGCTCTCTATTAAAATATTAAATATTTTTATTATTACTATTTGGTAGTCTTATGCACTTATACTTATATTGATCTGTTTTGCCCCCTTCTAGCTCTTCCAACAACTCTTATAGTGGCAAAAATTGAAGAATTTTTTGTCAGATTTCAATGTTTGCCGCTTAAGACATGTTGGCATTTTCACCCATATGTACAATTTTAATTAATTATTCAAAGTTATGCATAAACCCTTACTTAGGCTTTCCAAGTCTGTATTTAGCACACATATTCGCTTTGTTAAGTGAATAGCTATGCATTTCAAGCTTCTCCAGTTTTGCAAAATACTTCTAAGTATGTCGCTCTGCATCCATTTGCACGGCTCACTTAAGGCAGCTAAACTTTTCTTTTACTTAAAGCTACTCGGCCATAAGTCACAAAATGCTGGCAAGTACACATTGTAACTGTTGTTGTTGTTGCCACTGCTGTCGTAAAACTTTTATGTACGAAAATATTTTTCCCTATAAAACACCTGGCCAAAAGCAAAGCACCAACAAAAAAGTCACAGAGACGAGCGAAGGCGAGAAAATGTTGCATATTGAAAACTTTGCATTAAGCAAACAAATTGAGAGCGACTGAGAACCTGATAACGACTGAGAAATATAGTTGACTATAAAAATTGTAGCTTGAAACTATTCTCAATGTAGTCTTGTGCACATTAAGACCAAGAATAAATCTTTACAACATCTAGCCAAGACTGGGAACCAGCAAAGACTCACATGATAGGGTTAACTATCCTTAGTTTGAGCTTAAGTTTGTGTTTTTGATTTTTTAAACTAAATTGGGTCATAATAAAATGTGCACATTGAACATTATTAAAATTAAATGATTTTCATAAGGAATAACTTGTTTGTCATAGTTTAATATACAAGAAAATCAGTCCATTACAAATTAATAATTATTAATCCGATGAAAGCCTTATAAAAGAGTTAATGATATCTAATGATAGTTAGTATTGCTGTTTTTAACAAGTATTAGTAGACGCTTGATAAATATTTCTCATTTATAATAATTTAAATACCGGTAAATAAGAAAACATTGCCAAAATGTTCAATTATTCCACCATTTTGACTTCTAACTACTTAAAACTAAGACGTTTTTATTTAGTTTGATACCTTTGAAGTTACACATGCATATGTGTACTCGCTTCTGAGTATATTCTGAAGTACTCGTATCTGTAAGCAAGACTCAGTCCTAATTAAAAGCACATATCTGCATTGCGTGCCAATGTTTCTGGGAGTCAAGGAAATGGGGCGAAGCAACGTGGATGTGGGCTGTGTTCCTTGGTGCCAGCAGGCAACTCACGTTTCCTAAATCAATAATATTGCAAGCGACTGTTTAATTGGTCCAGGTAGGTATAGAGATTGCCCAATTTCTTGGGCACACAAACTTAGACGGCAATCGAGTTTGAGTTACATAACCGCAAATAGACAGTAGGAACCGGTTGAGTCATCGAGTTGCAAGGAGCCCAAGAGCCTTATCTGAAGCACAGGACCCAGGAGCTGTGCTGAGGAAATTCACAAACAGTCTGACGTTTATGATTGCTGCAAACAAAAGCTACGATGACTGCACTTGAAATTGATAATTACGATGCAAAATATTTGCCTATTGTCCCTGCACACAGCATACTAACACACATTTGTGCACTTAATAATGTTGTACAGGGAAGTCTATTGCTTTGGGCTTATTGATTGCCTATTGCTCATTAAATGTGGATAACTGGCAAAGATAGGAGGAACTGCTAATTGCTGCATCCTGGCTCGAAATTGTAAGCTAAGTAGAAGACAATGAGTAATAGCATTTGCTTTGCTCATTGCAAGAATTACTTGCGCTTTTGATATTTAACTTTGCATTGCTTCACAGATAACGCAAACCGTACCTATTTTTGGAAAATTCAAAGATTTTTGCGAATATTGAAACATTAAATATTAAGTTCAATGAATTCGTGTAGGTATTTGAAGTGAAAGGCTTAACATTCCTCAAAATTTCATCAGTATTTATTGAAAGAATATTAAATTACGAATAAGCAAGCAAAGTCTTTTCGTTATATTACAAATACTTCAATTAAGTAATAATAAAATTTAAAAAAGGTTTCATTCTATATACTTTTTCTATTTCAAATCGTATTTGGAATAAGCTCATAGCACGGGAGCTATTTTTATATTTCAAGTGCTGGCAATTTGATTACTGCGACAAATATCCAAAATTGAAGTTGATGCTACAAGAGGACTGGAATGGGTCGGATAGAGCACATCATAGTGTGCATATTTGTGTGTTTGTGAGTGTGTATGTGTGACTTCATGTTGTATAACTTATTACAACCATAATTAACACTAAATTCCCCAAATGGCAACAGACAACTGTCAACTGCAAAATCATTTGGAGTATGTCCGAGCATCATCGTTATAGACAGAGATAGGCGAACTGAGAACGGCACTGAGAACAGAGAGAGATAGACAGGGAGAGAGCGAGATAGATAGGTAGCGCTAGAGAGAGAAAGACAGATGCAGGCTGAGTGACAGACTCGTCTGATATGGCTGACTGTTGTGCCGAGTGCTTGTCATGTTGCAGGACTCGCTTACATGGCAGCTGAAAGTGCTTCCACTTTGCCTGCCCTTACTCCCTTTGACCTTTCTCTCACTCACCACTGCTGCTGCTGACTTATGTGTTGCACCGTGCACCAAATTATAAAATGTTAGCTTAGGCCGCAATTTCACATATCAAAAAGTTGTTGTCAATGTCGATGGCATTTCCTTGTTTCCTAATGCACTGCGACAAAGCATTTCTCTCCCTCTCTCTCTATCTCTCTCCCTCCGTGTGTATCCACATAAATATGTGTGTGCACAACGTATGCGTTGAAATTAGTCAAAATCACATTTGGGCCACATGTTGCAGATATGCTTAACAGAGCATTCAACCTTAAGTATTCCACAATTCTAATAAGAATTTTAAGCTAAACTATTTATATTCCTTAGTAAATAATAGAAATTCAATCAATTAATTTATCAGTATTTATTTTTATTTCTATATAAATCCGCTTAAATTGCAAGCAGTTAGTTGAAAGTAATAAGAATGCTATATTATAATGTGAGATGCTTCATTTTAAATTACACGAGTTACACAAATATTACAGAAGTCATAAAAGAAATTTCACATTAACTTGAGGAAATTCATAAAAAAAAATATCATTCCATAAAAGAGTTGTGCCACAATCGTCAGCAGCAAGCAGCTTGCCAATTTCCACTTAACATATAAATTTACATGTTTAATTAATGATACCCACCAAACCCCGCCCAAGCGGACTCTCGAGAGATGAGAGCATTTCAGTCGTTGCGCAAATCGCTTGATAATTACTTAAAATAATCTACAGCCACACGATGTCTTTCTGCCACGCCCCCTGGCAACAGGAAAAATACAAGGCTAACCAAGAAGTACAGAAAAAGCAGGCCAAAAGCATGAGAAGGCAAATCAAAAACACCCTTTCAGTGTCCCAAGCACGCTTACAGAACGTTTGCCAAGTGCAATTTCTCAACTGGCAACAAAAACAGCAACGCGATGACACCAGGAGGGGAACTATGTAAATGCGACTCCGACCAACATATTCGCTTAATGGGTTTTTTTTTCATTTATTATTTTATTATTATTATTTTTTCTTTATTTTTTCTAGTTGCAAAACTCGAAAAACAATTAAGCGACAAGTGTCTCAATTTCAACGTCACTTACTAACATTTTAAGCAACTCTCAGAGACAATCAGCCAGAGAGAAAGAGAGAGAGAGAGAGAGAGAGAGAGAGACAGAGAGAGAGAGAGAGAAACAGAGAGAATGAGTGGGAGATTGCATTGTATGAAATGCAAAAGTTTTTACCATTATAAAGTTGCGTGACAAGAGTGCAGGCGGGTTCAGAGAGCTGCACACTGTGGGAGAGAGACACACACAAAAAGTTAGGGGAAAAAACTTAATTATTTGTGTGCTCTATGGGCTGGTTATAGTCCTGGTCTGTCCGTGCTCTGCGTCAAATGTGCAAGGGGGCATATACAAGGGATATTGCAACCCAGCATAAGTCCTTGATGTGAATGTGTGAATTCGCGCTGAAAAGTATGCTACGTATTTTAATCGAAAAGGTCTGCATAAAATGTGTGCGATCTTTTTGCAGTTGCAGCTGGAGTGTTTTAATAGCTTGACATGGCAAGATATTGGTATTAATATGCCAAAAAATATGTCAAACAAAAACATTCTAGACAAATGCAATGCCAGAAGCAAAGGTAAAATCGATTTCTTTTGTATGCGAATACAATTTGAGAGTCATGTTTGCCGAATAGACTCAATAACTAACTAACAAATATCCAACAAAATGCGTACTCTACATTTTGTTAACATACCTGAATTAAATTAAATTATTGTATATAGATGAACATATTCTTCAAAATCTATGTAAATCGAATTACGCAAAAGAAATGTACAATTTCGTCAAAGAGCAAACAACTTTGTAAAAGAGAAAAGTTGAGGTGTGTCCGATTCTTGGCGATTTCTGGGCGACTAAGGCAAATCCTAGTGGATTATGCCATTTCGCCACATTAATCCCAACAACGTCAATAAACTGTGCGTAAACTGTTCGGCCACTCCACAGCAAACCACAGCAAGCAAAAGCACGCACAACCACGCCCACAGGTTACATTAAGAGTCGGCAAACGCCCACAGGTGTGGTTCAGTGCTGGTCAGCAACTGCCATCAGCTGGCTGAAGCATCTACGCACACACACACTCACGCACACATACACACTCAAACACACATACACACACTCACGCACACATAATTATACTCAGGCAATCATTCCCCATTTCGTGTTAAATAACACATTGAATCGGATTGCGGCGCCCATAACAACTTGCCCATGCTTACAGCAACCCTTCGCCCCAGCCCTTACCCGTTCCCTTCTCTTCTCTTCCCTTCCCTTCCCTTCCTTTCGTACAACCCTCTCTCCTATTTCGCCCCTGGCAGCTTGTGCGCCTCCGTATGTGGTCAACGCATTGGGCACTCGATAGGTTTTTGCGGTTTTTTAATCAAGTTATTTGCGCAGACTATCTTTGGGGTTGGGGTTGAGGGTTGGAGGCTATGGACTGGGTTTGAATTGTGGCCGTGGTGCGAGCCGTTTGCTTAATGGCTTAAGTAGCCCCTCGCATAAATAAATACTCACATATATCTATATATTTATCCTACATACATATATATATATATATATATAAATTTATATATACATTTATATGTATACATATATATTTTTGGGGGCAATTTGTTAAATGTGTGCTCAAATAAATCACAAATGTGTTTCGCAATCAAAGTTTTCTCTGTTTGCCCAACGCATTTCACAGTTTATTGTGGCAGTTGCTGTTGCTTCCACTTGTTTTCTCTTATGTTTGGTCGATTTGTGTTTTGTTCTGTATTTGGCGCATCTCTGGCATCAAATTTATTGCGTTAATTCGCATGTAAAATATTTCGTACAATTCTCTAAGCATTTATCAAGCGTTTTATTATTGACAGAGGTCAGACCAATTGCCAGCTAAATGGGCATGGCTGGGACGAAAATAACTTTGCTTACAGTTGCCACATTAAGTGTCAAAAGTTTCAGCTCAAAATAAAAATGGGAAATTTGTATTTATATGGATTTATTTGTGGCTGCGGTTGGCAATAAATTCTGCTCAAGTTTCGGTTAATAGGCAAAATAATTTTGGCATATCGATATTAAGTTTTGATGCCTTCTTCTTCTATACGATATTGGAATGCTTGGAACAAATTATATACGTACTTACATATGTTTGTAAAATGGTAAGAAGATCGTTGTTGAATTGATTCAATATCAATCGCGAATAATAGTTTTAATATTGAATTTAAAGTTCTAAGTATAATTTGTAAAATTCGTATATTATGGGATTACGCAAAGCGTCCAAATTTGTACTAAAATTGTTGTATAATTATTTTTAAATTAAGAATGCATGCAATGTATATTTATATATTCTATATTTCAAAGTTAATTAAATTGTGGTTGGATTGCAATGCATCATTGTTATTATTGCAATGCATCATTGTTATTACATGCATGAATTTCATATTTATTTTTAGTTCAAACTTGGAAATAAAATAATTTTACCAAAGTTTTCGGTCAAATTTAATAATATTACTATTTAAAAATCGTAATGGAAACTTTGATTCTCACTGCAATTAAATATTCTGAAATTTTATTACAAAATTGTAAATGCGAAAATTATCTTTTAATATGATAACAAATGGCATAAGTAAAATGCCTCGCAGACACTGCTGCACAACCATTCATCCTCTTGTTCCCTCTCCATCTCTTTCAGACATTGAGCGTCCAAAAATTTCTGAACAAATTGAAAATTCCAAAACTCGCTGAAGCATGCGAGTAGAAAATGATAGAATCCGCAATGAAATGCACAAAAAGAAGAGCTGAGAAAAAAGCACATCATGCAGCGGGAAGACAAGACACACACACACAAACACACATACACACACGCTGTGTGTGACTTCGCTGGCTGACATCGACGACACATTGCCGCAGAATGCAATTGCATAAAGGTCATAAGGCAAAATGGCAAAAGTGGGTCGTAATGTGGGGCGGGCCGTGTGGCAGTGGCATCAAAGTCAAAAGCAACTTTTCGGCGAGTGAGTGTTGAAAAGAGTCGGCGGGTGTGGCTGGCAATGGGACTGAAGCTGGGGTTGGGGCTGGAGGTGAGGAATGACGAACAAAGACGCCCGGGAAAATATTTTGTCATGTCATCAAGTGTGCTGGCAACTGTTGCAGTGGCTATTGCCGCCATGTTGATGATACGCAAGCCGAACGGTCCATCCATCCAGCTTGCCCCCTCCCTGGCAGCACTCCCTGTGCGCAGAGTCAGAGTCAATGGGACTGACGCCAGCAAATGTGGTTACAATAATTTATGCACTTGTAATGACAGACAACAAAGCGTTAAAGAACAGAACAACTCCCGTTGCCCAAAAGCCCAAACCCGAACCCGAACCCGAACCAAAACTAAGGCCGCACCCGAACCCGTATCCGAACACAAACCAGTTGCCCTCTGCTATCAGTTGTGCGACTGACGCGCAATAAAATGCGTATCATGTGTGTGTATTGCCAACGATCTGCCCGTCCGCCTGCCCCTCCGCCCGACCACTCGCTTGTATGCGGAAATGTCTGGCATGAGGCTCCGTCAGACGTTGATATGCAGGCTTCGTCACTGCTGGTTGCTGTTGTTGTCGTCGGTGGGCGCTTTTGGCCTCCGCTTCAAAATTAATTTAAAATTTATAGTTGGCGCTATTGCGTTGAATGACGCTGCGGGTCCCGACCTTTTAGCCAACCCACCAATAAAACTTATCCACTTTCACCCCTTTTGGGATGTGTGTGGGGCTGGTGAGGATCATGTATCATGCTGTTGAGTGATTTGCGAGTGTCAAAGGAGTCTTCACCGGGGTCTTCACGCCACTTCGTCGGTGTCCTTTGCGTCGCATTCGATTTATGTTAATATACGCGTGCCAGGCGTCAACCACAAAAGCGTTGCGCTGCGGCTGCAGCACTCGCAGCCCACTGCAATGCCCACAATGCACACAATGCACGCACTCTGCCACAAAATCGATAATCGTTTAAAACAAACATTTAAAAATTGTATTATTAAGAGTTGTTCTTAAAAATGCTTAAGTTAAATTTAAATTGGAATATTGATATACCTATGAATAATGCATTTAACTTATGCGTAAAATGTATTTAATTATATATTTGATGTTTATGGACAAGTTTTCAAACAAAATAATAATCCATATTTTTGTTGGCTTATTTTTGAAAAATTTAAAACAATTTCTAATGCTCTTGACACAGCTACTGATTTAAATCTATATGTCAGGCTTTGTTCGAGCTGCAGAATTGAAACTACACTCAGGAAAACAATCGCGCTGTAATTTTGGAAATTTTTGTGATATAATTCCGATTTCTGTTTAAAATTTCCATTATTAACTACGACTTTTATAGACAAAAATTATGCTATTATGATATATTGTGATAGTTGCATTTGCTGAAAGCTAATTTTGTTGCACATTTCTTTACCAGCTACCCATTGTTATAAAACGTTTGTATTCTCAAGACATTCAGCTGCAGCACATTGGCAGTCTGACTATAGCTTTGCTACTCCACCCACATCGTACCCCGCTGGGTCGCTCATCAGCAGCTTTCTCATCAACACAGTAAGTGGGGTAATTTTCAATGTAAACGCAACGCCTACGGCAGCTGCTGCAACAGGACTACCTCATCCAACCCCCAACCACCAACCCAACCCCGTCCACCACTCTGCTTCCCCTGTGCTATCCTTTGAACAGTTAGCAACTTGAGGACAACTTTGGGCGTATGCGTAGGCCTTTGGGGTGTGGCGCCATTCATTTGCATTGTGTGTGGGCGGAGGTTCTGGCCGCCGCGTACGGCAATTGCATTTTAAATGCAGCTGCCACGCCCCCCGAGGCATGTCTCAGCGACGCCAACGATTGTTAAGCTGACAGCGCATTCTGTGTTTGTGTGTGTGCGAAGCTTGTACAACGGCTTGCAACGTTTTTATAGACTGCAACAAATATGCACCTCTCTCTCTGTCTCCCTCTCTTTATTGCCCTATCTACTTTACGTTATCTGTCTCGTTTCTTCTTTGCTGCTAATATGCAATATTCAGTTGGCCTGCAGTCACCACGTTTAAAATATATATACGTTTTTTTTGTTGGTATTTCGACTGGTTTTAATACCCTTATCTTGATGGGAGAGGAGTCTGTATGGTATTCATCTTATGTGCGTTGGAACTATAAGTTGGATACTTGATAATTAAATGTATATATCCAATATATACATATATGAATACCATGAATACTCCTATTCATTTATATACTCGAAAATGTCGACGTTAGCCAAAGATTTAGTATTTCATCTATACTATATAATAATGAAGTTTTAGGTGACAATCTTCGCATTTTCGAGGGAGTTTGATTCAAATATTCATTTTGAAATTTGGTTTAGGACACAGAGTATTTCTCATTCGCCTATGAGCGATTGTGACATTTATACTTGTTTTTGTTTCTTCTCTGTGCACCCAAACTTCAAACTAAGCATAAAGTGTTGCCTAATGGGTTTTGAGTGTTTTCGACAACTACAACAAAAAAAATGCAGAAGCTACAACAAAAACACCAAGGAATAGAAACCCGGAGCCCTGAAATATATGCAATGCAATTTTTTGTTGCTTATTGCCTTGCAAAAGTTGGTCATTAGCGCGGCTTCTGCTGTTACTATTGTTGCCCCTGCCGCCTTAGGGTCCCTTGCTGCAACAGCAACAGCAGAGTAAATAACAATTAAATATTGTTTTACAGTGCAAAAAATCTCCTAATGACTTCGCTTTGATTCGTGCTCTGAGGTCAAGGGTAAAATTCTTTTGTTGCCAGCTTTTTTATTTTATTTTGTTTATTATAATTTTGAATATAAAGCAAAAGTGTTTGTGAAAAGCGAAGTAAGTTGATATTCTGAATTTTATAACTAAAAGATACGAAAATATAAATTGTCCTAAGGATTTTGAATACTATGCAAGTTTTTAAAATAAATTCACTCAGTTCTTGAATTTTAACTAAAGTCAAAGAAAAATACCCGTAGAACCCCATTAGTCTCCCACAAAAAAAAAAAAGAAAACAAACATAAAATTTCACCTTTCGCATCTGTGCTATGCATATAAATCAACTATTATCATTGTGACACCAACAAATTATGATTGAGAATGTACCCAATCTATGCGTTGACCCAAGGGAACCATCCCAAACCCAAAGCATAAGCAAATGTTTTGTGCGTTTTGTGTTTTTGTACAAACAGTCCAAACCCAAACGCTTTCCCCACCCCCTTCCCAAAGGCTCCTAAACGCAAAAAATGACAAGCGGCGATCCGTGATATGAAAATCAAGTCGAATAAATCATTTAAATGATTACAGCTTAACTTTTGGCGCTTTTAAGCGAAATTAAATGAAGGACAGACCGCAAAGGATTTGGCCAGGGCATATTCTATCATAAAAATTATTTATTTGCAACGTTGTGGCAAAGGACTTAAGAGGAATAGAAAAGAAATGTAACCCAAATCTATGTAAGTGAATCAAGAGAAATCACTTAAGTATATTTTTATGCTGGACATGCTGCCACGAATTACAAATACAAGGCGGCACGCACGCACGCACATCGACCAGTAGGATGGAAAGGACTCACGCACAAACACACACATAGACACACATACACACAAAGATAAACAGCCGTCGAGGGGTCTTGGGTCGCTTGGCGGTTTGCTTACTTGCCCAGCCATTTGCCCAGGAGGCTTTTCGGCCTGGCCGGCCTGCAAGTTGTGCAAAAGACGTGCCATCAAAAGGACATCAACACGTAGCAAATAAAGGACACGCCACAAGGATATGCGACACAGAGAATGCGGCCTCTGTTACGGTTGCTGTTTCTTCTGCTACTGCTACTGCTGCTGCTGCTGCTGCTACTGCTGCTGCTGGTGTTCCTTTTGCCATTCGCTACATTGCAAAATTATTATGATTTATATAGCCTTTGGGAATGCGCACAGCTCAAGAGAGACTCGCAGGCGCAGACAAACACAAAGGACACAGCCACGATATGTGTGTGTGTGTGAGTGTTCTGTGTGTGCCACAATCGTCGTCGCATTGGCCGCAAAACTTTTGCCCGCTTTTGCCTCTGCGACAAAATAGAAAACTTTCTTGGCATAATTCTTTCTATTTGCCTCCTGCTCCGCCTGCATCCAGCCTCCTGTCGTCGAACTTTGTTACCAGCTTCGGCTCGACTACTCGAAATTAGGTTAACACTGACGAATTAAGGACATTAGCGTCATAAAGAAATAAGTAATGAAAGGAGCTGCGCAACTTGAAACATTTTTTGCTGAGTGCGTAAAGCGCACAACAACACAAACAACAAATCAGGAATAGAACCGACATCTTCATTTCTCTGTGCGTTCGCTGCAGGCGTTGTGCATTTGAAAGGCATTTGGAAGGCGCTGCACGCAGTTGCTGCTGTGCCAAGGATATATACACATATACTATCTACATGAAATGAACGTCTTTCTTGACTAAGCAGACGGGGAATGCTGCCCTGTTGACCTGATATGCTGTTCATGTTTGTGTTTATGTTTCTGTTTGTGTGTGGCTGTCAGTGGTAGTTGGACATGTGTTTCATTTGCTTTTGATCTCGAGCAGGAAATGCCAAAGAATTCGAGCAATAGCAGAGATTTAAAAAAAAATGCAGAATATAATGTCTATTAGCAGTAATCTTCAGTCAAAAGAAGTAGAATGAGAGAGAAATTGAATAAGCAGGAATATAATTCCTGAAATAGCAAATAGCTCAGGCTGAAATAGCAAATAGCTCAGGCAAGTTGTATGGAATTTAACTTAACTGAAAGGGAAAAATTGTGTTTTACTGCTAACTGGAAGAATATTTATTCTGCTTCATTACTTTAATGACTTCTGTAAATTGTTTTTTTCAAATGCAACGATTTTCATTGTGATAATTTCTATCGAACTTAAATATTCTAACAGAAACAGAAATAATTAAAATTCCATAAGATTTGACATATTGCAGCTTATTAACGCCTTTCTATATGGGTATTTAATCTTCGGATTGCATAAGATAACAGTTCTATTTTGATTCGCTCTTTCGTCAATATGCAAACACATTTATTCAATACAAATTTTATACAACTAAATAAATGATTTATTTTCGAAGCTTAATGATACCTATAGAAAATATGCTATGAAAATAGTTTATATATAAGTCTAAGTCAATAGCAGTAGCAGCTGTTTGTAAAACTTGTCACCTACGTCACACGGAAGACCCCTACCACCCCCACACCCACACACGTACACACCCACAACCACATCCCGCCGTGCATTGTCAGTATGCTGCGCCCACGTCGTAGCTAATAAAATATTGATTTATGAAATTATGCACGGCAAGCGTTGTTGTCGTCATTGTCATCCTCATCCTCATCGTCATTGGCGGCGGCGTCGTCGTCGCCGTTGTGGCTGCCATTGCCTGTCAATATTTTGTAAATTTGCCAGCAGGCTGACAAAGCATCCGCCGACGCTCTGCTTTCCTTTCACTACCCATACACGCCACCACTGGTTGCATGGATAAGTGCTTTTTAAAATCCCACCCGGAGCGCTTTGTTTGTCTGCAACGGCAGCTGCTTTGCAGCATTATTGGGCAGAGGACTGGCTGTTTCTGGTTGGCGGGGGGTAGCAACAGTTAAGCGCTGGCTGTGCTCTATAACTGGGCTTAAGTAACCGCAAAACTTTAAAAATTTTTGACACTCCACCCTCAAATAACAAAATTGGAGGCATGGAGGCTTTATTTGTTTCACTCAATAAAGGATCCTTGATGTGTACTTTTTGTGACGCCCAATTCCACCTCCCACAGCCAACGCTGGGTTGGCCTCCTCAACTTAACCCGTTGACCAATAAAAAAAAATATGAAGAAACAGTAAAACCTGCCAGTGGCCGGAAGCCCTATGGCCGTTCTCAACTCTTTAGCCCTATGTCCCTTGTTCGCTGTGAAGCATGTCCTAACTCTGGCTGTCTTTTACAGTGTTTATTGATGCCTTTCTTTTTGTTGGTGCTATTGTTGTTGTTGCTGCTATTGCTGCTGTAGACATTGCTGACGTCTTTTGTGCCTTTTTCTAGAAATCTCTTGGTTTTCAACAACAGAAGCAGCTGCAGCATACACCCACTCTGCCAAATGCTGCTGTTGCTGCTGATGGTGCTGCTGCTGGTGTTCTTAGTTTTCAAACATTGTCCTGTGGTTAGCAGCATGTAAAATGGTTTTATGCTAAAATTTCGTCAGAGTTTTCGGCAACTGGAAAAGTTTACTTGGCGCGTTTTGTGCATAGCTAAAAACAAACGATGAGTGAAATTAAGTAACTAATTTATTCTCCAGAGCGAGCTAGAAACTTGAAATGATTACTCAAAACTTGTTGTAGATACTGGCCCTAAATATATAGAGCACTTAAGTGCTCGCTCTAAAATTGAAAGCTTTTAAGATGAGAATTGTTTACGCTTTGCGGTATCCCTTTCAATAAATCATTACATGTTAAATACTTTTTTGTTTAATTTGTAATGTCTCACACATATTTATCTTGTTATAAATCAAGTATTTCAATTGCTTGATATTTATTGATTATATTAATTTTTTGATTATTCACTTAGGTATAGATTTAAATATTTTGTAGCTACATAAAATTGTCGAAATATCACAATTTAAAATTGATTTATTAACAGTATTAATTTGTTTTGAAAAGTAAGACTTATTTGGAAACTAAATTCCATTATGGAGCCGATACTGGAGCGGCCAGTGTGTTTACTGTACATTCATTCAGCATACCTGGCACTTCCGTTTGGACAGGACACACTCGGGCACATTTCCTGGAGCGCAGTACAAAACTGCTATTATGCCCGACGATAAAAAGCGTAGCAAAAAGAAACTAATAAAAAATAAAATACGAAAATAGGAAGCCAAAACGAGCGCATAAAAATTGCATTAAAAATGCTGTGCGGATATCCGCAATGGACTCCATTTCCTTCAGAGCCAATTCAGATTTTCAGTTTCAGTTTTTTGGTTTTCCAGTTTTTTTTTCAAGGTTTCGTAACGGAAATGCAAAAGTAGACGGAAGTGCAAGTTGTGCAAGAAACTCGTTTGCCAACTTGCCTTGCCTTAACTCTAACTGCAAACATACAAGCGGCAGTTAACCCCTCCCACCTATGTTGATCCAAAATGAGGCTCAAAATTAAATGTTTCCTCATGAAAATAAAATAAATAGAAGGAAAGAAGAAATTCAAACAATTTTCTTGTCTTTTGCCTGGTGGCATTTTGACATTTTATTGCATACATTTTGGCTCATCGTCCATTCTACCCCCGCAGATCCTATGCACATCCCTCAGCTAAACTTTGTGGCGAGACCGTGTCCAATTTGGCACATCATTTAGTAGACGGGCTCTTGATGATTACCGTGCCTCGAATCCCCTCCTTTGACTTGCTGGCCACTTGTCACCTTCGCTGACATTGACGTCCATTAATCAATCAAGTGACATTGTCGAGTGCCTGCTACAACGGAAGCGAGGGGGTCATTTGGGGTGAGTTGAGCGGGGGCATTTAGCAATACACAGCGAGACAATTAACAATAAGTTGCCGTTGTTGACCTCGAAGTGCTTCGTTCTTAATGAGATGAACGCTAGAAGTTTTCTGATTTTTTGTTTAGTTTAAGCTTTTCTTTTTGTTATTTTTCCAAGCAAAAAGATTGTAGCGATGGGCTGTGTTGTCAACTGTATGCAGAGTCGTCGTGTAAATATTTAATAGGGGGTTGCTTATCTATTATTATTAATCATTGGGTAAGAGATTAAGAAACTTATTAAAGCATCCTTGTCAAATGGTTTATAAAAGTATTAGCACTGAAATTCTCAATGAGAATTTAAAAAAAACGTTGTCTGTTGTAAGTGCTTTTGAGAAAAGGCTTAAATACTAATGTATTAAACTAACTTTTATATTTACTCATATATAATTATGTAAGAACCTCAAGCAAAATTGTCTGCTGCTAAATGTTTTTTTTTTTTGGAAAGATGTTAATATAATACTGTACATTGTTCATAATATTTAATTTACCTAGATTTAATCTGCAATATTTATGAAATTGTACATTTAAGCGATAAGTTGTAAAACATTGCAGTATCTTAAAATTTCAAACTTGCCGGCTAGCATGACTCAACTGTTTTGCTCTTTTGCTTGCCACAAAATATTTCAACTCACTTTGCAAAATCCCCCAGAGCTGCGCGAGTGTCATAGATACACCTCACCCCATCACGCCTCACCTCAGACCACGTTGAACCACGCGCCACTGTGGCATCATCAACGTCGCTTCATTAGCTGCGCTCGCTGCAAAGGCCAATGCCAAAAGGTGTAAAACAAAAAGAACATAAGCTACGCATAAAAGAGAGAGAGAGAGAGAGCAAAATAATCGAGAAAAAGAAGCTGCTACTCATAGACAATATAAAAAAGAAAAACCAAGAGCAAAAAAAAAACAAAAGCAGACCACCAACTTACCAATACAAAAAAAAAAAAGTTGCAAAAAGTAGTAATAACAGCAACAAAAGGAAAAACAACTGTTACAACAACAACAAAATGTTGGGCAGCAGCAACTTGACTCTACTCTGTGCTACTGCTGCTGCTGCTACTGCTGCTGCCTGTGGCTGATTGATCTCGTGGGAAATTTTGCACAGTTGCCGCAACAGCAGCCAACAACAACAAAAAGTAAAATAAAACTCAACTTTTTTGTTATTTGTTATTCTCTGTCACACTCTCCACGTCACTCTCTCTTTCGCTCAGCACCTGCTCTATGATTATTTTGCCGCGGCATCTGCTTTGGGCCCGTCTTCAGCTAGAGCTTCAGCTTCAGTACGAAAATTAACTTAATGTCACTTACACTTTAGTGCTTTGGGTTAATTTGGTTAGATTATTGTTAATATCCTTTGGGGTGCTCTCTGTGCTCGCTTAGCAAGTGTGACTGTCCCTGTCTCTCTCTCACTCTCTCTCTCCTTCTTGCCATGTATCTAACTGTACTTGCGTGTGCGTGTGTGTTGCGTGTGGCAACTCTTGGCCTCTGGGCACATTAATCGCTGCGGCAGTTGTAAACTTTTCGGCATAAAAATGATGCATTGCTTTTCTTATTACTTGGAAATTGTTTTTGTGTCGCCTAAGAGAGAACTCTCACAAATTCAGAACTTAATGGCAGAGCAGCTTCTTGCTTTAAGTCTAAAATAATTCAGGTCTATGGCAATAATTATTATTATTATATTTATAAGCATAACAAATTTAATTTTAGAATAATTCAGGTGCATTAAGATAATAATTATGGGTAAATTTGTAAGAAAAGTAAATTTAAATCTCTTTTATTATTAAAACTAAACAACATATTTGTGTTCTGGCAACACCAAATGTGAGTTTATTCAACTTCTTACTATTTCCAAGTTGAAGGTTATTTATTATTTATTATTCTGTCTTCTGTCAATAATGTTTAAGAGTTTCTTTGTATTTTATGACATTGAAATAATAGAAATTGTACGATTGATAATTTGTTTTGATTTCCAAACACAAAAGTTGAAGTGTGAGAGAGCAGAGAGAGCACAGCAGCCACAAATTTGATGTCCATCATAAGTGGCCATTAGTCAAATGTCAAAATTGTCGCCATCAAAGCTACCTGTATACTGATACTAATGGCATCAAGTTCCATAGATCAAGGACGCTTATTTCAGTGTAAATATTTTTTTATACACATATTTACATAATGCAGACATGGTTGGCCCTCCGCCGCAGTCACTCCGTATTGCCACCATTTATTCAGAAACTGACTTTGCGGCTAATGCAGATGGCAGGCGAAGCGAAGCGTAAAATGCTTTGTAAATTATTATAGAGAAACAACAAGTCCGCAGTCACCTTGGTATGAGAAGAGGGGCAGATCTAAATTCAAGGAACAGAAGCAGGGGCCATCAGTAATATATAAATATTTTTGCAGATAAACAAGCTGTGCGTATATGCGTAATAAATTTCAATTGACTTCTAGAAAATGGGGTGAAGGTTTTCCATTTGCCGCATTCCTAAAAGAGCATGTTTAAACATGAGCTTAAGACACTTGCAAATTCACACAAGTGCGTTCAACTCGAAACATTTTTGCCGTTAAACTAATTTAACTGACACCGCCGCAACCACACTCACCAAAACTCGCACCTGCTATCTCTCAACACCCAATTAGAAATATAATCAAGAGAGCAGCCAATTCAAAATGCATATTTCATTTGGAGGCTTTGTCACCGCATTGACAATAAAAACATAATTTTTACGACACTCGTCAGGTGAACACATACTGAAATTCTACACACTCGCTCTCTCTTTCATGTCTTTATAAATTATGATTTAATTTGTATGCATGCTGTGAGGGCAGGAAATTGACACGAAGATGTGGGGGATGGGATGCTTACTTGGCACCTGTTATAATTATATTAAGCATATTAAAACTGATTTCTGTGTTCATAAAAGTGAGAACTAAAGACTAAACATAAAGGATTTGCCGGCATTTAAGGTGATGATGTTTATGAATTGAGTTTTAGCAGGGAAAATCTCTCCTCATTCAGCTATTTAATTGTTTTAGCTGGTTAGCTCACCATAACTAATAGTCTCGACTCGTTAACGTATAATTTTCAATTAATTGCAATTATTTGAAGTACCTGTGGGTGGAAAAATGTGTGTGAAAATGGGATAGTAAATTTAAAAAGTTTTTGAATATTTAAAACGAAATTATTATGGAAAGTATTGCGTATTTAATATATATTGTAATTATTTGATTTTAATTAATTATTTAATGAATGTAACTTCCATTATTTTTAAAAGAGGTCTTAACAATATTTTAAATTAAATGATGTACGAGTATTTAAACTAATTTGACTGACAAAACGGATTCTTCTGAAATGGAACTAAGCTTCAGAATATTTAATATAATATCAAAAATTGTAAATGTGAACTTCTATATAAAAATATATATTTTTTTTTAATTTTCAATTTTTGTTGCTGTTATATTTAATATATATTAAATTTTTAATACGTATGTAATATTTTAAAAGATTCTTAATTTAAACCAAATTAGCTAAGGTTATTCTTTTAAATATTAAATTAAAGATTTGACAATTTACCGTTGAATATTCAAAATTAAGCCTCTTCTCAGGTATCAATCCACGAAATTTCCTAGTATTTTTATTTGTTTTTTGGGACAATTGAAACCTTGTCTGAAATGCAAACGTTCATAACTTGGGGAATTTGTATATATCATTTGTTGTGCCTTTATTAATAATTAATTTAAATAATAATTGTTTCGGTTGATATTAAGCAACAGTTGTCCTTAATCAACAATTAATCAACTACGCCAATGATCAATGACATTAGCCTGGATCCAATATTAAACAAATTCAAGAACTGCATAGGAAATTCTTTTTAAATGCTTAATAATATATATGAGATAATATAAATTTAAATGTATGTATATATCTATTTATAATCAATATGATAATAATTCATTAACAATTAATTCACCAGATACGGAACATAAATGTACCTGTTACTTTAACATTTAATGTTAATGTTAAAATATCCCATGCTCATCATTCTCTCTCTCTCTCTCTCTCTCTCTCTCTCTCTCTTGCAGTACGAAAAAAATTGCTCATCGCTTACGCTCCTCGAAGAGCTGCCTTTCGTTAAGTAGACTCGCCCGCCCAAAACGAAAGCGAACCGACGACGAGCCGAATGACCGAGAGAATAACGCGACGACGAACAGGACGATATAAAATTCTTTTCTGGGGTGATGCTAGCGACGATGACGAGAAAAATCAGCAGTTGAGCAGTTCCATTGATAACGTGCTACGAACTGGATCTACCCCAGGCGAGCAAGGCAACGCACGCAGCACAAGAATCTGTCGCCGCTACGTACAAATAACAACAATAACAATAAACGAAAGAACAGCAACAACAATACATACCTCGAGCACAGGCGGCGTATGAGTGATGTGGAGTCCGTTGCTGCTGCTGCTGCTTCTGGTGCATTTTTCATAAATTTCAGTTGCTTCGTTCGATGTTGTTCGTCAGTGTTTCTTTGGCATCCTTTTGTTTGCCAGTACGCGACGCGTGTGTTTAATTATTACTGCCTTTGTGTGTATGTCTGCATGTGTGTGTCATAAGAAAGCAGCCACGAACTCGTGTAACAAGAACTTCAAACTGGAAATCCGAAATAATAGATTGCGTGCTTGATACAATTTTCTAATGTGCCAGTGTGAGAAGCTGCAATTGATTGGCTAATGGATTCGAGCTTAAACAATTTACAAACACATATTACTGATAAATAACCAGGTATGTGAAATATACAAGTGGGTTTTAAGCTTGCTTGTCATTCGTAAGATGAATACATTTTAAAACCAAATCGAATCATTTTGCCTAAAGTTGATTCTCATCTTACACTACTAACCATTTTCATCAAAGAATTTCCTATAAAATTCAATTTAATAATTTCCCTTAGGCATTATTTGGCAAAGAGTTTTACTATCACCATCCCTGATAAATATAATTGCTACTTAGGCCACTTCCTGATGTACAGCTTCAGTTTTGAGCATTTTAATTAAGTTTCTGTTTGTTACACAGTCTGTGGCCCAAGGCTACCATAAAATGGGTTTGATTTCAAATGATAACAATATTTTTACCACAAGAAATGTTCTTCAATATGTACGCCATAAGGATCAACTTATAAATGTATTTAAATAATATATTTAATAATAGTTGCAAGGAATCACTCATAAATTCAGGAAAAATTACGGATCATTTTACATATGCAATGCCAGTTGAACGTTGTTATTTAAGCGATTGCTAAAATAATTGTTTGCAAACAATAAATATCAATAAATATAACGTGGATTGGCTTAAGTCATATTTCAATTTGTTGTTAATTTAATACTACACGCTCTTTCCTACCTATTATTTTTATTTTTTAATGTGGGCTCATCAATCCAAACAATTTGAGGCTCTTGCTGAATTTCAATTAAACTCCTATTAAAATTTCATTAAACAGAGCAGCGCCCACAAAACGGCCACTAATTAGTTTGGCCACACCCAGGCCGAAACGCTGCCCGCAAACAAAATTGACCTTCAACTGAGAGCGAGGCCAACACTCTTAAATATTTTCTTGTATATAGGCCACAACAGGCAGACGGCCTAATTAAACTTGAGGCCAAGGATGAGCAAATGTTTTTAGTAACGACAAAAAACAAAAAAAAAAAATATATAAATAAATAAAAAGTAGAAAAAAGAAGGACAAAAAAATCGGTTATTTTCATTTAATGTGTCGACATTTTCGCTTAGCCTGTGTTTTAAGGGTAGTAAATGGGAGGTGGTAGGTGACAGCAACCACGATTTCTCCTCATCCTGTTTGACCTCTGGCGCTGATATTTTTATTTTCGCTAATTTACGTATTTCTTTGAGCTCAGCTTGGGTCGGCTCTGTGGCCCTCATAATTTACATGGGGGCCAAATGTTTTATTTGTTTTTGTTGTTGTCTGCTGTTGTTTTGCGAGCCAGCGAACTTTTGCTGCCAGCTTCTGATTTGTTTTTGCATGTGTACTTGTGTTTGTGTGCTGTCGTCCAGTTGGCGTCGCATATATTTTTATATACAAGTATTTGCCTCCCTCTCTCCAAAGCCACATCACTTTCTCTATTCCTCTTTCCATTTGTCTGACAGCGACTTAATGAGCTGCGGAAGTTAATGTGCAGCATTTTGTTGTTGCTCTACGTTTTGCTGGCAAAATCATTTGCATATTTGGGTTAATTCTGTTTCAACTTTATACCAAATACACACACATACAACCACATTGAATGACTGGCATTTTTTATGCCGAGTACCCATTTAAAACTGTGTCTAAGGAAAGAGTATAGTTTATGTGTGTCAATGTACTGTAACTGAGAGATTTAGATATCATTCATTAGATGACATTCTTGTTGGGGATCAAAAGCTGACCAAAAATTATATTGTCTGTCCTAAAGCACCATATTCGTCTGCAATAAAGGTATTTATCTTCGGTACCCCAAGGATTACCCTTACTCCCCGTAAAGCTGCTGTGCCAGTTGGCTTAATCAACATGCCCTATCATTTTTCATGTTCTAAGCAATTCTGAAAAAAGTGGTATTCTTTCTAAGATATTAAATTGTTGGAAAGTCTACGGAAACAAATATTATAATGGTATCTCTGAATCTTAAAAAAAAAAAATTCGGCGCTATCAAATATTTTCTTTCTGCTTGAATATGTAGCTCACAAATGAATGTCTTGAAATCACCCTTTATATAACATGTGCGTCTCGAGTGCTAAGTCTGATGTATCATTTTTAAAACACATACTTTATGAATAAAAGAAAAGTATCAGTTTCAGTGATAACGGCTATGATTTGAGACAAGTAGCCCACTCCGAGCTCAACTGAACAGAATCACCACAAGTAATGTCCACAAAAATAGTTGAATATCTGCGATGTAGTTAGAAGAAGTTTAAACACCCTTGCAGCTACGTACCAAATTTATAACTTAATTTTCATATCTGAAGATCTAAGACATTGCACAAAGACATTGAGAAGGTTACAAATTTTGGATAATTGAGCAGAGTTAATTTATTTGGACTGCGAGCTTAAATTACAAAGAAGCTCAAATAATAACCGTCTATAAATAAACAAAATAAATACATAATTTGGTAAGAAAGTTTGCGAATGCATTACAAGTTTTACGTCTAAAGAAAAAAACTCACTGCGGTGGAAATAAAAAGCAAAAAAAATAAATAAAGTAAATCAAAGGAGTGCCATTGGCTTTTGTGTGCCCACAATGGAAAATCAAACGTGGCTTCCCCACAATGTCCTAGTATATGTGTAAGTACACAAAGACACACACTCACTCACACACTCACACACACACTCACACACACACTCGCACACATACTCGCACACACACAATCAATAGCGAAAAATTCGTTGTGTAAACACATCGCCTAACGTCCAAAATACAACATGGGGAAATCTGTAAGTGAGCAAATGTTTTTTGCGCAGAACTCTTTAATCAAAGCTGCTGAGATTTCAACTACGACTCGATATTCCTTTCGTTTTGGCAACTATTGGGAAAATTATATATATAAGCCGAGAGAACTCAAGTACGTTGCTGTATTTTTTGGGTGTGTATTTTGTCCATTTGTATGCTCAAGTTCATTAGCGTCAGTTGGCAAATATTTACCACAGTTGCCAATCTCGTTACTCTCTTCTGTTGCCATTTACTTGACTTTGGCTGCAAGCAACAAACATCATTAAATTTAATTTGTTGCCAATATTGATTGAACACATAAGGGTATGTTGATATAATGCTGTGTGTGTGTGCCGACGGTGTGCATGAGTTGCCATCTAAAGCAGTCGTTAGTTTCCCTTTTAAAAATAAACATATGAGCCAATGAATAATTGTGCTTCTTTGGTTAGATATAAAATGAGCAACTCAGAAGCCATTGTGTTTATATAACTAGAACAGAATACCAATCACTAATAGGATTTAATAATACAAATACCAACACAGTGATGAATCATCTATTGCATCTACTTTACTATTTTGAAAAATTCAGCAAGCACATCTATTGATTGATCATTAATACGAATATATTGATATGTACTTCACAAGAATTAGGCAGAGCTATAATTTTTGTAAAAAAAGAAAAAGCGAATAAAAATTTGCAAATAAATGACCGCCGGAATGCGAAGTTTCCGTTTCTATTTACAGAATTGCAATGGATTTTTATAATGCTTATCACGCTGACAATTGCAATTAAATTCATCCAAACGATTCTTAATATCATCGAGAATCTGTTTAATATTGATCTTTTTCAAGTCCTCTGAAAGTAATAGCTTACACTCTTCACAAACATGCCAGAGTTTCATTCTTGCGATCAGATCCGCACAGAAGCGGTTCTCATTAGCATACACACTGCGTATGCGTAACTCTTGATGTGTTTGTATGAAAACGTATGATTATTATGTATAAATAAATAAGCACTTGAATGACTCACTCGATTCCCTGGACTTTTGTTGGTTTTTTTTTCGATTATTAATCTCACTCTCAGCCGTAAATGCCCGTGCGACATCATATTCACGAAGCCCATAGATTTTGGTCTCAATATTCCAAGTATGACTGAAACCTGGATATGGCACAGAAGTCCAATAAGCGGAATCTAAGAACTGATGACGCATTTGTGCTTGGAAACTTTTGGCCGTCGCATACTTGTTGGCCATATATCGATTGTATAATCGATAGGACAGACTCGTAACGAAGGAATCAACTTTCGAGCGAAGACTAAGTGCAGAGATGAACCAAGATTAAGAGTTTTGAGTATTTATCAGTACGTTTAAGATAATCGCTTTAATATCATTCGAAAGGCAATGGTTTAATTCAAGTATTGTCATAAGAAATAACTCATTGCACACTTACTGATCTTCGCCAAAATCGAAATATCCTGGCAGTAATGCGCTCCGATGCAAGGAATGTAGCTTAAGTGCACAATCGTACAATACATTCTCGAGGCAATTAAATTGTATATTCTTTAAATAGAGCATGTTATTGATGTATTTACGCGACCACCAGCCACGAAACAATTTTTGAATCTTCAGAGAGCTATCATTGAACATGACTTCAATGGTGGTCTGCGTGTGTATCTGAGCTATCACTGCAAAATGCCGCATGGCAATAAAACTCCGCCAGGATCTTTGAATCACAATCGCAGCATGGCGCTGCTTCTCCATTAAGTGGCGCACTTGCCACCCCCGATAAAACCTTTGAATGCTGCGTGCCGCCTTGAACTGCTTGTAATCGAGTAGCAGCAACTGGGTACTAAGGCTCGATCGGCGGTACTAATACTTTAAATACTTTACATGAGTTGCAAATGCTATTGAACTTACCGCATTAAATGTTGGTCTAAGACAGGTGAGCACTCCTCGCAAGCCTCATCTAATTCGAAAATATTGTATTGTTGACTCATAGTCGAATAATCCGAGTTAAACGGGGCACGTACGTTCCACATTTTGCGACGTAGAGTATTTTTTTTGTGTGTGTGGCTTGTTGTGCTCAACTGCTAACAGTATTTACTCTGTTTTATGCACATCCAAAGACTTTTAAGTCAAGGTAATTGGATTCGAATCCAAATTTTTACGTATTCCGTATACCAATTTTTGTATGTGCTTTGGCAGACTTATTTCAAAATATGTGAACATATAAATTTTTACTTTAGCGGTGGGTAGCGATTAAAAATACAATCAGCCCAAATGTACCTAAGCTCTGAAATATTTAATTCACAAAAAGATCCAACAAATTGTATGTATATTTACATATGCATATATATGTTATTAACATGTGTATCTGTAGGTTTACATACCTTAAAATCTTTGGATACGTTATCTTTGGGGCGATGTAAATTAAATTTCATTCTTACTTGAAATTCTTGTTGAATATCGCAATTCAGCTCCTTGGAGAGGACACTGCAACTGCCGGCAGATATGGAGGAGCACGAGCACCGTAAGTTTAATTCATTTTTAATGCCATCGCCTGGGCGTCATCCTGAATCTGTGCTCGAGGAGACTGGCTCTCAACTTTTGCGCTGACCAGGGTACACAGTAGCAGCAGTAGTAGTGGCAAAGGAGAAAGGCGGTGTGGGTGGAAATACATTCAGCATACCACAAAAGCGGAAATCAAAAGTTAAAATAAACTGCGTTGTCGTCGTTGGCATCGGCGGCGTCTGGTTGTCCTTTGTGGCAGTTGCAATTGCAGCTGCCTGCTTATAAAGTTGCCGGATATCCGGTTGCTGTCTTCGCTCATTTTTCGCCATCTTTGCACTGACGTCCGCATCCGCCAGTCCGCGCGTCCACGACTCGGCGTATCCTCGAGTCTGGGTGCTTATGCACGCGCCACTCTCCAATACCGCAACCATTTGTTCACTCCACAAGGCTCTGTCCATTGTTGTCGCCGCTGTGTTGCTCCGCTCGTAGTTTTGCTTAATGTTTCATTTATTTATATTTTAGTAAGGACTGCACGGGCCGTGGACCGTTCCGTGTCCTGGATACCATTGTAAGTCCCACACTATTGCCGTTGTTTCTGTTGTGTTTTTACTATTTGACGCTTGTTTACTCATTTCCGTTTGCAGCTTGCATTGCAATCCTGCCCCCAGCTCAGTTTTTTGGCACCCCAGACACTTCATTGCATTGCGTAATGTCCTCGAGCCAGTTGTCTGGAACTTAATACTGAATTATTTTATAGGTGGCTGCAAATTCTATAGAGAACAGCAACTTGGTTGTTTTGTATTAAACATGATTGCCTTAGAGTACAAAAAGTATTCTGATATCTTACTTTGAAAATCAGTAGTTCATTTAGTTAAGAGACGTCCAAAATATTCTTAAATAATTGCACTCATTTGGTTATCAATTTTATTATTAAATGACTCAAAATATAAATAAAATATGAAAATGTAAAGTTTTTATTAATATTTATGTAATATGGAATATTATGTTTTTTTTTATTTCTTAATATTCTTTTCATTTTTGATCCATTGAATTTAAATTGAAATTAAAATGCATATTTATAAAGATTTTTATATTAGATTTTACTAAATGGAACACTAAAAACAACAGCTGATTAAAAAATTTGTACTACTATCTCCACAAATTTTCACAGAATTCAACTGAAAATCAACTATCTCAATTGCAAGGCCAAAGCTTTGGGCCAAAGTTTTTCGATTTGCCAATGCGGCAATTGCTTTTAATTTGCCTCAAGGCAGAAGCAATCAATCAATATTCATCAAAATGCGATTTAATTTGAATGCAAACCCACTGTTCGACTATCCGCCACCCCTTTCGCCCGCAGCCTGGGAAACTTGTTTGACTCACAAAACTTGTCGATGTTGCGAACTTTGCAAAAGTCGCCGACAAAGCAGGCGTTGAGGATGTGAACGGGAACTTCGACACTCGAGGATCAGGTCGAGAAAGTGCCGAGGCACAACTAACGAGCACCTGTGACAGCTTCAAGTATCTGCTCAACAGCAACAACAACAATAATAACAATAACAACAACAAGAACAACAGCAACAACTACAACTTGATTTGACAACTGGAAGTTAGTCAAGGTATCTTTTCAGGCTGACTAAGGAAAAGTGTTAAGCGCGTTTTCTCAGACATTGCTCTAATTGTGCGAATTTCGATTTGCATACTTTCTACTCGTAGTCTTAATATACATAAATATGCGTATGTATGTGTGCCTAAACTATATTCTAGGCCATCTGATTTTAGTTATACAAGAATTTCAATGTCTGCGCCTTCGGATACTTTTTAACCACACTTTCGTCTCTTAACTTTGTCACACACACACACAAACAAGAGAACAAATAGTGGCAGAAGGGGTAGTACTTGCAGGGGTATATGTCTCTTCAATATTCGTGCCTCTAAAATATAAATTTCAATTGATTCCAACCTAATCTTTCAAGGTTATATAGATGATTTGTATAAATAAAATAATAAAAATATTAAGAAAACAAATATTTAAAAAAAAATTATCATTAGAAATTTCAAAACAATATTGTAATAGCTTATTATGTTAATTATGTTCAATAGCAACATTTATTCGTTATTTGCTTAAGTTCTTGAGAATTTCTTAAAAATGAAATTCCAACTTATGTCTAAGCTGCTTGCTCACATAATGTTTTTCAAATGTTGCTTTTATATTCTCCATATTTATAAGCCGCTTAGACTCTGAGACAGCATTCAGAGAATTTAGTAAAGAGACAATAAAAAAAATATTTAAAAAAATGAACGTGAAACTAAATTTTAGAATTTTCTCATTTGCTCTCAAGTCTTTTCAGCAATTGCTTTTAATATTATTTTGCGCAGGCCAGCCAGACTAATATAAATTTTATGCTCTATGCAGACACCTTAAATATAAAGCAGCAAGCTGCAGAGAGTTGGTAAAGGAATGAGGGGAAAGTTGGGGAGAGGAAGAGCGCAGATAACAAAAATATTTTAAAGGCCACAAAAAGCATGTCCTTGTGAGGCAGGCTAAGGCCACTTAATGCACGCCAAAAGCAGTTCGTGCGGCCCTGTGTATGGCACAGCTCATAAATACACACATGAACACACACATGAGCACACTCACACGCTGTCATCCTATAAGGACACATGTTTTGGTTTTACTGAGCCTGCTCGAAGGCATCTCTTCTGTTATACAGCGCCCCATGTGATTGTCTATATGCTTGTAGTCCTGTTAATAATGCTTTTGATGTGTGCTAAAGACAGCCACAAACTATGCCATCTACTCGCTCTGCATCCAAACTATAAATCTGTTTTTGGGAATCGGCAGTTTTGGGGGTATGTGGAGGAAATACTGGTTGCACTCGGCTGCTGCTAAACCAGCCAAAGCTTCGACCCTGGCCTTAAAGTGTCCGCTGCAAATGCAAATTAAAAGCCGAAAATTTTAAAACAAGCAAATTGCGCAGAAAATGGAGTGGAAAAACAACAATTTGAAAAACATTTATTTCTTTTGGCTGTTAACTAGGTTTCAATAATTTGCTAGTTTCTGTCGCCTAAATTCAAAGTGATTTTAAATTGCCAAATTATATATCAAGAGAACCACATAGTTAACCATAGCAATATCAGATTATCAAAACATTTGCATTTAATACGTTTTCTTCCATATTATTACTCTACTATTTACTATGTACTGTGTACATATTGTAAACATTTACAAGGTATTCCTCGAAGAAAATGTTGATAAACCTTAAGTTCTCTTAACTCTTCCTTTCTTCCTATATATCTCCAAGGATTGGTAACTAATTCTCCATTTTATCATAACTCAAATCTAAAGAACAGCCCTCACTTGCCGCTTCCGCAGACTTTAGAATAGTCGCCGTGTCAATTTGATTTATGTATTACGTATACGCCACGCTGTTTATTTTATAGTCTCCACTCGCACCTGAGCATCACACGCAGCTGAGCAATTACACCAACAACAACAACAACAGTGGCAATGCCTTAATGCCGCCAAAACAACAACAACAAAAATAAGAAAATAGGTGAAGCTAAGGCACAAGGAAACGTAGAAAAACGTAGCACACCGAAAAAGTAAGTCTATTAACGGCAATGACAAAGCACGCGAAAAGCTAATAGAATGACAGACCTGTAAAGTGCTTGTGTGCGTAATATGGAGTGGGTAAGGGAAATGTGGCCGGGGTTTCAAAGGAAGGGAAACAAGTAGTTTGGCAAGTCTATAAAAATGTATTAACTGCTAGGTGGCCGAAAATAAAGTCATAAACACCAGAGTCACCAGAGGTAGAGAGAGTTTTGGGGCGCTGGCAATGTGCGTATTATGATAATCAATGTGTGTATGTGTGAAATAGAGCACCAAAATATGGGTGTGCCAAATTTGGGCGAGGCGCTTGCTGAGAGATGATGCACGCTCACAAAGCAGATCTCCTTGAGACCACAGCAAATCCATTAAACCCTTATGATGCATGAGCGTAAATAAACTGAGTGAGTGAAAGGCGCCAAACAATGAGTGTAGCGCAGCTTGAGAAAAAAGGGGATCAGAAAAATCAACACAACAAAAAAATATAACAAGAAGCATAAGAGCGGGGGCAACATATGCCAAGCAGACTTAGGACGACAGAAAAAAACAAGAAAAAAAAAGAAAATACACGAAAAACAGGAGCTGGGCAAAATGGTAACTAGGCATAGGCAAACCAGAGAAAGAGAACGAGAGAGAGAGAGAGAGAGATGGGTGGAGAGAAAGCAGGACGACACAATGCAGAAGGAATAGCCATAGGCAGAAGGTGTGATGAGACGAGTGGCCGAAAGGAGTGTGTGCGGGCGTGGTTAAGAGGTTGTGGCCCGCAAAGTGAGCAAACACTCGAGTCAAGTGTCTGGCTGGTTAAGACGATGAAGGTGAGTGCGACGGTCTGTGAGTGTGAATGTGAATGCCGAATGCGAATGTTAATTCTGCGAGTGTGGAAGAGATAGTGAAAGTTCACTCAAGTGTAAGTGTGTGCATTTGTGTGTGCGGCGAAGAACAGCAGCACCAAACAATAGATATAAAGTAGATAAATAAATTAGTTGTAAGTGGATTACACATGAACAGTGAAAGAGAAAAAAATCTACTTACTCCAGCAATATAAAAGAGTTCCTAAAATGCCTATGATAATGAGAGAGAGAGAGAGAGAGAGAGAGAGAGAGAGAGAGAGAGAGAGAGAGAGAGAAACTAACCAAATTTGAAGAAATATAATAAAAATCATGTATAAAATTGAATAAAACCAAATTCGCTTTACAGAGATCATTTCAATGCCATACAATTCATCTGAAAAAACATTTATTTACATAATGTTTACCACATTTTCAAAATCTAAAGATGACGAAACAACTTTCTCCAAGATGAATACTTTCATTGGTATATATTTTCCAAACATGATTTGTCTTTATATACCATAATCACAACATGTAAACCATCCTCATAATTGGTACCCTTCTTGTTTTAAGAAAATAAGCTTAAAACGATTGCTCGGAAAGTTCTTGCCTTCAATATGGTGTTTTTCACACATGCATGTATGTAGCTGCGGTTATCCACATTCATCTCAAACGATTCTCCCTATTCTTGATACAGTTGTCTCTGTCAATTCCTCAGTTGCTGCTGCTCATCACATTGTATTTTCGCTTTCAATTTCATATATTCGATGCTGATACGAATATTACATAAAGCATGCTCTTATCGTGTTTCAACCTGCCCAAGACCGAAACCGAATCCTCTGGCACAGTTGCATAAATAAACAAGCTACAACAACAACCTTGTTGTGTACTCATACACACACACAGACACAGATACATTCAGCAATAGACAGAGACAGAGAGAGAGAGAGAGAGAGAGAGAGAGAGAGAGAGAGAGAGAGAGAGAGCGAGACAAAGAAAGATTTCAATACCTGAGTGCATTTTTAGCATTTCCTGGTGCCATCGCAATCCCCCAACCAATAGAACATACAATATATTATACACCTGTGTACAGGGAGCAAAAAAAAACACATTTCTGCAAGGCAGGCAATGCTCTAAAAACTTTGGCTTTGAGACCCGCAGAACAGCTACAGCCTCCACTCCAGCAGCAACAACAATAACAACTAACATAACAATTGTGTAAAAAGCATAACGTATTCGCGACGTGGCACCAGCCAAAGCAGAACATACTGGCTGCAAGTCCAACAGTAAAAACCCGCCAAAAATTGCTGAAGTGGAAGGCTGCAATCAACGAATTTTCAATGCTCTGTTAACAAATTACAAATTTGGAGTTGATTGATTAAATAAGGTTTCAAAATTTGCATTACAGACTCTTAGTTGAATTAGAGGATTAAAAATTGAATGAATAACAAATCCCAATTTGTATCTCAGTGTTATAAAAAATACTTTATTATTATAAAGTATATTTTAATGTTACAAGATTAGCCAACATTTGGAGTCTACCCAAGTAAAGAAGTATGTAAATGTTGGGCAGCCAACTAACAAAAGGGAGGAAGGTTCAAGTTTTGGTAACGCTTACACAGCGAAAGAAAGAAGAAAGTTTAAATCAACTTGTGGGAATTTAGACAATTTTATAAACATGTACAAGAAAAGGAAACAAAATACATGTATATTGTGGGCTGTTGGGCTGTTGGGCTGTGTGGGGTGTTGGTGTGTATAAATGCATATAATACAAATTTAAAAGTAAACCAAGTCGCGTTGCGCTATCTGCGGATGCTTTTCGTTTGCTTCCCGAGTTGGTGTTGTTGTTGTTGCTGTTGTTGTTGGTGCTTATGCAAATTCTCGGCGAGCGTCGTCTGTGTTATGTGTTGGGCCAGCGCCAAAAGAAGATACGAGTACGAGTACGTGCATTATATATATATATTCATGAATGTATGAATATCTCGCATGTATAAACAGCGCGTAACTGAATAATAATAACACGAAGAAGCACAGCAGTAGCACCAGCAGGCGGTCCAAAATGGAACGGAAAGATGGAAAGACGGAAAAAAACACACACACACACAAAAATGTCACCGGTTTTAAATGGTTAAAAGTTTTTTACCCCATCTAAGGTACAAAAAAAAAACCCCCATTTGCGGCTTTTGCTTTAAAAAAGTTTGGAAATGAGAGCCGTGTGTTCTTAATATGTTTATGTTGTAAGGTTTCCTCTCCTTGTTTGCCGTGTGTACAGAAACTTGTGACTGCCTGAAGAAAGTAAACATATGTTTTATATTTTATTTAACTCGCAGACAGCGATACAGATTTTGCACTTTGGCGCTTCAGCTATATTTTGACATTTCAATAGAGAATATTAGCTCATCTTTGAAAAATCATCTATATACTCCGAGAATCCCTTATCTTAGTTTACAGATGTCATCCGCATTTCTGTAATAATAATCTCTCTAATCCGAAGAATCATTTTCTTAGTTTACAGATTTCTTCTCCAATTACAAATTTATCCTTAGTGCTATTTTTTCTTGAATATTTCAATTATTTCAGGTGAAGTTTTCCAATATCCGTTCTGTGTTGGGTTTATCAGCTGACCCTTACGCCCATCAATGTCAAGCTCCCTCCACTTTCAGCTCGGTTTTAGCTAAAAAATGAAAGAAAAAAACAAATCGCAAACATATTGTACTTTTCAATTTCTAACAGCTACTCGACCTACCCCTTTGCAACCCACCGCCTGGCCAGGTCAGTCAGCCATTTTCATTTGCTGTTGACGCTTGCCCCTTGACACCCAATACAATCTCTACCATCACTGCCAGCACCCCCACAGCGCCACCACTGAGCTGTCATTCTGCTGCACAGTGAAGCGTGAGACTTGTGCGCTTGTCACAAAAATGCTGCCTGTCAGATTTTGTTCGTTGCGGTTGCTTACATTACGTGGATGCTGTAGCTAGAAGGAAGGCGACGTCAACGGCGACATCGACACGCGCATATAAATTACAAAATAGTCGATGGGGCAACTGAGCTGCCACTGCATCGAGTTGCTTGACCAAGCAACCAAGCAACCCAGCAACTCAACCAACTACCGATTGCACTGCCACACGCTTCAGTTGCATTAGAATTTCTCGCCCCACACACTCCTTGCCCACATTACTGCAGCTGCTGCCACTCTACTCAATTCGTATACGAATCCGCTGGAAAGTGCTGCACAATCCTTGCAACAGCTGCATGACTGAAACATAGCACCAACGAATAACTCACTTTACTATTTCTTTTATTATTTTTCATGTTTTTGTTTTTGTAATTAATTTAGCTGCACTGTGCATGTAGCAGCTAGTTAATATTGAAGATAGCTCAAACAGCACATTTCATACATCGCTTAGTTGGTTTTCAATTGACTTAATCACCCTTTTTTGGAATGCTGCTGTTTGATCTTTAAGAGAGAAACTAGCTTACTAGTTTTTAAAAATGTTTTGTACACGTCGAATTTTTATTATTTTTCATATACTTCGATATTTGTATTTCTGGTTGGTTTCCCTATAGTGTACTCGTAGAATAAAAAAAATTCTTGAAATTCTTGGAACAAGCGAAAAAATAGTTTGATTTCAAAAAAACGACATCAAAGAATAGGCAATTATTAGTTTTTATCTATATTCATTATAATTATAAATCAATATTTAATTATGCGCAACATTATAACCGTTAATCATTTATTTTTGTAAAGGAATTTGAATAGGGCATTTTAATGAAATAAGAATGGGTTTTAATCAAAAATACTGAAACGTACTTAATTTATTTATTAAACAAAAATGTAATCCCCATTTTCAGCATATTTCCCACAGTTTTTCCGTATTGTCTGCTCTAAACTCTATTTCTTTTGTTTTGCGTTGCCATCTTCCATTTTCATAGTTCATTAGAGCTGCTGTCACTCTTCACTACTCTTATCCCTTCTCTGTTTCTCCCTCTCTCCCTCTCTCTCTCTCCCTCTCTCTCTCTCTTTGCCTTATTTCGCCTGCTCTTGGACATCTAACAGCTGCCATCGGACATTACAAAAGTATATGCAATTTGTTTGTATTGCTTTTGCAATTTTCGCAAGTCGACAGTCTTCCATTTTCCAACATACACTGAACTTCGACCAAGTCTGACATTGTGTTACTTTTTTTTCGCTCAAGTCCTTTTGCTTGAAGTTCCCTGCACTTCCTGAGCTTAGCTAAAGCAGCTCTTTTAAGATCTGCAGCAACTAATGACTTTAAATGTACAAAGATAAGTAGCACTACGAAAGCAGCGAAAACGACAACGAAAAAGACGACGACGTCGCCGTCGTCTAAATGGGGGAATTGCGGGGCGGTTCAAGGGGCAACCAAGTGGCTGCCAGGCATATGCACATAACAGCAACAAAAACATTAAGAAGGGGTCCTGGATGGATGGGACTGCCCCCTCATATCAAACGACGACAAGAGAAATTTGCAGCGCACAAGAACTTTCAAGCACCAAGGAGCTGAGCTGCTGATCCTCCTCCTCATTCTGATGCTCCTCCCGTTACTGCTTTGCTGAGTTGCTTGTGTAAAATAAACGACAGCTAATAATGCGCATAACAAGGCAGAAACGAGCAAAAGTTGACTATGCCAAATAGCATAAGCAACAGCAGCAGTAGTAGGCAAGCTACTTGTATCTAAATACCCTTTCTTGGCAATTTATGTAAAGTAAAGCTAAGCTTGAGATTCATGCTGTAAGCCTGCATCTGACATAGCTTTGAGCCATGTAAAAATACGACGAATATTAAATAAAACTTACAATTTAAACAAATAATTGTACATATACATCTTCGCTTGATAAATTGTTCAACAATTACTGTCACAGATTTTCAACTAAGAGCATAGAGTTTTCGAGTGCTTAAAGTTAGAACGTTTGTTCTAGTTTGTTTGTTTGGTTGCATGCCGTCTTTCTTCTTTTATTTTTTGCTGGTGAGGGAGGGGAACGGGGAGGGCGTTTGTGGCGCGACTTTAATTGGCACACATGACACAAACGCGCGCGTGACACAGTTGCCACTACTCTGAGGAGTGTGGGAGGGACAGCGAAAGTGGGCACGAAGTTACGCCCATATGCATAGACACATTCAAATGACGTCGTCGACGTCGTTGTCGTCTGGCCGGGTGTTGGGGCCTTGTAGCCCGAAATGGCTCCCCGGTTGATCTTTGGCATGGTAGGCGTTCGCGTACACAGCAACGCCATATGCAAATCACTTGATGTGTGCGCGGGCACGCAGCCTACGGCATGGGGCAACAAGGGGGCACTAGGGCAAGCGAAACAATGGCGAAAGCTCAAGTGTTAAGGGTCGCAGCTTAAGTTTAATTAGACGCGAGCATGTGATTTATTTGATTACCCCAAACGCTCACAGTGCGCAGCTATATATAGTATTTGGCCCAGTCCCAGTAGCAAACCTCAAATAAATCATAAAGGATTCATAAGTGCAATCCTTAAAAGCTGGCAATCTTTTAATCAATATTTTTGTTGGAATATTGAAGCTGACTTTGAGTATAAAACATACAACTTCATGCTTGAGCAAATATATTTTCAAAGATTTGAGTGCATAATCAAAAAAATCAAATTTAATAACCAGTTCTTCTATAGCCACTTAACTTAAGCATAACTCTTGTAAACATGTTTTCATGAAGTTTATTTAGGTTTTACTTAGTTTTTGCAAAATCATTTTGGAATATTGTTCTCGAAAACTCCTCAAAAACAACAATTCCATTCGAGTCCTTAAATACATTTGTGTGCTTAACTCAATTACATTTTTTTATCTTATTTTACTAACTCTAGAATGAACAGCTTTTTTCCAAAGTGTAATTTCTTAATTCATCAATCCTTTTTAAAGTTTTGAATTCATCTTATAATATATAGTATAATATGGTGTTTCAACTGCAAGTTGGCCCTATTTTGACTACTTTACCCAGCTCGACCACCTAGTTTACTTCAAAAAACTTTTGCCTTTTGCCCAAGTTGCACTCGCATGAGTAATGAGCGTTTCCATTTCACGATTTTGCACTTAAAAACTCACCCAGGCATGCAAAGCCTGAGACGCAGTGAGAGTGCACCGAAATAGGTAGTGAATGCTAGAGAGAGATAGAGCTGGAGAGAGAGAGAGAGACAGAGAAGGAAAGTCAGTGGAGACCAACAGAGAGCCACATAAATAATAATATCTGTCAGCTAACTTAGAGCTACTTGTCTTTGTCTGCTTTATGGCTGATTCGCTACGTAACTTTAGCTAGGTAATTTCACAGTGGCGTCTGCGTAGAGGGGGTGGCGTTGGCTGCCTCAAGTCTGTGAGGCATAGTCACTCAGGCGCAGTCGAGTGCACAAAAGTATGCAACAGTCTGGTGGAAGCGGCATGCACAATATGTTCCAACGCGAACAAGCCAAAGTCGCTGGCATAAAAAGACAGCAAGCCACAAAAGAGCTAAATAAAATGGCGGCACACTCACACACACACACACAAACACAAAGGGATACACACACACAATTGTATTTGACCTCCATTGCCTTGAAGACGCATCCGGCTTTCACCCTCATTCCGTGTCCTGCTCTTCTACTGACTTGTCACTTGCACTCGGCGCTGACAGTTGGCCAGCAGCTTTCAGACTTCTAGCTATCAGCTCACTGCTCTCTCTTTTTTTTCTCTTTTTTTTTGGCATTTCTTCCTTGCCACTGCCTCTGACAGTTGCATTTATTTACGCCGCAGCTAAACAGAGAGACCGCTATCCTCCAGTTTCAGCATTCGCTTTAAATAGCTGCCGAAACTTTAAGCTTTAGTTGAGTTTGGCGATCTGCTTACCGTTAATATTTTTCATTAATAACTATGCAAAACTGTGTAACCTTCAACATTATTTTAAACTCTCTAAAATCTATATAAAAGTTTGTGGCCGCGAATTTGTGGAGCTCGTGTGCGTGTGGGTGAGCAAAATATGTAATTATCCATAAATTATGTTCGCTTTTCAAATTAGGTAAGCTCAGCCCCTTTTCCACCACTTCACACACTCATATTTTCATATTACCAACTTTTAGTCCAGATTTACAGTCAGGAAAATTTGCTCATTTTTGGATTCTGAAATTTACGTAGCTAATTATTATTTTTCGGTTATTGTATTTGCAGTAATTTGTGGATGTACTTCAGGTAAACTGAATGGGCATGTCAGGAAATTAAGTACAGTTTTGCTGTGCGTGTGTATAAACGTTATTTGCATAATTTGCTGAATTTCTGAAATGTGCATCCGCATAACTTGTTATGGATTTTTTCTTATTTTGCATTGGGATCATCATTACAATGAGTTGGGCCACTAATCTGTAATGTTCTGGAATATATTAACAGATCTCAGAGAATAATAAACTGATAGTACATATGTAAAACATGTGAAACTAAATAAATATAAGTAAAACAATCCCAGTTACAAATTGTAATTCATTTAAAGATCGGGCAACTTATGATATGAATTTTGCTCTAAGTCCTGATAGAATCTACTTTGAGGTCTATCTAATATCAATTTCACTTAATCTTGGAATATGTGTATTGAGCTATTGAACCGATTTTTAAGACCACTTGTAAACTATCAAAAAGCAGCATTATTATTGATTGCCACTTTACTAACAATTTCCATTGGCTTGGGAGATGGGGTTAAGAAAATCATTCGATTACAATACAAATTATAAATAACGATTTATTATGAACTGCAGCTGCAATTTCCCACAGTTGAAGTTGCGTTTGCCAATTGCACACCTGAATACTCACAGCCAGGCAGCATGACTTATGTGTGTGCAAGTTTCTGTCCTTAGCCTGGTCAATTGCCATGCCTGAAGTGAAGTTGACTGAGGGCACTTGAGCCGGTACATAAATCCCTAGCAACGTAAAGCGAAATAAATTGCCAGTTGCATTTGAATTGCCCCACTACCTCCCAGCCTGTAACTGTAACTGAGACAGTATTAGCAGAAATATATATATATATATATACAACTCCTTTATATTGCCGTAAATGCACTGCCAATAACAACGTGAGCGAAAGAAATGTAATTTTCTGTTTTCTTTTCCTTCAGCTTATGGTCAAAGCTCGGCGTCGGAAGTTTTGTTTATATGCTATGATTTTAGCAAACAACAAACTGAATAACAGAATTTACTTACATTTTTGGCATTTTGGACCTGGCCAGCGGGGACCTTGTGAAAATAATATTTAAATTGCGCATACGACGGATTGGACGCCGTGGCAAAACTCTCAGACTCTGGCTAAAAACTCGAAATAAACTCGGCACATTTACCGCTAATCGCCTCCCCACAGACGCATTAACAATTTATCTTGTGTTATTTTATGCGAAAAGTTTTGCCAAATCCACACCAGTCCGACCCCCGACGCCCAACCCCTGACCCCCTTACCCTCTTACCACCCGCACCAAATCGAGTGGAGCATTCGAATTGAAAATTGTGCTGATGGAAAAATAACAATGCGATGCGCATTATTTCAACAGAGGCATCGATTCTGCTGGGAAATGCTAGCAAATTGCAACTGACTTTAATATATGTTTGTGCTTGTTTTTGTGAGTGTAAGTAAATGTTCTAGATGTATAATTCGAGTAGAGGAAACTACATTCCGAGAAGCTGACTTCGAAATATGAATTTTTTACAAAAAAACTCGTATAATTGAAATTCGATTTGATAAAAATAATGTAATGTGAGAGGGATATTTCAAACTAAGACACAAAAATTCCACACTATTTTTAATCAAAAGAAATACATCCTTATTTGCTAACTTGAGGTTCTTTCTTATGTATTGCGTTATTCAATATAAACTTTCGTCACTTGTTCTCTGTTTAAATCACAATTTAATCAATTTAGTTAATCGAAATGCCAACTCTTCTGATAATTCTATCACCTAGTTGCCACTTACATAATTAATTTTCATAAGCATCAAATTGATTTTAATCATCGAATGTGCAAACACCCAAATAATCATTTTCATCGTTAAGTAAAAGTTTCTGTTACGGACAGTTTAAATTTACGAAGAACTCCTTCACTAGTTAATTTGCAGCAATTTAACATCATTTGGAAAGTGTGTGTGTGTGTGTGTGTGCGTATGTGTATGTAAATGCCGTCCCATTGACCCAGCACACAATCCATTCCAATTAAACATGAGAGCTCATAAAGTTTAGTCGAGAACCAAGCGAAGCAAAGCAACCCAAACCATAACCCGAAACCCAAAGACCATAATCTTTATAGTCCCCAAAAGGCCATGTGCGAAAATTACAAAATTAACCCAAGAGAACTGACCATGGCAAAGTAAAAGAAGCAACAGCAGAAGTTGAAGTAGATTCAGACTTTTGGCCTATAACAAAGGACTTGGACTAAATGCGGGGGTCAACAAAATGAGCTGCCCATTTCGAGAACTGAACCAAATGCAAATTTCAAAGTTAATCATGGTGAAATTATATGATACGAAGTGAGCAAGAGAGGCGGATATAAAGTGAGAGAGAGAGAGAGATAGAACCAGAGAGTGAACGGAGAGAGGCGGATAGTTACCCTATAAAATACCCTTTCACATTGTTCATTTGTCAAACTCAAAAGAGGCAACAACAGCTGCTGGGGTCTGAAATAGTTGCCAGCCTTTTGACAGAATTGTCAAATGAGATTAAAATAAGCTTCGTTCGTCAATCGACTTGCGTTGTATCCCCACACACAGTTTCGCACACATGACAATGGAACCATTTTGTATAGGAGTTATCCCAATTCAGCACCACTCACCGCCAACCCCTCAACCTTCTGCTACTTCCACTCCATGGCTCTGTCCTATAATGGCCGCAGCAAATTTATAGCAATTGTGCACTAAAAGGGTTTTTATCCACGCACAACAGCTTGACCAATAAAGCAACTAAGCGCATTTGAGCATCCCCCTTTTTCTCTCTCCACCTCCTTTCGCTTGCGCTACCAATCTTCTAGTGTTGGACAGCACACAGGGAATATGTTACGGAGCCTGTGTGCAGTAGCTCAGTTTATTGCCAAATTGAGTTCTGTGTGCAGCTAGGAGCGGGAATGGGTGTAGATTTGAGGGAAATAGGGTTGTTAGGGAGCACAAAGCATTGTTAGCTGCTGGACAAAATGTTGTCAACAACAGCTGCACAATTGAGATAAACTTCAATTTTCGTAAATTGTTTAGTTTATTGAAAAATGCGACAACTTGAAGGCTGCTGTCAGCGCAACGCACTCTCTTTTTCTCTCAGTTTATCCAACTCTCTCTCTCTCTCTCTCTCTTTCTCTCTAGCTCTTTCTCGCTCACTCTCTCTTACCCCTTGTCTGTGTATGTGTGTCTTTTTCTAGCTGCTTCTGCGTTAAGCGCTTTGAATTTTAATTCAATTTGACTTTAGTTTAGTTTTGAACGCACTGCTTCGACTCAATTTATTGGCACATTTTATTTTACGAATCTATTGAACGCGTCTCCTTGTTTGGGTGCTTCGATTTTAAAATTGAATGCGAGTTTGTGATGTATGCCTGATGGCCACTTAAAAGCTCAGTTTATTTGCCAATCCCTAAGCCTTCCACTCCACAGACACTTTGCTGTCGTCTGCTTAAAACAATTGAAATATATTTTTATTTTATTTCAATGTACCTAATTTTCGTAGGTTTGTTTCATGTTTCAGTTTACTGAAGCCTCTGCCCAGTAGAAGTGGCAAATAAATTGCTTGAACTTAATCAATAGGTAGCGGCATCTGATCTATAATATTTAAATTAAGTATGTTCGTTAACCAAAACTCAAATTTAATCATCTATTATTTATTGCTAGTGATATTCTGATTCTAAAATCTCACGCTTATATGAATAATAAATGTTACATTATTTAAATAGATCGTGTTAGTATTATATATTGTAATAAAAGTATATTATTATTTCATTAACTAATATATTATTTTTTATTGTTATGCCTCCCTCAATGGCCAACACTTTGTACATTCATTCATAAAAAAGCACGAAATTGTACAGGCAACAACTTTACAATTTCTGGACAGAAAATATGTTGATAGTGGAATCATTCTATAAATGACTGAACAATCTCTCTTTAAGCTTTGAAATGTGAAATTTGACACAAAAAAAAGTAATCGAAAATCTAATTTAGCCTTTTAGCATAGTATATTTAGTCAGAGAACTTTATTTTTATTAGATAAGCGTTGCTCACTCACAGAATTATAAAGAGTTTCAGTCTTTCGGTGGCCGCTCCTCTGAGACAAGACCCCAATTCGCAGGCATGCCAAATAGCCTACAGACCTTGAAGCACTCTCACTGAAACAAACACTGGCATGCACAATTTGGGCTCTCAGTGTATTAAGGTAGCAAAAACTGTTTAAGTAGACGGCTCGTTTAGTTGCATAAAAGCCAAGGCAGCTTAATTGCATACGTGTGAGTTTGAGGCCAACAAAAAGAGCTAAGAAAAAAGAAGAAAATGAAGAAGCGAAATGTTGTAGTAAGTCATGGGCGTGGTGGACAGGGTTTGTTTGTATTATACGATTAAGAGTGAGAATTTATTATGTATTTTGCACCATCGAGCAGGCCGAATCGGATGCTACCAAGTGCTGCAGCAGCCACTTGCCTTGCAACTAAGACCAACACACATATAACCCGTTAGTTGACTGAAGATACCTCGACCCCTCTACACCCCCACACACTGTTCCACCCTGCTCAATGGCCTCCTGGAGCTGCAGCGTCTGTTGCGGTTTGGCGCTTGTTAATTTTACAGTGGAAATTGCTTCGGTATTTACAGTGCACTCGGGCAAAGGCGCATTACGGACACGCAGCTATCCTGCTCACACTCTTAGTGCCTCTCTCTTTCGCCTTTGCTGTGGGCCAAGTCGCTTGTGTTGTTTATTTTGTGCTATTTGCGCTGCATTTTCCATCGACAGCTGCTCAACATTTTCACGTAACGTCTGCTGCTTGATTGTGTTTACTCACAGCGAGGCGCTTCCTCCACCTGACTACACCCATGGTAGTACTACAGAACCACCAGCACCACACACACCCACTCGAATGTACAAAAATATTCCCTCTTAGGGCTAATCAAGAGCGCCACTTTGTTTGATAGCCGCCACAAAGTATGCTTTGGCATATTTTGTAACCTGCTTATCTTTAAACTAATTTGTTTCCCCTAATTCGCTAGGGGATGACAGTGCCGGTGGGGGTGGGGGAGAGGGAAGTTGAGGGGCAATTGCCAACACAGACCCTAGTCTGTTACATTTCCATTCGCATTTCGCCAGTCGCTTTTTGCGGTCGCCTTTTTATCAAGTTTGCGGTGCGTTTCATTACCCAGACAAAGACAATGACAACAACGAATGACTATAAAACAATGCAGCATAAAAAGCAATGTAAGTCCTGATCCCAACTCCCTACCATGTCCTTCCCGACCATAGCCACGTAGTGCCTCTGTAACAAGTAAAAGTACTCTACGAGAATAAAACAAAGTAACTATAATAAATGTTTGCAAATAAATTTTGAGCTCTCAAATTTTCTTCTTCTACTTCTACTTCTTCCTTTTTTTCTGGTTGAAACCAAAAAAAAAAAAAAGAAAAAAATTTTAAGCACTTTGCTCTCTTTTCATTTGGCTGCGGCATCTCTGGTGGATGCAGAAGAAAATATGTTTTATGTTGCGAAATTTGTAAATGTTGTGACTGATGAATAGGAGAGATGTTGCAAAGTCATTTGTATAAACCTACATATAAGAAGTCGAGCTTAGTATGTGTCAGTCCCTAACGACAATTCACGAAATTTGTGTGCGAACTTTGATTTGAGTAGTAAGACTAATGTTGAACGAATGCTGTTCAAATTTAAAAATTAACTTGATATAGCTCTAATTATTTGATGACAATTTCAATACAGATTACAATTGATAATATTACATAATTTATATCGATATTTCTTTTAAATCTTAAATACGTTTCACGGTTTCACACATTTGTCAAAATCGCGGATTTCAATTTGTAGAACTTCTTAAAGTATTTGAAATGGAAAATCAATTGATATACAATGATCTAGTACTTTACAATAGATAATAACTCAAGTTGGCACTTCACATTAAATCTAATCAGTCGCACACAAGATAAAAATAAAATGTAAAAGAAAACATACATTCAAAGGCGTTGCATGCCACCACGTGCCACAGCTTTGGTCTGCCCACAGTCACTTTTCACTTTTCACACAGTTGCAATCAGAAGCTCTGATCTGAGGTCTATAAGTATGTGTGTGTGTGTGCGTGTGTGTGTGTGTGAGTGTTGTTCTCTCAAGCGCATTTTCAGCTTAAAGGATTTACATTGAATACTGAATGTTGATATTTCATATGAGTTTAGTTTTCGACTCGGTCGCGAACCGGTGCTGCCTGGAAACAAAAGCTGGCAACGAGATTCTTCGATTTCCATAAGTGAATTTCAGCCCAACACTCGCTGGGACATGCTAAGAAGCCAATAGTGGTCGTGGTACACTCCAGGGCGTCATATGCGCACAGACACACAATCACACATACATAAATACATACATATATGTATGCGCAAAGTCGATGCCATATCTTTGGCAAATGGTGTCATGTACGATATGTGCGAATCGTGTTGTACAATTTCATGGCTTGGATTTTGCCAATTTCAAATGTAAAGTCCCAGCCCAAAAGGGAACCCCCTTTAGAAATGTGGCAAGGACAGCGGGGCTTGAGGTTCGCGACTGAGTGATGGAGTTGAAGTTTTAGCATTCGGCATCAGCTTTTCGTGTGTGCGTATTTGGTTTGCTAATGGGCAGCATTTGGGTTTTCAAATCAGTCGGAAAATGCACTGTGAGGTTACCACTCTTTATTTTGCTTCTTGCTGCCTTTTCTTCGATGGAAAATATAAAGCCTGTGCAGCTTAAGGACTATGCCAATGATATAGTAGCTCTGCGCAGTTGAGGCAAAGAGGCATTAAGTCTTGTGACTTGTTACCATGATTGGTTTTATTAGACACTGTGCCCAAACAGCGGATATTAATTGTGTGAGATAGATCAGACATGAAAGATAAACATAAATCAATCATTTATGAAATAATTCCAATATCTTACTTTTATAATTATTACTACTCAAATATAATAACAAATAATAATATCAAATAATCGTTTTAGCATCTGTCCAATCGATATTAAGCAATACATGTTGTACTTCTAAATTGACAACAGATTTTAATAAAATAAAACCATTGAACAATTATTATCCTAAAGTGTATAATGTTAATAATTGATACTTTATTTATATGATTTCAGCTGGCATGTATAAGGCAACGGAGAAAAGTGAAATCATCACCGCTTAATGACATAAAGTGGAGTTTAGTGCAAACAGGAAATGGAAATGCAAAAAAGGCAAAAGGGATGCGATAAAATGCATATAGCCAAAGCGAGTTCAATGCAGAATTCACAACTCTGCTAACCTCAACCGTATTTACACAATTCAGAGGGAACTAGCCCATGAAACTCAATACGTGAGCGAATTCGTATGTGAAGCACTGTGTGGCTGACTGCTAATTGTGGCTGGCGATTGAAGCAAAACTCAAATCGGAATTCGACAAAAGCGATTTCAGAAATCATATGCATATATGCATTAACTACAACCGCAAAATAGAAAACCAACCAGAAAAAAAAGAAGAAAATAATAATAAAAAAAGGAAATTGCGATTGCGGGAAAAAAGAACACTAAACACGAGATTGCAAATGTAAAAATTGATTTCTGTGGTTACAACTACGGATATTGTTCGCATATATGGCAACAAATCGTTGCGGCTAAAAAAGGTAGTGCGGGCAAATTAAAAATAAAAACCGTACAACAAATTCATTTTAAAAAAGAAAATAATCATCGCTTAATCTGTTAAACGCCTCTAACAGGATGCAGCTGCCAAGTATAAAACTGTGCAAGACTTTCATTATTTGCATCGCCTGCCTAACAGCACTGCCAGGTGAGTGTGTAAACAGTGTGACCAGAGTGCCATTGTATCGAACAATTAACTCACGAAAGCTCATATACAGTATTTGGATTTCTGGGTCACTTATCTCTTTTTGTGGTTTCATAATGTTGTGGTTTCAGCCTTTCGCTTTATAACTTTGCACAGTGCTCGATTTTAGCTCTCACTGGCAAATGGAAAAACCACAAAAATGCCATAAACAACCTCAAACTTGTGTGCGGTGCACCAATATGAGTTCAAATATTGAAAGCCACAAATTAATCGGTGTTACAAATAATCAATGCGAAAGTTATTTCTCTTCGATAAGGAGACTTTGATTTAAATATGAATTATTTATTCATTAAATTAATTTATTAAATACAAATATTTACCATATATATTTTATGCCTGAAAGACTCTAAAATTGTTAGACAAATATGAATTAAAATATACATGTCAAGATATCAAAGAAATTAAATTATTAAGTTTAAATAAGTTTTTCCTCGGGCTACGTGAGTTGAGCTCTTTAATTTTCTTGCAGTTCTCAGGTGATTTCCTTACTATCGCCTTGCCCAGGCATATACATAATTTCTGTCCATTTCGATTCCCGTCTGCGTATTTTATAACTCACCAACCCGCCAATTTCCAGTGTCCACATTTGTGTATTTTTAAATATTGTAATTTAAAGCTAGGCTCCAGCTGTTTGTCTGAAACGACCCCATGGAAAGTTCATTTCAGTTCAGTTATTCCGGGCTTCATGATTCATCGTCGCTGTTTGACGCTTTAGGCTAAGTGGATGCAATGACTTGTCATTTTGTCTGCACTTCCGTTAGCTTTAATAACGTTTTATATTTGGCCGGCTTTGCTCCGCATTTTTTACGACAAGCTTTCGCTTAATATTTTCATACGTATGTTTTAGAGTCGTAAATGCAGAGGCGCCTCCTTTATAAATCTTCTCTTTATAACGCAGATCCCATTCAGCGTTTTATATTAAAAAACTGAAAAGCCGTTGCACACTGAGTTGAACTTGAACGTCGGTTCGCCATCTACAAGTGTGCTGCATTTGAAGCTTGTGGGCGGTAGGCAATTCATCAATGCGACTTCCGTTTCCGGTCTGGAGCAAAGCTACACAACAGCTTGATTTTGACTCTGTTGACTCTTGACTGACATGCTGGCAAGTGACGTTGCCACAAGTTGGTCATATTTTTAGGTTGCCCTCACACACACACACACACACACACACAATCACCCACACACTCTCATAAATACACAGAGCTGAGCGTAGTTTTGACGCCTGTTTTAAAATTCCAATCACGTCGCGCATATCCTTCACTAGACACGCATTTCAATGGCCAACTTAGTGCGGGCAGTGGGCACTAGTCATAGAGGAGAGGGGAAGCGGCAGGCATCTGGAGGGGAAGAGTGAGTGCCGCACGTATGTTGCAAACAAAAATATACGCGAGGTTACATTGAAACTTATGCATATTTGAATATAATATAATATTATGAACGTGATAAGTTTGAAAATTTGCTTCTCGAATTTTGAAAAAGTGTTTGACTAAATATTGGTACAATAATATTGAAGATAGAATGGCTTGTTAAAAACCGATGTCAGGCTACAGAAATTTACAGATCTTTTCTCGGACAAGCCAAAGGTTTTTAGAAACGCTGGGTATAATTGCAGCGTGTCTGCCAAGAATTCGAACAATAAAAAATATAGATAAAAGATATTTTTAAGAATTTCTCCGTTCAATAAAAATGCTTAAAGGTTATGTTATGTGTTAAACTTGTAGCAATAAATATGTATTAAGATTTACTTTCATTATTCTAATTGTTCAAATTATTTAATTATTCTACTCTAACTACCTTGCTTAAATTTAGCCTTCTTCATGGAATAGCCGTCGCCTTTTACTCATTTTGCAGCTAAACTAAACTTTTGACACACGGACCACATACACACCAACACACACGCATACACATACACACGCACATACACACTCACATGGACTTGTTGTGGCAGGCACGCAGTGTTCGCGACGACTGCCGGAAATGCCAAGAACAACGTCCAAAATCCAACAACAACAAAATTGAGAGCAACAAAAATCAACTGTTGGCATGTTGACGATTCTTTTCGCGCCCCTGCCTCTACCCACATCCCCACTTTGCTGCCCTCTTCCTCTTCCGCTTTGTTGTTCGCTCGTTGCGTTTTTTTCTGTTTTGTGGAAATTTTTGCCAGCGTAATCACGATTAAACTGTCAACGGCATACTAATTAGATTTTTATTTTTATTGCGCTATGACAGCGCCGCGTGACGGCGTCACCAGACGTCTCGCGTCCTGTTTTCTCTGTCCCGCTCCCCTCTTCCGTTCGGGTTGGGTATATGAGGTCTGCTGCTTAGCAAGCCTTGGCTCTTGCCCTCCCTACCGCCCTTGCAATTCCCGCCAGCCGACGCACCATTGCCAGGCGCGCGCGTGCCTCGAATGACCAAGTGGCAGCTGAAATCCTGTTCTGGTTGCAGCACCCAGTTCCTAAACCTGATTCTGGTCGTGGCACTTTGTGGCGCCTGCTACTTTGTGATTTATGTCTTATCATATTTATGAAAATTATTGTTATTGATGGTATTCAATATCATGGTCCTTGGAATGCAAAATCAAAAAAAAAAATCTCTTTGATTGATTGAAATATTGAGAGCTAAAAACTTTAGGACTTTGGGTTACGTTAATGCAATTGATTTAAAATATACGTGTCAAAGATTCTAAAAATAGAAATCCCAATTAAGTAGATGTGCCAGAAACAATTAATTTAGGAAACTTATCCTTCTAAAGTCAAGCACACATATTTTGTGCTCCAGCTCGTTAAAGAATCTGAAGAAGCTGTTCTAGACAATTCGTAAGATACTCTGGCAGTGGGCATTATTATTCTGGTAAGCATTGTGTGACGTATTAAATCAGATTTTCTAAACTTTATAAGAAATACAAGTTGCCACATGTTGTATTTATATTTTGTTAGCATAACTAAGCACTTGATATATTAGTCATTGAAATAAATTATTTGGTTCTACAGAAATTTTGAACAAGCTCAACAATTAATTGGAATAAAATTATCTTATTTTGCAGTAAATTTAATAATAAATTAGCCAGAGTATTTTAACTACTGTATATTACTTGTGTTACTTTTTCATTTTTATTTACTATTCTCCCCGCACAAATTCCCTATTTGATGTTTTCTTTCTTCCTTGTTTTTTTTTTTTTTGTGGACAATTGTTGACAGTGTTGGGTTGTGTTTTTGTTTGGGTCTATTACTTCCAAGCTGTTGAATGCGTTACCGTTCTCAAGAAATACACCCAGCCAAATCCCCCAGCTTGAGCTCTGCTCAGCTCAGCTGCCAGCGTTGCCACCTCTCCACAAAGTTCTTTGTCGCTTCGCCTTTGTTAATGTTTTTTCCCCGCCGTTTTTTTCTTCTTCTTTTCATTAAGTTCTCACCGGCATAGGATGTGAAATGTTTTGTTATGCTTGTGTTGCATTTGTTGGTGTCGTTATTGTTGTTGTTGGCGGTGCTGCTGGCTCACTGGTCCAAGAGCTAATGCGGCCAGACAATGGCAGCGGCTGTTGTTGAGGGGCGGTTGGCGTGAGTTTCAAGTGAAATCGGAGCACACTTTTTAGCGTCTGGCTAAAAAAAATGCAATAAAAATACGAAAAACACAACAACAACAAAAAAGGGAATGAGTTACCCGTTTGTTGTTGTTGTTGATGTTGTCGTTCTGCCTGCTGCCAATTACAAATGCTTAAATATTTTTGCTAGCAATTTAAAATAATTATTTTATTTGCATGACCAACAAGCGACCGTTGTTGTTGCTGTTATTCTATGCAGTTTTTGTTTTTGAAAATTATATGCACTGTATGCTGAAGTATTTTGCACTGAATTCACCATGTTCTTTGTCTGACAGCCTGAAGTCCTGCAGTTTTGCGGTTAGCTTTTTAATTTGTGCTCACACATAAAACCTCGGAACAACCACAACTTCGACCCGAACCCCAACTGCTACTCCCCTCGCCATTCTCATTTTTTATGTGTAAGCTATTGCTATTGTTCGGTTCTTCCTGTTCGCATTGGGTCTAAGAAGCTCAGAAGCTTAAAGAATATAATCCAAGCATCAACAAAAATAAGAAGAAAAACCTTAAAAATTTTGCCATTTATTGTTTCGGAGACGAATTTAATACTCTTTTGTTAAATTCAACATTTTGCGTACAGCGAAAATTTACGTAATTGTTGTTTACAAGCAAAAATCACAAAACAAAGCTATTTGTAGTTTGTATTTTGTTTTATTGAGTTGTGAAAAGTTTTTTAGAGAACATAGAATATTATTGCGGATTGTATTTTATAATATCTAAAATTATTATTTGAGCAAGAAAATATATTTTTATAGTTTTTAAATTGTTTTTGATATTCGTGCGTGTTTCAATAACATTTTTTGTAGTTGTTATTTTTTTCTCATGAGTTTTTTTGATTGGCAATTTCAAAAATATAAAAGTTTGCCTTCAGATATCATAAATTTTCGCCGAATTTCGTATTTTCAGATATATTACATTAAAATCATTGAAAGCCGTAAAAAAATGAAAGTCGTAATGTTGAAAATATATGCAGCATTTAATCCGCTATTCATATTCGAATAACCACATACGAGATACACAGGAACATGAAAAGTTTTAAGTAGTTCGGCGTATCCCGAATAATAAAAAACTGCGAACGAATGGAATACCTATTCACAGCCACTTGAGTATTATGCGTCATCTGCGCGCACTTGCCACATTCGCTGTTCAAAAAAAAAAAAATTTAATGAAAAACCAAAAAAAAAAAAAATAAAGCAATAAAAATTATATGAAAATATAAACAAACAACAAAAAAGAGTCAAGTAGATATGAGCCGAGGCATGAGAGAATTCCACTTAAACAAAAACAAACAAATTTTGATGAATATGCAGAAAATTTGATGAAAATCTTTCATGCGTCATATGCCGGCATGTGTAGCATGTGAGCGTGGCACAAGAGATTGAAGTTTTGACTCTTGAAGTAAGCGCTCCCATTGGAGTTGGCGTCAGTTCTTGGAAAGCGTCTGCAACAGATTCCCATCATCATTATCATCATCACCATCATCAGGAGCAGCAGTCGCAAAGGCGTCTGTGGATAGACGTTATCATTAAATGCTCACCATAATCGTCATCATATATATATACAAATACATATACATATACACATACATATACATATACATATACATATACATATACATATACATATACATATACATATACATATACATATACATATACATATACATATACATATACATATACATATACATATACATATACATATACATATACATATACATATACATATACATATACATATACATATACATATACATATAATACTGATGTTTGTGTGCGTGTTTACACTCCTACCAATTGATGGATGTGTTTGAGGCGCTTGTGAGTTTTTGCGGGTCTTGGGTTGCCGTGGATTCGGTGGCCTGTGTATACGAGTATATGCGGATGCCGGACATTGTGTATTCATAGACCCGAGAATGCTCTGAATAATTGTAATTAAATATGTTATTTGCTTGAATATATATTCAGCCGGAAAGTTAACTAAATAATGTTGCAAAGCAGAGGACGGGGAGAGAGAAAAAAAAAACAATTAACATGACGCACTGCCGTGATACAATATTATCACTAAAAACGAAGACGCCTAAGTTAAAAAATCAAATTCAAAGAAGTCGATTTTATAAATATAAATTTCGGGCAAGCAGAACAGCTTGTCCACAAAATATTTGAAGAAACTTCTGCTTCTTGGAAACATCAGAAGAGAAGAGTTTTTTTATTTAAAGAAATAAATTGCCTAATGTGATTAATACACATTTATATCCGAATTATTTAAAAGCAGGCCAGAAGACAGTATAGATCTAGTATTAAAATAATTTGGTTTTCTGATAAAAATATCTCTTTATCTGATGAAAATATCAATGATTCTGAGATACAACCATTAAATATGTTCTAGTTGCATTTTCTGATAGACAATTTTAACATATAAAAAGTACAACGTATGTCTCAGTATATGTATGTAGTTAATTTGCACAACAATCACAGAGCAGCCACTGTAATGCAAACTTTGTCAATAACTCAAACTCTCAAAAGCTGAGGAAAAGCCGCAGCACATTAAAATCACTTTAAAAATTGGACAACTTTTACCGACAGAACAGGCCGAAAAGATTCCATTATAAAATATGGCGTACCTCTAACTGTTTCTTTGTTGTCGTTGTTTTTTTTTTAGAGTTTATTTGTGGCTCTGTGGGACTCTGGTTTCTTTAGCGCTTTTTTCTTCTTTTTATTATTATTTCGTACAATGAACGCACTTGGCGCACATTAAATAAACCCCCAAGAAGCATTTATCAAATTTCTCTTTATAAATATTGCCAGCCCAGCAGAGACTAGAGCTATGTAATTCTCTGCCTTTCCCTCTACTTGTGTGTGTATATTTTTGAAACATTTATAAAAACGTCAGGTGCGGTGGCAGGTGTGGGGCAGGGACTGGGTAATGCGCTCTTAATGACAGCAATGAAGATGCCAAAATGATAAACAGCAAAAGCAACGGCCCAAAAGTGGCCGCAACCAAAGCGTTGGACATCAGAAAATGGTCGAAAGGAAAAATGACAACAAAAAAATAAATAAATAAAAAAAAAACAAAGAAAACTCCGCGAAACAGGAAATGTGCTTGGTCATTTTGTATGTGGCGGTGAGACAGGAACTGGGACTATAAAATGTTGATGGCTTTGCATAATAACAATTCCCAATTTAGGGAAAGTTGTGCGTTGCACTAGATAAAAAGTGTTTACGACATACACTTTTATTAATTGAATATCGACGAACAGAATCAAATATAATAAAAATTAAAATGTATTCTGATTTATTCTGTGCTAATTTTTGAGTGACTATTGCAGGGTTGATTGCGAGCTATATTTTATTTATGTGTGTATATTAAATTTTTATATGTGTAAAGTGATTCCATGTTCTATGTGTTGAATTAAGCTGTAAACGAATTTTAGGTGAATGTTGATTATTTTTCTTTGTTACCAAAAAGGTCAACAAGGTTTAAACAAACAAAAGTTAGTTGCTGTCTACTGTACCCAAGCATAACTTCCCCATCGGTCTATCAACTCATCATATCCTTTTGAAATATTTAATCAATATTTTGGCCCAGTTTACCAAATACAAGTTTTTATTGCCTTTGAGTTGTATGAAAGTCTTGACTTTACCATTCTTATGAATTCTCGAGCATTATTTTCCAGCCTGTTGTTTTCATGACAATTCCCAACAACATCAACATCAACATCATCATCATCTTCGTCATCGTTGTCCTCTGTTTAATGAGTTGCCTTTTGGTTTTGTGTGGAAAAATAGCTTCTCATAGCATTCGTCAGCCCATTCAAAGTTCTCCCCACCTCCCACGCCTAAATTCCATGGCTTATTGATAACAATAAAAATCAACAGCAACAAAACATGCCATTCAAATGGTTCAGCTCTGCATTGTGGATTGTGAATCTATCTATCTATTCTGTCATTGTTTGTGCCGAAGAACAGCCATAAGGAAGGCGAGATGAGGACGAGACAAACCGATGACTAGGGAAAAGCTTCTTTTTTCAGATAACATTTGAATGACTCGACCAGCAGCACAGTCTGTTCTGGTCGCACTTTAAATGTCAATTAGTTGTCAAATGTTTTATGCAGCGGAGACAAAAAAAAAAAAAGTACTGAGAAAAGAAACAGAAACGATGAAGAATTTGACGGAGCAGATGAAAAAGTTTTCAACGTTTATTTCTACAAAAAGCACAATGTCGAAATAATAATAATTTATAACTATCAATGTCATAAGCTCATGACATGCTCATCAATCAATGCATTAGACAGCTCAACACTGGCTATGGCATGGGCGGCTTAGATGGTTGAGGAAGGTGGGTGGGGGCGTGCCACAATCTACAGAAATACGGGCAAAAGTTTTTCCCAAAAGACGTTGTTGCAGTTATTGTTGTTGTTGTTGTTGTTGGTACAACGAAAAGTTTTTCGCCTTTGGGCTGCCTTGCGGCATTACTCATAATTTTATGTTGCATGCGAATTTCTACGCTACAATTGACAGCAATTGCATTTTGCGTCCTTCCAACGACGACATCTAAGTCGAGTATTTGCCAAAGTTACCGAAGAAATGCTTGGCGGAAACTTATCTATTGACAACATTGCCAATTTTAGGGTGAGTGGGCGGAAGTGCAAATCCAAAGGATTCGCCATGCCAGACCAAAAGTATAATTCGATTTGCTTGGGTGCAAGACCTGAAGGCACAAATTTCGACAAAGCATATTTTTGGGTAACTTAAATTAGGAATTAAGGAAGAAAGTTAAATCCATATATCGATTATAATTACAAAGGAGCCTAATCAAATTTATTTATATCATGTCTACCAAAAATGTGACAGAAATTTAAAAAAAGTGTTAAAGAATAAAAATCTATTTTAAAGTTACAAATGAAATCCAATTTTAAAATTGGTTAGATGAAACATGAACAAATAAATCAAATGTATCAGAGTATTTTAGATAAATAAGGAAATAAGCCGAATAGCATAGTGGCGATGTAAGTGTTTATGGACCATTCTTTTTTATGTTGTGTTTGTATTGCAATAGCTGTATTTGAAATGATTTCTACAATTGACATTCAACCAACTTATGATCTGCTTTATGGTGCTGCTGTCACCGCACTCTATGCTGTATTTCGTTCACTTTGTACTTTACATTTCCCTTTTTCACATTTACTTCATATTTTTTTCTTTCATTGTCATTGTATGCAGTTACTGCTGTTGCTGCTGTTCCTCACGCCCAGGGCTTATTCAAATAGAGTCAATTTTTGTTAAATTTCCGCTGGCCTGCAGTACGTTCATATATTTATGCCCGGAATGAATCTGCTGCCAGTCCAGTTCGCCCTGAGTTCTGATTCTGTTGGGTGCTACGTGGGTAGCTAGCTGCCTTTCTCCGGTCGCTAGCTGCCCTACCCAGCCCTGTCCTGTCCTGCCCTGCTCTTAACCCTGATCAGCGGAATGTGTCGGCGCAAAAGCCAATTTAAAAATGCCAACAATGATTTATGTTATGTATTGGTGCCTCCTCTCTCTCTCTCTCTCTCTCTCGCTCTTTCTTTCCCTTATTTGGCTCTATCCGTTTCTCTTTCGTATTTCGCACGCAACTGCAGTAATTTAAATGCCTTACAACATCGCGCTTGAAAGTAAACAATTAACCCTAATGATTAACCCTAACAAGGCCCACATAACGCCTTGCGCCTGCCGCTATGTAGCAAATAAAACTTAATGACTTAATACTCCGGCACAGGTTCCGTATACGTTAAGGCTTGCGTGTTTCGACCAAGTGGCAAAAGTCGCATAATTAAAACAACAAAAACAACAACAACGGCAACAACAGCAACGACAATGACCGTCATGTTGGTCCCACTAAAAACTAGTGCTAACAGCTCTATTTATATAAACGGCTCAGCGGCAAGCGACAAAGTCATTGACTTCCTGTCCCTATCACCTAGCGCCGTTAGAGCAAGCGGAAGAGGTGAAGAAGCGATGGATTGGGGGAGGAGGAAGGAATAGCATGTGTGTGCTAACAATACTGCAGTAAGGGCACAATTAAAGTACACGAGACACGACGACAGAACAATAAAAATGAACAACAGTCGGGCATACAAAAAAAAAAGAAAAAAAGAATGCTCGAATACAACTAACAAATACCCTAAGATTGTAGAAAAATATACACCAATTTTCGACTTTTTTTAAAATAAATTCTATATCATATTATTTTATTTTTTATCCATATAAAATACAAACAGAATGCGAACGAAATTTGATATAATATATTGCTAAGATTAGTTCCCCTACGATCATACAGAGATATTTTGAAGGGACGGCGAGAAAGCTCATTAAACTCACATTCGCATGTATAGTAAAAAGATCTCAGATTATAATTAAAACGAACACTACTCTTGATCTCATTAGTATTGTTTTGCTTCAATTATTTAAATGAGGTACAAATTCATACCGAAAGTAACAAGACTCGCTCTGCTCTACTTTTTTTTCATATAGTCACAACAACCAGAGAACACCAATGGGATGACAATGGTCTGCTGGACCTCTCTCCTCACCCTTTGGGTGCTCACATAGTTGGTGGCAGTTACAAAAAGCCATTATAAACATATGTGCAAACGGGTGCCGAGGACTCTTGTCTCCCCACACACACATACACACACACACTTGTACTCTCTCCCCCCATTGCGCCGCATGCTCCTTTACAGCAATTCAAGTGCTTCCGCATTGCCAACTATCTACGCATAAAAGTGTGAGTAAGTGTGTATGCCGAGGAGAGGAGAAGAGAGGAGAGGAAAAGAAAGCAGAGAAGAGGAGAAAGGGGTGCCGGGAATGTCTTCCTGTTTGCTTAGCTAAGCAAATGTGCCCATGCCAATATATGACGATGCGAACATGTGTGCGTGACCATTTATAAATGCCTGCTAAGAGTGTAATTATCGAGATCTCTTTACAACTTTAATATGACCTTAGCTCAACTGGCTTCAACACATTGAAAAAATTATTTTAAAAAATCTCATAAAAATTTGAAATAAACATTTAATTTGTTGAAATATTATTGAAAATTGGAAACATGAACCCAATAACTAACTGTCAGCCAATGAGAATTTAAATTTATTTATGTTTAAAGCTAATAAATCATGGTCACGGAATATTTATTATATTTTCATTGTTTATTTAATGTTTTATTTAATTGCTCGCTTTTAATTTTATTCTATTTAATTTGTAACCGTAATATAAATTTTATTTAATATTTGTACATTGTATCACATGGTGTTCAGTCCACATTAAATAAATAAGGAACAATAGTCTTGACAATTTGTATTGCCTCTCCATTTTTTAAGAAACAAAATAATATTTGAGACAATGAACTTATTTACAATAATTCTTTTCCGAGTCACTCTCTCTTGTTCAATCCATTCTTGTCTTTCTGCCACATCTAGCACCTAACTTTAATTTCAACAAGTGTTATAGTAACTTATTAAATTAAACAGCAAACTGACCAAAAAATGTTTACACACAAAGTTTTTAAGCAGTCCGCCTCAAACTGTGTTATTATATTATCACACTGTTCCTCTTCCTTCTTAGCTTGACATTCTGTGTCTCGTTTGCTTTCCTGTATTTTTGTTTATATTTTGTTAACATTTTTGAACGCTCCTTTGTTTGGCTAAAGTGAAATAGTCGACACGCGCACGCACACTAAAAAGCGCACACACACACACACACACACACACACACACACAAACACACACAAAGTGAAATTAAATGGCAAACGGGGCTGAAATCCAGCGTATTTTAGTCGGTTGACCAAAAACCGGTCCGCCCAAAAAATTGTCGCTTGTTGTTTGTTTATTTAGGTGCCAACGGGATGATTACAAATAATTTGCTTAAAATGTTCCATTCGGCTGCACGCAATTGCCGCCGGTTGTTTTGTCAGGCTGTTCACAGTTTTCGGCCCAAGCAGAATGTAAATACACAAACAGGGCTACTGTAATATACATTATACTACACACATATATATATACATATATATATATATATATATGTACATATATTTAGTATATATGTACTTATCCTTATTGCTCGGCATGTTGCTATTGTTTGGCATTTTAATTGAAACCTGTCCCAAATTTGACACTCCTGTTGAAGGCGATAATTGTGAGCACAGTGGGACAGTACTGTCAATTTTATTGTCAAATATAAACTAATTTCAAAATTTTCTAATGCTAAAAGTATTTTTTTTAATCCACGCTATTGAACGGATTCGAGAAACCTCTATTCATATTTCTAATATCCCATACACTGTGCGTATTCGGCCCCCGGTCAAATGCCTCGTTCCATTTGCTCTTAATCCACATTACACGCAAATTAATTACCCATAATTAATAAATTTGAGCACTACTCAAGTCACCAGACAATCGCAAAGGATTAAGGCATTAATCACTCCCCTCAATGTCCATCAGCATGACGCAAATTGTAATTAAACTTTCACAGCTAAACACATAATTTGTACTGCGAATTTTGCGCATGGTTATATATATAGCAGGATTTTAAGAGTCTGTCCAAAAGCCAAGATGCAAGTGGGAGGGGAGGCAGTCATAAATCTCTCAAATTCATCGTCAACTCTGCATTTGATGGCTGCGCTATGGGAGCTACCACCTAAACCAATTATAGCTCACGCCAAACATGATAAATCAATAAGGCGTCCTTTGCACTGCACACAAGTCATGCTGTGTATTTCTTTAGTCTGTTGATGTTCACTCTTCTAACGATTCGACTGTTGGCTTATAAATAAATTAATATATTTAATAATATTTAATATAATTTTTCGAAGATTGACCCAACCAAACAAAATTATATACGCTATTTGAAGGTACCAAAAAACTTGTATCTTTATACAAATTCTCTGAATATGCATTTAATAATTTTATTTTATTAATTAAATAATCGTTCTTGGTATATCAGCTTATAGTTTCAAACTGCTTAATAAGAGGTGCAAAAGGTACTCGTGTCAAGACATCATCCATAAGACGTTAAGCATTTGTTAAAGTAAATATGTTCACTGAATTTCAGTATATATATTTGTATTTGCGATACAAAACAAATTAGAAAATAATTATTTTATTTGTTTGTCATGTTTTTTTTTGTCATGTTTTTCATATATTTATACAGCCTTTTATTGCAATATTCTATTGACATTTTGCCTCTCTCCATCTTTCTCTGTCTCTTTTTAGGTAATTGATTACACAATGAAATTAATTTATGTGTCTGTCTGTGTCTCTAAATCTCTGGAGTCGCTTGAGTAAGTATCAGGCAATATTTCACGCATTTGAGTAGGACGAAAAACAACTACTAAATAATTGTTAATGTATTACGAATAATTTATGGCACTATTTCATAAAAAGCAATAATTTTTCAATATCAAACCAGGCGGCAAACTGGCAAGAACACCCTGAATGCTGGAAGGGCGAGGGCAGTTCCAAAATATTTTGCTACACAGTTGCAGTTGAATGTTTCCCGCTACATCTACCCATGCCCCATCCCCCCTGTGACTACTTCGTTTGCTGCTGGCTGCTTGCGTAATAAGCTTGATAAATAATAAAAGAGCTCTAGTAAAGTGAGGAGCGTTGCTGAAGGTGCCTGAAAGGGAGAATCGGGTTGAGCTGGGTTTCGGGTTACTGTCGCTACAAAGTGAAATTTATCATTTTTCATAGCTGCAAGCTGCACTTTCTGAAACATTTCACTCAGAGCCAAGTGGCGTCTGAGGGTACGGGGGAATGTACCCCGTCAAGCCCCCAACCCCGACCTGGCCATAAACTCATATTTTTGGCTGCTTAGACGTCAGCGTCTCAAAAGGGCTGCTCATGTTTGTTATTGCTACTGCTGCTGATGCTACTGATGCTGCTGATGCTGCTGCTCGGGCTGCTGGCAAATGTTTACGGAAAGAGATTAATTGATTCCACTTGGCTGCATACAGAGTGTCCCTGCTCAGTCTCAGAGAGTAGCCAAAGGACACAGCCTGCTTTACTCCCTTTACTCCCCTCTCAGCAACCAGTCGGTTTGAGGTGGCAAATGTTGCTGCGTTTGTTGACGAGTTTTTGCTAACGGCAGCTTTAGAATGGTGAGTGGAATGAAATTCAACTGTGCTGAGATATAATAGTTGTCTTATAGACAATGCTTCGTAACTGAATTTCAATCATTATAAGTATATCCTGCTACAACGAAAATCCATCAGTTTGTCACCTGGTTTTGGCCAGTTACTTCCTATGATTGGGGAAAAAGCATTGAATCGAATTGTAAACAAAGTGAATTATACAATTAAAGCTACTACATTATTATTATGATTTTAAAATAAAAATCCGTTCATCATAATTATGTTATTTATCAATACTTTTATGCAAGTTGCTTTTCCGTCTGAAATAAGGTTAATTTAATTGAAAGAGAACTGTCGACAGTCAAATTTCCATTTCTTTATTTCAAAATATCTCGAAAATAAGTACAAATATCTACTAAATTCACTGAATACATTGATATCGCAGAAAAGTCAGAAATTTAATAAAATTTGTGTAATACAACTCAGCTAGAAGTTGCACTGAGTTACACTGAATATTTAATTAAAACTTCATATTTGGTAAATGCTGATTATAGCCCAAATTATGCAGCACAAAGTGTTGCCTAGCAACTGCAGATACCACTTGCCCCAAGAAGGGGGAGGCTTTAACGTTTATAAAGCTGCCACAACAATTTGAGAAAGCGCATATGGAACCCGCATGTATATATATGTATCTGTATATATATATATATATATATATATATATATATATATTGGTATATATATATTGGTATACCTTACATGATTAAAACTTTATAAAGGGCTTGCAAAAGGATTTCGCAGATGTTTTTATGGCTGCTGTTGTTGTTATTTGCGCCAGCGCAGTTAACAAGTCCTCAGAAACAGCAGCAGCGTTTTTATAGTTTGGCAGCAGCTGCAAAACTTTTGCTCAAAAGTTGTCACAGGCGCCAGTTTTGGCCAAGTTGATTTTGAGGTTGCCTTGCGCCTCGTACCAGCATTTAAGCCAAGTCTCTGGCAAAGAAGCCAAGCCAAACATTTGCGACATGCTGCACAGTTTAATGTTTGACAAGCAAAACATGCAACGCCCACCGTCTTGCCCCCTCCCCCACACAGCTGCAGCCCTCTCGCTGCCAACTGCAGCTGCAATTGTTACCACACATCCTCTCTCTTCGCTCACGTTTGCGGTTTTTTTTTTTGATAACTTCAGCTTCAGCTTGTCAGCCATTGAAAAGTGACAAATAGATTTAATTGCTTGCAGAAGTTTGCTGCCAAAACGTTTTGCGCTTCAATACTTTTATTTTGCGCCTTTGTTTGATGTTGTTTTCAATTCGGTTTAATTTTATTTTTTGTAAAATTGTTTGTGTGAAATTGACGTTTTATTAATTGCTTGTAATTACGTTTTCATTTGTGGGAGTAATAACAATTCTGAATTAAATTTTGAAAAATCGTTAGCTGCATTTTACTTAATGTACTTCTTTTGTATACTAAGTTATTATTAAATATACATATACTGAGTAATATATGTACTCCCTTTAGTGCAACAGACTGCAGCATCATTTCATCTGCATTAACAATTTAATGGCACACCATCAAAATGATTAAAATTGTAATTTCATGCGCTTTTTTGAGTAGAGGGGGAGTTAGTGGATGTGACAAGTAGACGATATGAAGCAACTGGTTGAAGCATCAGTAAAAAGGTTCTTGGCTTCACATAACTTGCCATTATTTCCATAACTGACTGGATAAAAATGGTAGAAAGTTGTACGTAACAGGCAGAAGGAAGTAGTTCTGACACCAAATATATACTCTTAGATATGCTCAAAATCCGAGTCGATATAGTCACATCCATCTGTCCATTTGTATGAACAACCCGATATCAGGGATTATCAGATCTAGAGAGTTTGCTTTATTTGATTGATAAGTGTGCCCGTTTCGCAAATATTAATATAAACCCCTTTTAATTAATCAATTTTCCAATTGATACATAAAACATAATTAATTATGAAACTGCTGAATTACATATTGTTTATTTCATTTGTGTATATATTTTTTTCTTTTATGGCGAGGAAAAAAACAAACCATTTTCAAATTTTACGGAATCGCTAAAAGTTATTTCATGTCACATCAAAGGATCAACTGTCGCTATTTAATGTCGCAAATTATTACGAGTATTGCGGCTACTCAGCGGCTGATGCATAAATGGAGAATTATGACTTTGCACAGCATTAACGACAACAAAAATATAAAAGGAAAAAAATTGTGAAATAAATAAAAACATAAATTCACGATTAATGCATTTTTTATGTTAAATAATAATGCTGTGAAATTTGAATGGAATTCAAATTAATTTGAATGGTATAACAGCCATTAAAGAAGTGTTATGAACTGTTTATTGGGGCCAATTGATACAAAAAAAAAGGAAGCGAAATACAAAAACACAATAAAAATACAGAGTTTAATGCGCTTTGAAGTTTTGCCGTGAAGCATGGACATAAACAAAAACTTGCCTCATATAGCGAATTGGCTGGCCAAACATGGGATCAGGCACTGGTTAGCAACATGCATGTGAGTGTGAGTGTGAGTGTGAGTGTGTTTGTGCTTGTGTATGTAGGTGCTTGTTGGATTACCTAACTGTCGCCAGAATGTATCCAGCTGCCTGTTATCCTGTTCGTCCTGTTCGTCCTGCTTGTGCTGCTTGTCCTGTTTGTCAATACTAATCTGCTGCTCTCGCACATGACAGAAATAGCAGAACTACTGGAGCTGCCCCACAGTAAAAGAGGGCAGGTGGGGCACGGGATGCCAGCCTCCTGCTGCGATAGCGACAACACAATCAATGTAGAAATCGAAAGCAGCGGGTATTTTGTGAAGGCCGTGAAGGCGAGTATTTGAACCGGAAATCAAAATAAACAACAGCAAATCAGTCAAACAAACAAACAACAAACAAGAACGAGGCTCTGCCTAAAAGCAATAAGGTCAAAATGTCTTTCAACCCCCCCTCACCTTAATCCCCCCACATTCCTTGGCATGGGCTATTTTCGTGATACAGCTACTCCAGCATGTGCGAGTGAATGTGTGACTGGTGTAAACCCAACATGTGCTCCAATAAAAGCTAATGGCACTCTTCCAATCAGTCGGCCACTTTCAGGCCTACCAAAATAGTATTGAGGTTTTCCCAATGTGGCAAGAGGAGAGTTGCGGGAACTTATTACAATTAGCTGCAAATTAATGACAGCCGAAATAACTTTGAGTTAAAGATATGTAGCACTACAGTCGGCTTACATATGTTCTAGATTTGTTGGAGACTTAACGAGCTTGTTAAGTTTTGGCTAACAAGAACTCCATAAAATGTATTTACAATCTGTAATCTTTTTAATGTACATGCACAACAAAAGACCTTCTCTTTTTATCAATAATTGAAAATATTGCTTATTTTTATGCCGACAATTAATTTACTAATGAATACTCTTACCTTAATTATGTTTTGATGAACAATGGCTTACAAAGGAAGTGTCTAAGGAAGGAAGAAATTAATTAATTCACATATTTTGAAGAGGTATTCAACATATTTTTGAGTGCTAATACTTGATTCACTTCACAAACAAAGGTACCTAATAGCCACCCAAGTATTTCATTGATTTCATTAAATTCAACCCGGCTCCCATTTTTGAATGTCCATCAAGAAAATTGAATATAGTAAAAAAGGGTCAACAAATTTGCTAACCTTGTGGAAATTGTGAACGTATCTGCAATTTATTTTGATTCAATTTATAAGCGACATCAAAAGGCAGGTGACAGATGCTTTGGCACTTGGACTACGAGTAATGCCATTTACAGTCACGCCTACAAGCTGCCTCCATCAACTTCTTACTTATTTTTTTTATGAAAATTACATTTTTACATAATATAGCAAGAAGAGAACGTTAAGAGAAGCAACGAAAGGGGACTTCAGTTCGTCAGGCTGTCAGTCAGCCATATTTTATAGCCGCTGCTTGAGTTTGTGGATTTTCTTCGCTACTTGTTTTTTTTTTTGCGAATGTTGTTGCTGTGGTTGTTGCTGCATTGACCACTAAAGTTGCCGTAAAGCGGCATTAAATTTGTGTTCTACTCGAGTCGCTGCGGCGGCACTATAAAAAAAGTGGCACTTGAGTGGCCGCATTTTCAATGGGTTTTAAGGTGCCTCCATTTTCAACCCATTGCCACCCGACCAGCCTCGTATTATCAACACTCCTCAACATATTTAAGTGCAAATGATGTTGTAAATACAATTTTTAGCAAGAAAAATGTCTTCATCATCAAGTGGCTTCCCGCTAACGGTCAATCCCAACTCCTCCCTTTTCCTTCTTCTGGTTATCCCCAATACAAAATGGCGTAAGAGCTTTAAAGCTGCCTGCTGCGACCGTTGTTTTTATTGATGTTGTTGTTGTAGTAGCCAAAAGGTTTGCTAAGTGGAAATGGGTGCTTTGTGCTGAAAGCGTTCGTAATGTATTGAAGAGGGGGCGCGGGTGGTAGTAACTGTGTTAAAATGTTGCTTATGCTCGGGTTGCACGTGCAACGGAGAAAGTTTTCCTAGGGGATAAAGCTTACAAAGATTTGCAAGCCGACGTTAAGAAGTATCAAATGAAAATAATCAGTAAAATACGTTCTGTTAAAAAAAGAGGGATTTTATTTAAATTAGCGAAAAACAAGCCTACAACTATTTCAAAATCAAACTAATACTTAATAGTTCTCATACTTTTCTAAAGAAGCACTTACTTTGGGCATAAAAACTACAAAATATAGACATATATAAAGCAAAAGAATTTAATCGTCAGAGCAGGAATTACTGCTTGTTTTAGTTGCCCTGCTGCTTGCCTGCCAAATGCAAGTGAAATCTCTGCCAACGACTGAGAATTGGCTTTAACCAATTGCCAAAATCCCAGCTAAAATCCTTAAGGTTCTGCTTAAACTCCAATGCGGCATAATAAGCTGAACCGACTTAAAGACGGCAAAGCGCACAGAAACCAAAAGAAGATAGTGAATGGGCTACGCTTCACTAGCTGCCAAGCAGAGCTGAGCAGAGCAGTGAGTTGCCCAAAGCCCACAGCCAATAGAGGGAGCGAGAAAAAAATCATCATTACCAGAAATGTCCTGCAGCGTCAATTTGCGGACGCCGTTGGCATTGTGCCCTCTGGCCAGGACCAGCCCCGGGAGCAGACCAACAGCAGGCCCTTAGCCAGACACTTAAGTCTAATGGTTTTGTCAGCCACGCCCCATGGGCGCATGGGCGTGGTGGTCTGGAGTGCCACTGCACGCATACAAATTGACAATTTTATTAGCTACATAAATTAGTGCAAATAATCAATAAGCAATGTGCCAAAAAGCAGACGAGCACAAAATGGGCAAATGGAGTCGAAAGGACTGCAATTGCGGCATAAATTCAATTTATTTGCCACAATTGCCGTTAAGACGCTGCAAAGCCTGAGTGCGATGATATTTGTGTGTCAATTAGATCCTCGGGCTAACCTGTCTGACACAGCCCCTTACCTCTCTCACTCTGTTTTACTTTCCCCCTATATTTCTTTTAGTATTATTGCATTAAGTTCCGCCTGCAACACTCTTCCCTTTTCCGCGTACACCAACTTGTTTAATTACTTAATTTGCGCGCATTTGCGTATTGCATACTTTGACGTAGCTGCTGGATCACAGAAGAGGGAAAGGAAAGGTCGAGGAGTATTCCACTGGGGAGCGTTGCATCCATCCAACCACATTTCAAAGGGCTACCAACTGAAACTTGCTCACAGCTGTTAGCTCTTGTTGATCCTTTCAATTGCTGTGTTAATTAGCTAAGTCGAAACAGTTTGCTTATTCGAAAATGAATTCTCAAAAGTTGGCAGACGTTTCGTTGGCATTTTTCAGCTGTCCATCATAATATATATAAAGTGCATTTTCAGGTTTTTAGTTGAGCCAAGTGATTACTGCCATCACTTATAGATGCGCTCAAAATAGTAGTAGTGCTTTTGGAAAAATTAAATATGGTAATCAAAATTAATGCCTGAAAAGTTATTTATTACAGTTTCCAAAGTTTCCATGAAATTACTGTTTCATTGACTACTACTCACCCAAGTTGGTAAATATTGGTTGGTTGTTATTTGGTGACTTCTTTTTTTATTGCACATCACAGGTTGTCAATAGGGTTTGGATCTGCCGATAATTGTATTAATTTTGTTATTCAAAATCCACGTTTTGCATGAATGGTTTGGATACCTAACATTTTAAAATACCAAAATCGTGTACAAACTTCATAAACCAATAATTGGGCCAACTATGCTTAATTGAAGTAATACATTTATTATATTATATACATATTCTTTAATTTAAAGACTCATTTCGTGTTTAATGACGTGCTCGTTTTTCGTGATTGTATCAGACTCCAGTCACGTGCAGTAAGCGAGTAATCAAAGATGAACAAGTCGTGTTGAGTCGTGTCACGAAATCCAAGCGTGATTTTCTTTTTGGTGCATTTCATTATTTGCTAAGCATTTCCTTCTGAACATCGCACTCATCTGGCGCCACATCATCGACTTTAGTTGGCTTCAATGAATGCAAATTGTTTGCTCTGCTCGCTGGCTGCTGGCCAAGTTGAAAAGAACTCAACAGCTCTACACTTAAATGCCGGAAATGAAATACAAGCAAGGCGACAAACAAGGCGGGACCCGGATAAGAGGCAAGGGTTCTCGGCTTACACAATTTGCTGTCAAACTTAACTGAAATTAGAACGTGATTAGATTTCATTTAAGCATTAAGCACAACTGACAGCCAGCATGACAGCTTAATTGGAGATGGAGACTTGCGTCTGCTCTATTCGGGCTTGAAAATGATATTTTGAGCACGCAAATTTATTGATAATTAACTGAATGCTGCAGATAATGAAAGAGAGCTATAAGGATATGAATGGAACGTTGCAGTTGAGTTGGGCACATTAATTATATTGTGCATAATTAACAAATCTCGACTTGAAGTCGCACACACAAACACACACACACACCCACACACACACATTGTGGGAAAATTGGGGGAAATCTGCTCGGTCAAGCGCATTAATTAAAGCTCACAGCCGAATTGAGTCCACGCAAGTAGAAGTTATTAGTTGAGATATAGATAAGGCTGGTGCTCAGTCTAATTTACGGTATTAATGGCTGTGCAGAAATGGCATGAAATTATCTCATAATTGGTCGGGCTACTTAAGCGCATCTATATATATACACACATATATATATATACTAGTTCGTATGTATGTATTGTCTGGCAGCTAGACGCAAAAGTAGATTATCGAGTGAAACGAAAGCCACTGTGGCATGTGTGCTGCCAATGACAGTTAAACACAACACCTATGTCAAAGTCCAAACATGGCAAAAAGAGACAAGGGCGTTTAACAAGCCGACACGTAACATGCAGCCAAAACACAATACAAGAAAAGACAACACAAGACAACAGACGGCAACGAGTAGTCGCCTTAATCGCTGCGAAGTTAAACAAACACAAATAGATTGGTTCAAAGTTCAGTCAATACACGGTGCCAAAAGTCGAATTGTGACAACTGTTCGGTTCTTCTGCAGGAAAGTAAGAGTTGGCAACCAAAATGACAAGCCCAAAGGCAAAGCAAAGCAAAGCAAAAGATGCGAAGGCGTCACAGCAAACCAAAATTGCGAGAAACGGCCTTTGGGCCCAACGACTGATGATTGGTTTTTTTTTTTTTGGCTCACAACTTTCGATCGATGGTTATTGACTACTAAAACAGCTTTATAGCTTTATCATAGCGTATATGGCCGCTGCTACAATGTACATCTAGTTTTACACAGATATCTATGACTATCACAACATCTTTAATTTGTAGTCCCCTTTTTTGTCGACATAAAATTTTTCTTAAACTGGTATCATTAATGTATAAGTTTCACTTGCCTGCAAGTCATTGCTAGTCATGTTGAACGCATTTATGTGTCCTTTCATGCGGCAAATGAAAAGCTTAACCAACCGCTCTCCTCATTACCTTCATCGTCAGCTAACAGTTTATACTCGCTTGGAGAGGGTGGAGTGTTGTGGGCAGGCATTGCTTTACTTTGCATAAATGCGAATGCTCTCGTCTAGGAGAACCTAATTAGCTTACAGACAACGCAACATTTCATTAAACAAATGGTCCCTAGTGTATAATCTTAATACGCAATTACAGCCAACTCAACGCCACTCAATTGGCTGATAGTAAGCCCCACACCGCTCTCCATCAAAATATATATATATATATACATATATATACTTCAACATAAGCCAGGAAAATAAATTTGATTTGATGCCCATTGCGTTGGCGGTTACCTACGCAATCATCGGGTTGCCTGGCAGTCGCTTGGGAGGAGATTGTGCCGAGGGTGGGCTTTAAATTATTTGATAATTTATGCGAAAATTATGTGACAATTGAGCGAAAAATGCGCCGCGAATTGCTGCTTGAGTTGCCGGGCAACACAATTGAACAGAACTGAACACAACACTCACACACGAGGATCTCGTGGCTTAGGAATCTGTTTTATTTGAAAATGTGGTGTCATCATCAATCAATTAGTTGCCATGTCAAAAAGGGACACGATGCGACACTAGACCTCGTACCAGGCCGCTAGTTCAGGCTCCGCGTACGACTCCATCTCCTCAATGTCGTTGAAGATGCGCATGGGGCACACAAACTTGAAAAACTCAAGTAGCACAAAGTAGATGGACTCCAGCATAATTATAGTAACGCAAACAGAGATTGCACTGCGGCCAGCGGGATATGGTGTAATGTGGATGTAGACAACTAGCGAGGGACACGGTGCAGGCGAGCCCAGATAACAAATTGACTTGACCTGTGCTGTGACCTGAGCAGAAACATGAGATAAGTTTGGCACTCTTAATTGTGTTCACTCACCAGCAGCAAGAAATTTGGCAATGCGTTTAATTGATTGGAGCGACTTGTGTTTTGTGCTTTGATACTTTAATTTCATTTCAGGAATATAATCTGCTGAAAACTCTTTCATCACTATTTGTCTGTATCGCTCACAGCCTACTATAAGTTTGTTATACTTTGTTCAGTTTGGAGCACTATTAAGCTTGACACCTTCACTCCCTTCACCCTGGCCAGCACTCGTATTTCCAATTAACGCCACAGCACCCGCAAAAATGTTAACCACAGCGTCTCAATTACAGCTCTCTTTGCTGGTTTTCCAACCCCTCCAAATCGGTTAACCGTTTAAGGCCACAAATGCGTGTTACCTGAATTATTTAAATGCCTGAATTTGTGCTTAACTATTATATTAACGCCTCTGCATAGTTAATGAACATTATTCCAGCTACTCAACACTGTTGTATGTGGCTCTACGCCCCAAGCAGTGTTGCCAATAAGCATTGCCAATTTACTACAAATACTTACAAATCTGGCTTACAATCGATAATAACTCGCATCGAGTCTTTGATGGAAGTGACATTAAATATTCAGTTAAACGCACAGAACCTGTGGCTAAGCCCCGATTTATGATGTAAATATTATACAATCACCTATCGAAAAAAGTTTACCCTGGTAATTAAGAGCCACACACTGAGCACCTGTGCACACACAGATGCTTTTACAATTCCGCCCCTAAATGCCACGACCACAAATTGTTCCTTTACAGCTACATTGCAGATGTATCTAAAAACAAAAGAGAAGCGAAATGTTTGATTATTTTTTATATACTCGTAGATATGTATGTATGTGGTCTCAAAACAAAAAACGCTGCATACTTTTAGACTGGTGGTTAATATTAACCCCGGGCAACAGCAACGAGCACATTTAAAATGCAATCAATCAAAGCTGGCCTGGTAGGCAATTTGGGGCGTTGTTTTTGTGGGCGTGACCGACAGACAAAAGCCGCAACAGCGCAAGATTCAAATTAATTATTATGCATACATCAACATTTAAATGCACAAATAAAGGCATACATATTTGCATTAATGCTTTACGTATGTATTTATTTTTTATCACACACATTCATATGCAATTCAGTGTATTTTTATTTGTGCGCATATATGTATTTTACATTATTTGTATATCATTGTGCATAATTTTTTAACAACTGATTATTAGCGCGATTTCAGCTGCAGTCCGCTGACTATTTAATTTAATATTAATTTGCGTTTTCCTTGCAGAAGTGGTAAATGTAAAAGTGTAGTTAAAATGCATTCAGCTGATACTCGCAAAGGTTTCAATACTGATGACGCCACTAGCGCAACGTGTGCTAAATGTTTGCCTGATTGATTGAAAATAAAATTAAATTAAATAATGTTAAAATTATGTATTTAATAAAACGTGAAGCCAAATACACAAATACAACTCGAGGCTGACAACAACAAACGCAAATTTGTCGCCGGATTGAAAATTAATTAATATTCCAACTTTCGTTGTTCCTCTCCTGGCTTGTCGCTATTTATTCAGCTGTATAGATTTAATGATCAAATTATGCGACCTGTAATTGGGTCAGATTAACGAAGGTAAACCAATTTGAAAGTGATTAAGGTATATTTCTAAGTTGAGCAATAAGCACAGTTACTTTGTGTCTGGTTGCTTTAAAAATAAACGTTGAACTTGAGACATTTTGATTGATCTGAAATTTATAAGTATGTAGTGTTTATAAAATGTAGAATATGATGATGCTCTTCAGTTAGTGTTAGTTACATAAGACTTTCGGACTTTGAAGAAAAATTAGATCATTTATTTAGAATTATTATTAACTTATTCCCAAAAGTTGTCTCTTAGTGATGCTTTCATTTTTCTATTTCAATATATTCAATGTCCTTTCAATTGGCACTTTCACAATCGCTTACTCTGCTTTTCGATCGTATGAACTTGATGATTATATTATAATCATTGATTGTATAATCAGAAGTAATTCACTTTGCTTAAATAACAGTTGTCTATATTCAGTTCTCTGAGACATCTAATTGCATCTTGCGAAGACACACGCTGCTCATATTTATACACTGATCTCCTCGTAATTAAAAATTCCATTATCTGCTGGCTAAGTTAAAGACCCAAGTGATGCTTTGGAGCTTCTGTGGCATCAGCATTAACAACATCAGCATCAACAAAAACTTTCTCAATGGCCACTCAAAAGTTGAAGCTCGGCTCTTTGGGCAGGGGCCACTTCACTTCATCATCGTCATTGCCATCGTTCACAGACGGCACACTCTTACAATTATTGCCAACCACATGGACACGGATGCGGAGCATGGGGCATACAGCATAGAGCATGGAGCATGGCACATGGACATGAACAAGGACATGAACAAGGACACTCTCTCATGTAATAGTGTTCAATTTTTCGCATTTTGCTCAGGCAACGCGACGGGCGGAACGATGTCTGAGCGATTGCAAGCGACTACTGTTGCTGTCCCACCTGCCACATGCCACACGCCATATGCAACTTGCCACCTGCAAACTGCCAGCCATAATAATATTAAACAATACATATAAATCACTCAGTTCTCTGACAACGAGCCAAACGTCCACCAGGCAAGCTGGCAATCCGGCAATCCGGCAAACTGGCAAGCCCGACAAACTCGACAAGCCCGACAAACCCGCCAACCGGGCAACCGGGCAACCGAGCAACCTGGGGAAATGGCTCTGACAGGCTGAAGGTTTTCATAAAAATTTACCGTCATAATGCTTATTTTAAAAGTCAATATGTTCGCTGCCTGTTATTTTAACACCCAACATGTCCAGGTGCCAGCGACCGGCGTGCTCTTTCTCATATCCTTTGTAAAGGACAGCAGGCAACAGCAACAGCAGCAGCAGCAGCAACAGCAAAATGTCAACCAAAAACACAACACAACAAGCAACAAACAACACACAGCACACAAAATAAAGCCAAAGTGGGCAACAAAAAAATATGCTGGCCAAAAAGGAAGCCAGTCGGAGAGGACCTGCAGCCATCTAAAGTTAAGCGACACATGTCACCTGGCCAAAGCCGTTAAAGAAAAATGGTATGGTTGGCACTCTGCTCCAGCTGCTGTACCGACTGATGTAGCCGATTCACCTTTTTCCTTTTCTTCTTCTTGTTCTTGTTCATATCCGGGCCGCTGTCTTCCGCTTTATATGACATGATTATGTGCAAAAGTGCAACAGGCAGCCAGTCAGGCATTCATCCATTCAGTCTGACCAGCCGACAAAACGGATGTGCAACCCCAGCCCACTCTTTCAACAACCATCAACCCTCCCCCCACTTTCTCCGCAATGTGCTCACCTGACGCGATGTCAAATGGCCCTCAAGCATTGCCAACACGCTCCATGTGAATGGACGCTGTTTGAGTCAAGAGCTGCAGTTCGGCATCGTTGACCTCCTGCCAGTGTGGTCCCATTTCAGATATGATTTAAGATAATAAACATAAGGGGACTAATAGCTTATCGAATCATTTTACTGTACAGTAAACGTTCTACAAATATTTAGTTTGTTGTAGCTGAAGTATAAAGTATTGTTAGATCGGCTTCCAAAGTCAAATATAATACAAACAAAGTAAGGTGTTCAATTTAAATTTAATCAGCATCATAATTGACGATCATGCTAGCTATCTATGATACAGCTCTGGGCGTAATGCTGTCCATTTGCTGGTTTTTTTGGAGCACATTCCCTGGTGAAAATTGAATACTTGAATATTCAAAAGAGACGTTTGATATATTTAATAATTTACTTAATAAACATTGTGCATTCGGACGGTATGTGAATCCTTGGATCCGCTAGTGTGTTGACGCTTTATGCGAAGGACAATCTGTCCGTAATAGCGGCTGACTGGCAATTGAACAACCCTATTGAAACTATGCCGGACTATTCTCGATCCGTGACGAATACTTCCCTCCATTCAAAATTTGTAAATGGAATCACCGATAACATGGCATTGCTCGTTCTAGAAATGGGCTTCCCCTCACAGCCAAATATAAGCACCTTCTGGGAGAAGGACGATATCATCATTGATTTGTTTATATGCTTACTAATATAAATATAATTTATGATAAGATAAGACGCTGATATTTGTAAATGTGTGTATTTATAGTGTATCATAAGAACATTATTTATCAGCTTAGAGTCGAATTCACATTGACAAGCTACGAAAAATGTAGAAAGCCAATTACAATTTTGAATATCTCTATTTGTCGTCTCTGCTTCTTTTCTGTATGGAGCACATTGCGCATGAGGAAACTGCACAAATGAATTGTGAACATTTTGTTGCTGCTTGGAAATATAGTTATTTCAATCTTGTCAATTTAATGTGCCTCACCGGATACAGTGGTCGGTAATGGGTTAATTCGGGTTTCACTCGCCGCCGTCAATGAACGTCATCTGCTCTGCTCATGTGATAAGCTCCCATCCCCAGAAACGGCTTTATTGCTGTTGCCCGTCTGCCTGCCTTTGACCCACTTTGCAGACCAAAAACGCTGCTGCTGCTGCTGCTGCTGCTACTGCTTATCGGCGAGCGACGTCGACGCTGCGTGCGCGTTGTACTTTTACCGATAAAAAGAGAGAAAAAAGAAAGAAAAAAAAATAAATAAAATAAACAACAAAACCGAATTTGTTGGGCGATGACGTGTGCGTCGTCTGTGCTTGCTGATCGCCTGTTCAATTAGCAAACTATTTAAAATGTTTTAAACTTTTTTACGCTCTGTGCTGTTAAATTTTATAAACAAAATAAAAATATTTATATACTTATAGAGAAAGGGAAAGAGAGATAGAGGGAGAGGCACAACAATAAACTGCTTACATATTTACTCTTGCTGATCGCCGAGATCTCTGCTTGTGGGGCGGCTGCGTCGTCTTCTTGTTTACCATAATTCTCGGCCCGGGCCACAGAAATGAGTGCTTTGCTTGTCGAGCGTCGTGCGTGGAACGTGGAGCGTATCTCGATCACTACTCACATGTTCCTCTTTCCCTTTCTCTCTCTCTCTCTCTCTCTCTCTCCCTGTCTCTGTCTCTGTCTCAGTGCTTCTATCTTACTGTTGTTGCTCGACGATAAGCCCTCAGCATAGCGTTGTTTCTTTGCTGCTACGGCGTAACGGTAATTCCGTAAAACTCTATGAAATACGGTATTGTTTTGTACTAATTTGAATAGGCGTACAGCTTTCAAGAGCAACCTATCTCTCACACACACATGTTAACAGTCACAACTCACAACTGATAATTTCGCAGTTGGCCCAATCTTGTGTACACACACACACACACATATATATATATGTATATATACATGGGATTATACCCGTGAATGTGTTTGAGTGTATTCACTTCATTCTCATGCACACTCACACACAGAAGTATTTATTGTTGTGCGGCTTAATTTGTTTATTAGTTGATTTGAAATTCTTTGCTTAGCTGTGGGACACATTTGTTTAAATAACGCAAAATACACTGCCAGAAAGTGGGTAGCTCATTTATTGAATACATCGTAAATTAAAACAAATATCAAAGATATACAGATTTTAGCTATGAATATTTTTATTGATTTATTTGTATGTTTCACAAATAGTTGTAGTACTTTTGTTCTGTACTCAAAGCGGAGTCGATTTCAGTGAAGTCTGAATAATAATATTCAAACTAAAACTTACAATGATATGCTATGCTAATTTTGCTATACATTTTCTTCAAGTGTAGTCGCCCATATATATGTGTATGTATTTGTATATAGATACAATCGTATATTCTGTCCGTCGGAATTATGTTTTATCCAAAGCGAGAAACACTTGATGACAGAACCGGAACAGATACAAACACCTCCCCTAAGAAACTGCACGCCTGTGATTTTGGATAAATGCTCCGCATGGCACTCGCCACAGAAATATGCGGCAGTTCGTTTGCCCTATTCAGATGCATGTACTATTGGAAGATGAAATATGGTATTTGCCGTAGCTTTTCTCGAGTCGGTTATACTGCTACTATTCACACTGCTCAGCAATGCGATATATATAATACACTCACTCATACACATAGCCGTGTATTACATCATATTATTTTATTTGATTGCTCGGCTCCAGTTGTGTGGCATTGAGTCACTTATCGGACTACCTCGAGGGGGCTTTACGCTCGCCAGCCGCTACAACGGTCCGCCTACCCCCGAGTCCCCATGCCCACTTCCAGTGTGGAGCCCACTTTGTGGAGCGTGTGAAATGCATTAAGCAAACGACTTTCAAGCGTTTGCTGTGCGCTTGTTACAAAAAGTTTATGATTTCGTATTAAACAAAAAAATTAATGTTTTATAGCGGACGAAAAAGTATAAATATATTAAGTTGGATGGTTGTTTGCCTGCATCTATAAGGCAGCACTTTTATTCATTGTTAATTTAACCCTATAAATGTGGCATGTTAGATGTTCCCCAATAGATATTTCCAAGTACCGTCAAGTGGAATAGAGAACTAATGTTAGTCTCTTAATCTTAGTGCTTATAAATAAATTATTTAGCTTATTAAATTAAATTAAATACAGATTTAATTCTAGTTTGTAAATACATTTCAAGCTTTTATACAGAGCAACACTTTCAAGACCAAGTTAAAGGTTTACCATATCATTAACCCCTCCGGCTTTCTAGCATTGCAGCGTCAGCCAATCGTCATCGTTTACTCGCTGCTCGCTCCCACTTCTGCTGGCTGACGCTTTCTCTCCGACGCGTTGTAATGCTACAGCGCTCTCTCTTTTTCTCTCCTTCTCTGTCGCTCTCGTTCTATCTCAGTCTGTTTGTTGCGCTCTCTTTCTGCTTGCTTGTGTTTTGTTGGCGTCGGGTTCAACGATCCCCAAAAGTTTGGAGCATGCGGTTCGTTGAACTGCCGAAAAAAGCAACTGTAAATGCTGTGTGCGTTTTTGTATCAGTTGCCGCCGCAGTTGTCGCTTTCAGCGCCGGCAGCTGCCTGTTGCGGCTGCGCGCCCGATACACGCACAAGGCGTCTGATTTTTCTTTCTATCGTCGCCACGCATCGGTGCCACCGATCGTGTGCTGCTGGGTCAGGGGCGGTCCCTGAACATGACACCATTGGGGGGCATTTACCTCGTTGCTGGCGCATTGAACCTTGTCTGTGAAGTTCGAGTGCAAGTCATTGCGCTTGCCCAAAACTGGGTTAAATAGCGCTGGGCCAGGGCCAGGGCCTCGACCCCGACCCCGACCCCGACCACGGCACCGTTGCCTTGCCACAGGGCCGGCCAGCAATGTATGTGACGTGGTCATTACTTTCGGTTTTTATGTAGAAATCGATAGCTTGCTTTGTTTATGGATCAGGCGGCCAGCAGTCGCAGCAGTTGCAGCAACACAAACATCAAGCATTTATTACAAAAACAAGCAAATTCGTTGCGTACAATTATCATAAACACATTCAGTCTTCGCTTCGTTCCGATTCGTTTCGTTTTATATGTGATTTTTTTCTTTTTGCTTTTTCTGCTAGTTGCCATGCCAGTGTTAACATACAGCAGCTGCCACGTCCACCCCACCCCATTCCCCTGCTGGGCAGCTAGGGCGGCTGATGTTTTGTTGCTTCGTCGCCTTTTGTTGTGTTCACTCTCGCTTTTAAAACATGATCGATAATATACAGGCATAAGGTAACAGGCAAACATAATCGCCCAGCTAAGCGACACGCGACTCCATAATTTCTGTTGTGCGTATCTTGCCCTCTCACTCTCCCCCACTCTCTCTCTCTCTCTCTCTCTCTGTCTTTCTCTCTTGCTATCTCTCGTCTTCTCTCTCTCTCTCTCTCTCTCTATCTTGTGCTCTGTTTGTTGTTGACCTTGTTGTTGTTTGTTGCTTTTGTTTTGGGTTGCCATTGAAAACTTTAACAATTGACGGGAAACGCGGCCAGCAGCATAAATAAACTGCTCAGACAACATTTTGTATTTTGGGATTGCTAAAGATACAATTATGAGAAGTGTTACAAACTTATTCTTCAGATCCAACAAGAATAACAGTTTTAGTTTTCATATTATTCTTTAATATAACTGTTCGAAAATAGTTGCCTTTTGCACTTTGTGAAATGCATTGCTAAAGATACCATTAGGAAAAATCTAGCTTATTGTCAGATTAGTCTCTTTAAGACATACATAAGTAAAATATGTTATTCTTCTCAAAATTGGACAAGACGAACAGTTTTATTATTATGTTATTTTTATAGAACAGTGGTAATTTTCGCATTTTCTGCTTATGTTCATTGAATTCCTTTTCATTATATTCCACCACTTCTTCGGAGCGTATGTATGTTTGTGTTTGTGTGTGAATACGTAGTATATACTCATACATAAATACATACTCATACTCATACTCACACTCACACTCACACTCATACTCACACTCATAGTCATATATGAGCATTCAGTAGTACGACGATTATTGTTGTTCGCTTTTTGGTTTTCCAAGGTTTTCCAGTCCGATCAGATTAGCGATTCAAGGCTTCCTTTATTTGAACTTAAACTGGCCATGCTTCGAGCCGCTTGGTAAACCTTCTGTTGGCCTGGCCAAAATAGAACAGCAACGGTTTCTAAACAGTTGCACTTCTCTGCCCTCTAGAGTATAGAGAGTCAGTGTTTCTCTTTAGCCACTAAATACATTGCTGGTATCTGTTTCTCGCTTTTCGACGAAACAAATAGTTATTGTTTACGCAAATTTGTGCGGCCCATTGAGCGAAGCGCCCGGCTAGACGAGCGGACCGGCGTACGACACACGGCGTATGTGATTAGTTTTTTCGTACTATTTGGAACCGGCGCTCAGCGATTATGTGTAGGAACCTCACGGCTCTGGGGGCAGCATGAAGTTTTTATGTTGATATGAATACAACAACTGCGACAACAACGACGAACCGTGTACATAGCTAGCGAGTGCCATAAAAATCAACGTGAAACAACAATTAGCATTCAAGGTTAACCAGAAATGAGCTGACAGACAGACGCGTCGCAATGCGTTGCGATACGAGAGAATACGGCGTTCAACAGTCCCCACTTGGGGACAATCCAACGCCAACAACGCCAGCAACAACAACAAGACAACAGCAGCTAAGCAATTGTTTTAGCAGGCCCAGCCCAACCAACAGAAACAACAACCGGTTCTTGTGCTAACAGCAATACACTTATTATGTCTCTTAATCTGCATTTTAGCTGCTCAATAAATATGTTGATCTTATGTCTAGACTCCCTATAAATACTTGATATGTCATATAAATAAATGAATTCAATTCCATAGAACTTTGTGTAAGTATTTATAAGACATAAAGGATATTTTGCTTAATGAAGCCAAGAATTTGCATTGATACTGCTAGAAGACAAGCAGTGGAAAATGCAACTTCAACAAATATAACCAAAACCATCGCATTCAGTTTTTTGTGCAGTAATTTAGCAATTTCGTGAAATGTATTTAGTTGTTCTTATATGTTATTAATTATACTACTGTTAAATTGACGTTATTCAATTACATACAAATCGTTTAAGTTCTTATAGAAGATATAGTGTTTAGTGATGAATACAGTATTTGCGTTCCTATGGACTTAATGTTCATTTATATATTTATAGCAATATTTATTTTCATAAATATATTTAATTTTGCATTTAAGAACAGTCCACAATATTGAAAAAAGTTGTTCGGTAAAGGTTTAGGAAAATAGTATTAAATATGAAAACTGTAAATTGAAATATCTTATTTAAATATATCAATTCTGATTATATAATTTTGTAATCATAATATAGATTCACAATTTGCTATGTATGCACGTAGGTGGATATGCATATAGATATATATATAATAATAATAATATATATAGATATATATATATATATATTCTAACCTATATCAGGCATACGTACAGCTAGTTCCTTTTCTCGTGCTTAAATTTTTCGATCGTATAACTTAGCTACGTGGTATCTCGCAGTCGCGCACACTCGCTCAGAGATCGCACTTACTCTACTGCGGGTTCAATGATCCCACGTTACTAATCTACAGATTAACATGCATTCCTGCAGCCCTGGTCAACAGCACCAGCGCAATTTCCTATGTATGCTACGCTGCTTTATGATTTATGATGGGTTGCCAACGCCAGCCACGAGCGTTGAGCCCAAACTCAAAATTCACTTTCGATTTTCAATTTTACTAGGAAGTTTTTTATAGATGCGACCAGGCGCTCAGGGCCCCAAGGGCGACGGTCACCGCGATCGGGCCAAAATACGCACTGTTCTTGCTGTTTCACTCGCACACACATGTTGGTGGGTGTGTGTGAGTGTGTGTGACTATGTGTGAGTGTATGAGAGGTAGTTTTATTTTTTGGTAGCTCATTAGTGCTCATTAACGATTAGTGACCCACTTTTTCTTTTTGTGCTCGTTGTGTTTTCTTTTTAAGCTTCAGAAATTTCATTGTTGGTTTTTATACATATTTTTGCGGAAGAGAGCAAGCTAAAAATGTGGTGAGAATTGTATTACAACAATAACAATAAGTTTACTCATTGAAATACAACGCTATTCATCATGAAGCCACAAAATAATAATAGCAAAATAATTTTTTAAGTAGAATTTATGTGCACTAGTTACTCATAAATTAGAGCAATTAATGCTTCTGTTTTAAAAATTGATATACTTCAAATAAAAAAATATATAATAAAAATATTATTGTACTAAATATAATGCAATTAAATCAAAAATATTGGAATTAAGATACAGAAAAAATAAGCTATTATTAAATTATCATATCTGGCTGAAATGTTTAAGCTGGAATGTTTAAACTGTAATTTGTAATTTGGTAACTGAGCCACTTCTTCAAATTGGCAATATAGCAATCTAGAAGTACAATATTTCAATTATAAATATTAAAGGAAAAAAAGACAGCAGCAAGCAGCACTTTTATCATTTTGGTAGGCATATTTAAACAGAAATTTGTAATTTAGTCACTGAGCAACTTAAACGAGGCTTATGATAAGTCTCTGCCGTTGTATTTGTATATATAGTTGCACACACACACACACACACACACACACACACACACCTATACAGGCCCAAGTAAGCAAATTCCGCGCTGCTCCACAAAGTTTTTCCATGCACAAAAATCCAATGTAAGCCGCCAGGTATCATAATTAAGCTACAATAACTTGTCATATTTAAGCCGTTGTGACAATGCTCACGGCTTGTGGTGCTTCACTTGCTGCACATACTATACTATGTCTCTATCTCACTCTCTCGCTCTCTCACTCACCATCCACTCCCTCCGTTTCTGTTGTGTTTTACAGAGGTGGCTGTTGGGCTGCGGGATGTTAACGTTCGCATTCCGGCGGCCGTTAAACGCGGCGATAATGCGCTCTTAATCTGCAATTATGACATCGAGAACGACACGCTCTATGCGGTAAAGTGGTACAGGGGCCGCAGGGAGTTCTATCGCTATACGCCGAAGGAGAACCCAGCCTGGAAGATATTCACGAAAACCAACGAAATCGATGTGGAGGTGAGTCTCAGTTGTATAAGTGCTCATCATCGTGTTTCCTCATCATGAACCAAATTGAAAAGGAGACCTGAAAGGGCTGCCAATGTAAATTGCTGTAAATAACTGCAAAAACGTTGTTGTTCTTTTTGTTGTCGTAGTTGGTGGTTATATTAACGACAGCAGCAACAACAGCAACCACAATAAGCAGTGTAAGCTGTTTACCATCGCTTCAGTTCCATTTCTCACAGTGCATATGTACGTGTGTTTGTGTGTGTGTGTGTGTGTGTGTGAGTGTGTGCTTTTCGATGTTTGTTTTATACATGTTAAAAAGTTTTAATTAACATTTTTGACTTTTAACTTGCTGCTGTTGCAGTTGTTACACACACACACACATGCCTTGCCAGGCATTTTATCCTGCACATTTCATTGTTGACTTTTGTTGACATTGCGAAAATTAAAAGCGAACTGCCGCAAAATTGTGTTCAAGCTGTTGCATTCAGCATGTTGCAGTACTGCACAAAATATCTTATATATAAACTCAAGCCCAGATTAATCGTATATATTATATTGAATATACTAATAACCTCTTTGGCGCACAGTGGTCAATTTTTGATTATCAGCTCAGCACATGAACATGACGAACTTAACTTATTATTTTCAGATATTTTCATCGTTTTTTATACTATTCGGTGACCTCTTTCTATAAATTAAATAGGGTTTTCGCCGGCTCAGGATCAAGCTTTTCTTTTTATTTACCTTGAAATATATTTCGAATCGCGTCGGTCTTCGTCTTCTTGTTCGTAAAAATAAAAAATAGAAAAAAATACATAAACTATTTCTTATTATATTTCAACAGTTTGCTTTTCATTTCAAGGATATGTTTTTAATAACTGGTTATTCAACAAGAAGTTGTTCTGCAAACATTTTAATATTATTGATTTATCGGGCTTACTAAAACAATATACTAAAGCCTCTTAACAACAGACATTAAATTCGATTTTTAAATGCGACTTTAGTTATATTTAATATTATTTTTATTATGAATATAATTTAATTGAAATGAAATCCTACTATTACCTTTTCTAGCGCTTGAAACAAATATATTGAGTAAATTTAATATTAAAATTAAAAAAATAAATAAACTAATTATAAATTATTAAAAACATGAAAATAATATAGTTTCAAACAATTATGTAATGTTGTGTAGGGGCAATAAACTTTTGTTGCAATATTATCATTTTTAATATCAAGTCAATATTTTCTGAATTGAAGAGATCTTAAATTCAATTACAATTACGTAATAACATATCTCTTGACAGACCACAAAATCGAATGCCAGCCATGTGCTCTTGCGTAATGTGCCCACCTCCATATCTGGTAAATTTGCCTGCGAAGTATCCGCAGATGCACCTACATTCGACACCTCCATTGTGGCCGCCGATATGGAAGTTGTGGGTATGTAACCAAATGCGCTTTCCCTTAAAGATACAACTTTAACCTTTCACACGCCTAGAGCTGCCTACACAAAGGCCGATTATAACGGGCATTCATTCACGTTATCGCCTGGGCGATGTTATCAATGGCAACTGTTCGTCGGATTATTCAAAGCCGGCGGCTAATCTCACCTGGTGGATAAATGACATACAGGTATATAGGATATATAAGAAATGAATGAAATGAAAAAACTTTGGATTTTGTTAAATATTATTGTGATACAGGTGCCACCAAATTATTTGCATGTCTATGACATACAACGACACCTGGCTGAACACCTGGAATCATCGGTGCTGGAGCTCAATTTTGTCGTGACAACGCATCATTTTATTAAAGGACGCCTCAAGGTTAATGGCTATAGTTAATCTTTTAAATATGTCCAAATATATATTGAAAGTCTTTATTGTGCTCTGACAGCTAAAGTGTTCAGCACGCATACACGATATCTATGCGCAGGAGAGTGAGAAACTCATCGAAGAGGATCGTCCGCGTATTTTGGCTTCAGGACGATCACCAGATATGAATATGTATCCCTTTGATCAGCCTGGCGATGCCGATGAGCACAATGAGCTCTTTTTGACGCACAAAAGTAAGTCAATCTATAATTAATCTATAGCCGAAAGAAAGGAATAAACAAGAATGATATAGTCAAGCTGTTAAATATATAGAATACTTTGGAATGTAACTTGGTTGTACATTATTCGATCCAGTGAATAGAGTGTATATATAATTAGTGGGGTAAAAGATGCTTCCTTCTGCATATTACATACTTTTTCACAAAATCATTATGTCTTGTAATCGAATATATTTTGTAAGCATCCAATACTCTGAAACAGTTTGTTATCAGTTCCATACGATCCCTTAACACTTTAACAGACTCAAATTCTCCCCACACTTACTTCTTTCATAGTATGTAATCAATAACTCATTTGATTAAGGACCGCACATTAGTTAGCCGCCACATTGCAAAATTGCTGAACGTTTGTTTAAAAATTAGAACAAATCCATGGCAAAAGATAAGCAGTGGGCAGAGACCATGCACACACACACACCGCCACACACACACACCCACGTACACTAGGTCCATTGCTAGCTGGACAATAGGTATACAAATCTTAGCCTGATTGTTTTGCAACTAAAACAAATGCAAAGGAGACCGCTGGGGATTGGGATACATTACACGCACGCCATTAGAATGATAAACGGAGGAGCATTAAATCAAAGTTAGTGGAAAAAGGACGCAGGACGCCGGACAACAGCAGCAGCAGCTCACCTTATTAGCTATTGTTGTTGTTTGCTTTGCGTTGCGTCACGATTTATTAATGCTCTGCGCTAAGCTACAAGCAATTAATTCAAAGATTAATTTCACCAGCGGGTGCTACAGTCAAAGCCCGCGCAGCCCTCACACAATCGCCACAACCACAGAAACCTCAGTCTTAACCCGCTTTTAATATGTTTTCTCCCTGTCCTTTTTCTTTATTTTCACAGATGCTGCTGTCTCCTTCAGACAGTCGGCACTCAATTGGCAACAGCAACTTACTCTGTTTGTGCTAATGGGTCTATTGCAGTTGGCCTGGTCAGCAATTCAGCCCCGAAGAACGAACAGAACGAACCACCAAAATATCTGTAGCCCGACTCAGGAGCAGCCCAACTCACACAAGAATGTGCGAGAATTGCAGTTACGGTGATGAGCTGGCCAGGGAGAAATGGAGACTTCAAAGCGCATGCCGAGAAGAGCAGTCGCTGTGGCAGACCCCTAAGCAAAGGCCTGTCTAAATATAATAATTTTCATATACACTTTTATATATATAAAATGTATACGTAAGTCAATCAGTGAAGCTCTTGCAACAATTACGACATTCATTTATATAAACAGTGCATAAAATATATAGCAAATCAACTAGCAACATTTGTCACTAACTTCAACGTTTAGCGAATGTTCGTTGTGCATCATAGACAGAGAGCTGCCCCTCCCCCTCATTAATCTAACACATACATATAGTATATACCAATATTGAACACACATACTGTATAAATTCTATATTTCGATTCTTGCAGTTTTGTCAGCTAAACCTAAGTCAAATGTAAATAAATCATAAGACATCTAAATTCAAAAAAAAAGAAGAAAAAAATAAAAGAAATATCTAAAATTTAAGCAACTTTTTCCGTTTTATTTTAAGATAACGGTTTTCCTTCTGTTTTTTGATGTGCAAAAGTTTCAACTTTGTGATTTCTAGGCGTCTATTCGTTAGTATATTTACTAGTATTAAATCAAAAAGAAAAATGGTTGGTTTAGAAAACTGTACAACCTAGCTAAGTATTTAACCATTGTTAAACAAGTGTGAGTTTACTTTTAGTTAAAACTGTGAATAAAATGGCAGCCCAATAAATTGAGTGTTTATTTAATCTGATTGCTGGGCTTACTATATATGAAAGTGTAATTATGAATATGTAAGTATATAACCAGCTTATTACGAGTATATTTTCAGAACTTTGCTCTACTCCCTACAAGAATAACATAACACAATTTACAATTTTTGGTAAACTTTGCGAAGATTTCAAAGTATTATGGAAAGCATTTATCGGCAAACAATGCAGTGCTATTGTTTGTAATTATCATTCAATTATTTTCTCAGATTTCGCTCGTTTTACAGCTCGCAGAACAAGTCGCACAGAACTGAGACCAAGAGCTCCAAAAATGTACGAACAACATTTGTCTTCTGGCGATATAAAAGTTGGCAAAAGTATGCAATGAAATTCGGCAGTGGAAAATCTTTGCGCCTCACAAAAATATGCAATGATCAGCTCAGTGCATTATCGAAAAAGTATGCCGCACAATTAATTATGTGTGGCATTTGGCGCAGCCTAAAAAAATACAGTGTAATTTTCAATAAGCAAACTAAGCTGCTTGCTGCTCAATCTGATCGCTTAGTAAGTGGACCCTCTGCTAACGAACCAAATTCAATCCAGAATCTGATTCTTTTCTGTTCACATCCAGGGCCAAAGTGGTCGAAGTTCTGGCGTTTTTGTTACCAGTGCTTATTGATACTGGTATTGATATATTTTTTATTTTTATCTTACGCTATTCAATTGGTAAAAATGTAATGTAATAAGAAAATACGGTTTGTATATATCTCTCCAAGTAATTTTAAGTTAAATGGCATTTCAGCAAAATTGGAGGAAACTGAAATAAATGGCACTTTTGCATGCACTTTCTACGCTTAAAAAAATCATGATACTCTTACATATTTTTAGTGCAGTTGAGATAACAAGAACTCACATTTTGAACTATTACATTTTTCAATTATTAATTTCCACTTGCATATTATTTGAAAATTGCTATTGTTAAGCAATTTTGGTTTGTTTTTTTTTTTCTGCTCTTTGTGGTTCGCCTTGTCGTCCTCGACAAAGTGTTAAATATTATGGCGTCAACTGAAAAAGCCACAAATGAAAAACTTATAATTTGGGTGACAAAAACAACAAGACAAGGCATATAATGGGACAAACAGTGTGAAAGTGGGACAGACTGACACAAAAAAAAAACGGCGTCAAATGGGTTGGCAGTCTGCACAAACCGCCCAAAAACCATTTGGCCGCCCCCACTTAAAACGTGCTTGTCAGTACACCGCCCGCCAGTTGACTAGGGACAGAGAGATTATTTTGAATAAACTCAATTACAATATGAAAAAAAAACCCATTACTGTTATTTGATTATCTTCTACGAGCCAATTATTATTATCTGTGGAAATATATCAAAATAAAACTTGCAGCAGAGTAGAACTCAGTACATAATAAAATGTGCTATAAAATATATTATTTCTGAGAAAATTTCTTATATTTATATGTTTTTGAAAAACGAAATTAATTTTTTTGGAAACAAGAATACAGCTTCATATATTTAGAAATTAGTAAGCATTCTATAGCCGAATAGAAAACAAAACAAATTGACCTGAATAATAGTTAGAAAAGTGTTTTAGAAATCAGAAGAATCGGAAAAATAATATTATCATATTATATTTTTAACACTTTAAACTAACCTAGATGATAAGATTTAAATAAATATTCGAATAATAAGCAAATCAAATTTGAGTGTACAATATTTGCAAAAATGTCAGAATCAGAAGAATGAGAAAAATACGCTTCAACTTAACCTAGTCTGTTCTAATAAGATTAAATAATATATTAGTAAATTAATGGTTAACCCTATTCATGTGTTGAGTGCTGTAGCGTGTGAGCACGTGTGTGTGTGTGTGTGTGTGTGTAGGTGTCGTCGATCTGCCATTGCATACTATTTGGCGCGTCGCTTTGTTGTTTGTGTTTGCAATTTCACACTCGACTGCATCTCAGCATATCTGAATGTGATTCAAAAGCTCTAGATGTGAGCTTGTGTGAGTGTGTGTATATGTGAGTGTGTGCGTGTGTGTGTGTGCGTGTGTGTGTATGGGTGTGCGCGTATGTGCCTTGCTTTTTACTAAGCGTCTGTAAGCAGGGCGTGGTCGCAGCCCATTGCACTGTTGCAAATTTATTGTGCGTGTGAATGCGCAACTCTCTTTCTATCGCTATCTATATCTCTGTCTCTGTCTCTGTCTCTGCCTCTTTCTGTGTCTCTATCTCTGTCTGTCTTTTAGGTATGTGGCTTTGCTTTGCCAGTCAGCGAACCCATGCAATTGCTCGAAAATGACTTTTGGCACGAGGCTGTTGCATAAAGCGTCGATGGGGACAAGCTATGATACTCAGAACTGAAGCAGAAGCTGGAGATGGAGATGGGGATGGGGATGGTGCTTTGGGTGAGGCTGGAGTTGGATGCTGCTAATGGACAATCGAAAACGCATTCAACTGGCAATTTCGGTTTTGCCCCATGGCGCCATCGTCAGCTGTGTGGGCAAATTGATTCCCGTTGCGGTTGCTTGGCACCAACAGGCGTCGCCACCAGGTGGCGCCCTCATTAAAACTGCACTGCAACATTTCCTTCGCGCTCTTCATCTGCACAAATTGTCAAAAACATTCAAAATGCTTGTGGCCAACTTGCTAGCGAATTTGCAGTGGCTTTTTCTTGTTTTTCACTTGCATGGAAAACATTTGTTAATTGCTTTTCAGTTACTGCGATTACTCTTTGTCTCTTTATCTTTCTCTCTCCGTCCCTCGGGGACGGCTCAAGAATAGCTGAAACATTTAATTTTGTAATTAAAATAATTTAACATAAAGCTTGTGCTTGCTTTGCCTTCAAGTAAACAATGTGAAAGATTATGCAACGTGTTAGTTAAAAAATTTCAACTGCAGAAATATATTTAATTTGTTGTCCCGAAATTATATATTTAGTTTGGACATCTTAAAATAATGAATAGTATTTTGAGATATTTAATTTGACATATTACTTTTATTTATTTCTTGTTATCCTTTCATATCCATTCAGTTCTTTTTAAGTTTTCATTTAAATTTTTCTGAAATATTTGCCTACAAGTTTTTCGCTGTTTAGGTTATTTTCTCACTCACAATACCACATTAAATGGCATCAATAAAATATCATATTTTCGTTATATGATTGACCTAGTTAAATGGAAATAATTAGTGTGGAATTCATACGAGTATAGCACATAAAGTAAGCGACAAACAATACTTGTAAGTTTATTATAAATATTTATACGAGAGATGGGCTTAGTTCAAAGATGCAAAGAGTGCAGCACTAACTTAAGGTCCAAATTATGAGAGATCAACAAGAATTTAGCTCGAGCGAACATTCTCACCATGTTCATCGATTTGTTTATTTGATTGGAAACAGTTGTTTTTTTTTCTCACAATTTATAAATAGCAAATTGGAAAAGCTGTTTGGTATATTCAGTGCGCATTTAGGTATAGCTGAATACAGTTCGCTCGCGCGATTCAGACCAATCTTTTCGAGAACTTGTGGGCGTGGTGGCAATGCAAGTGAAAACGCCGATCTGCCTGCTGCAACTCTTGTTGCTGCATCATTTGGCCTGGGTGCAAGGTATACCATTATCAGACCAGACAATGTATGTGAACTAATTAGGTTTCCATCTTGAATTTGAAGCGCGTCGCGGCTTTGGTGCCGGTGAACAGGATTGGGGCTATGTGGAGGTACGCGAGGGAGCTCATCTCTTCTACTGGCTCTACTATACGACGGCGAACGTGAGCGCTTATACGGATCGACCGCTGGTCATCTGGCTGCAGGGTGGTCCTGGCATCGCCTCCACGGGCTGCGGCTGCTTTGAGCAGCTGGGCCCCATTGATATTGAGGGCAGGCCACGTGACAGCAATTGGGTGCAGCACATGAATGTGCTTTTCATCGATAGTCCCGTTGGCACCGGTTTTAGCTATGTGGAGCAGCCACATGGTCACTATGCGATGCACAATAACCGCATAGCACTCGATCTGGTCGAACTGATGCATCAGTTTTTGCTGCAGTATCCTGCCTTCCAGCGCGTCCCCATGCACATCTTCTCGGAGAGCTATGGCGGCAAGATGGCGCCCGAATTTGCCCTAGAGTTGCACTTGGCGGAGCAGCGCGGAAAGCTGGTCTGCCAGCTGAAGTCGGTGGTGATGGGCAATCCATGGACATCGCCGTTGGACAGCACGCTCTCCTATGCACCATATCTGCTGCAGATGGGCATTGTCGATCACGTTGGCTATCGGGATATTGCCCGCGTGGCGGCCGAAATTGCTCGCTTGGTCTATGCCGGGAAGTGGCTACAGGCGCTGGATCAGAGCATCCAGGAGGTGATTGAGACGCACACTGGCGGCGTCTTTCTATACAATACACAGCGACGCGTCCATATCAACGATGTCTATCGCTATGGCGAGGATCCCCAGCTGCGTGAGTTTATGGTTAACAATGTGACGCGGACACTGAATCTAACCCACATGTCCGAGTGGATGGCGCAGAATGCGACAGTCTTTATCAAGCTGGGCGGCGACATCTTCAAGCCAGCTGTAGACATTGGTAAATTGAACTGCTGAATTATTGCCTTGAATCACAAAGCTTAAAGCTTAATTGAATTCAATTTACAGTTGCCCGCCTGCTGGATGAGACGCCGCTGCGTGTGGGCGTCTATTCGGGGATGCTGGATCTGCTGTGCGCCACACCGGGCACCATCAACTGGATTAATCGGATGCAGTGGCATCGCAAGGACCAGTACGTGTCCGCAACACGTCGCCCCCTGCGCATCAAGGGCATGCTCGAGGGCTACGAGAAGCAGGGCGGTGGTTTCAGCATGTTCTGGATCTACCGTGCAGGTCATCTGGTGCAGCAAGACAATCCAGCGGCTATGTCTCACATCCTGCGTGAGTTTACAGGCTTCGGATGATGACTGACCTCTCTCTCTCCTCTCTCTTTCTCACTCTCTTTCTCTCTGTGTGTTCTCTGAAATAAAGTGTGAACTGGAATTAATGTGTGTTTGCTTAAGTCAATACTCAGAAACACAATCGACCAGAAAACTAGAAAAATGTTCTGATTTCAAGAAATAATTTAATCTATATTTAAAAAAGTGTAGTTCGGAGTTAAGAAAATAATTACGTATATGTTTAGCAAGACGCAACCTTAATTTTGAGATATGTATATACTTTCAGAATAATGGGGTAAAATAACACTGTGGAGGGTGTATGGTGATTTTCTAAAAATTAAGCAATTTTTTCCTGAGTGTATTCGTGTCCTGAATTGGGTATGTACTTAAAAGAGTCATTTACTTCCCTTGAAAGTATGCAAATTTTTTAATAACACCGAGAGCTGAGTCGATATAGCCGACCATTTCGCTTTTTCTATCACACTATTTTTTAGCTTCGTTTCTATATCCCTATGCCTGTCAAATTATGTGCAGTGCAGTGCCTTAATTGTGAGTTTATACCAGATAGCTTTTTCTAAACATGTTGCTGAATTGTGTTTGTTTTCTTGCTTTTCATATTTTTAATCTGTGCCGGGTCTCATATCATAAAATAAATAAAAGTTTCTTATGATTTTATGGATATCATCTGAAGTTAACTCTCTGGGGCTCGAAAACTGTGTCTGTCTTTTCTCCAGCTATTTATGCTATCGTTTTAGAGAAACCACGACTAGTGTTGAGCAATCTTTTAACAATTTACTTGAAATTAAGTCTAATTCATTTTGAAATACGCCTGGTTACAATGCGGTCTACCACGGGGGCCACAAGCAGACGTACGGAAAATATCATCTTACCACCATACCTGCTCTGCATCCCTCCCTTCTGGATGCCCTTTTCCGTAGCGTTTTACAGGTGCACCACATCAATTTATTTTCCACACAAAAGCCTATTAAAACTCGCACACACTTTGGGTAGCATTTGATGGGTTGTTGTGGGCCTGTGACTAAATGTTTGCCAAATGGAACCACTTAACCTTTTTTTTCTTACTTCTTCCACATTCACTTTTGTGTTTCTCTTTTTGCTGTAGATGCAATTCGCCCGAGAAAAATGAGAAAAGTTGTAGGTGAGTGGAAGAGCTACTGCGTTGGTGTCTCGAGCCACAGAAAAACAAATTAATTAAAAACTTCGAAGTTTTTCCAGAGCGATGCGAATTGCTTGGCGAAAAGACAGAGACAATTAAATGAGAAAGAGAATCGCTGAGGCAGAATTTTTTTTTCAATGCGCCCTATTCGGGTTAATCAGAAATGCACAATTGATTTAAGTTAAACTTGTTGATGACATTCCTACCTATTTCTTAAATGTACCAGCTGTGATTGGATGTATTAATGAGTTGAAAACAATGGTAATAGGTAGGAAAGTTCATTATATTGTTGTGATTGGAGTAAGAAAGCAACGTTCTCAATTAAATCCATGCCGCTATTAAATATCTAATAACTATTGCTTACATTAAATTTATTAAATAAAACAGTTGAAGAATACTTGTAATATTTGTTTAATATAAAATTAAATTAATTGGTAAATAAGATAAGACAACATTTTACTTTTTTAATAGTATATGCCCATCTTCACAAATAGTTGTTGCCTTAGTTACAATTAAATGGATAATGTGTGGCTAATTTTCGATATGATATAGTAATTAATTTCCTTTGGCTATGTTGATCTATGAACAGGAATGGGTCTTTTATCATCAACAACTAATTAGTGAATACTTAGATGAATTTCGTAATCGAATAACAATTACCCATAGAGAGGGGTGGGTGGGTGATAAGGGAGAGTTTTTGTTTTTCACCAGAGTCGGCGCCTCGTCACGTCAACGCACAAGTAATTTTCACACAACTTAACGCCGCATATCGTGCATATTAATTATGATGGGAGTCGAAGGAGACGGGGGACGAGCGTAAATCTAATTTGGTAAGACGACCTAGGCAGTAGTCACGTATGTGCAGATTGGCAGAGGAGAAAGCAATCCTCCTGCTCTGTGGCCCTACAACAGCCACATGCTAAATGTCATTTGCGAGCAGCCTCGAGCAGCTCGAAGGCATCCGGCCAATGCGCCTGCACGTATGCTACGCAGGATTCACAGGATTCGGGGACTCGGGGTTTTGGGTTACCGTTTTGTTGTTGGTTGCCACGTGCACAGACGCCAGCTATTGTAGCCACGTCAAGTATTTATAGGCAGCCTGCCAGGATTTAGCGCGTCGAGGCCAAAATTCGGCTCAAAAATTACTCATGTGCGTCGGTTGAGTCGCCCCCGTTTGGGATCTCGGCTCGCTCCTTTGCCAGGGCCAAAAATAAATTAAATGCCTGCACAAAACAAAGGAAAATTCTTCACAAGAAAAATGCGCTTGCCAGCTGGGAAGAAAGGTGCTGCTGCTCCAGTCGCTACTCTTCCAGCTGCTCCTTCTTCTGCCACTGCTCCTTGCAGGTACAAGCACGAAATCTTCAGTTCAACAGTGGCAAATAAATGAGTGTTAATTAGTAATCAGTCAGATACATATGTTGCCAGCTCTTATTTACAATTACTCCATGAAAAACTTCAGTAAAATCCCTTCAACCTTTTTTTGTTGTACTTCGAATACAATCCATACATTTCACACATTTAATTAGCGTCGTCAGATTTTTTGGGTAAAACTTTGTTCAAGCACCGCATTTATACTAGTTAAGGTACTAGTAGTATATATCATAATTTAGTAGCAATTAAACTGGCTTTATTGATTTGATTAGAAACACGGTTGTCTTTCAGTACTGCACGTCACGAAAGAAGTCAGAAAACGCCTTAATAAGTTTACTTCACTCATTTATTAATTGGTCTGCGATGGGGCAATTCAAAAACATTGAAGTGTATCAAAGATGGATATTTTGCAGTGGCAAGTGCGCACATCGTGCTCCCGCATTATATCTGAGACATCGGCGAGAAAATTGTTGATATTCGCGGGATTGACTAAAATGTCTCGGCTAATTGTCAGATTTCTATCATCCCAAATCTTCCACTTACGCATGCTGTGGATGACATCGCCGCAAAAGTCCCGCTGCATTTTATTACGCTGAGCCAATATATTCCCCACATGCTTACGGAATTTACCTGAATATGTATATTTTTATATATATTATACATATATATATATATATATATATATTTATGAAATATTATTGTTATGAAAAGAGAATACCCTTGGTTTAGAAAGACACAACATTGGCAATTTTCTAAAATTCAACGCTATTTGTTTTTTTTTTTTTGTTCGATATACTTACGGTTAGCCATGGATTTTTGTGCTTGGCGCAACCGTGGATCTAATTGAGTCTTTTCATATTCAGCAATAATTTTGTACATGCAACGATCCATGTCCTTGCTGTACATCATGTCCTCGCAGGGTGGATTGCACAGGCTGTTGTAATTGGGCCCTGAAAAGGGCACCTCCGTGTGGTGGATGCTGTTCTTAAACTTATCGCGTTGCGCCTTGACTAATGAGAGCATTCGCGCCGAATTAAACAAGACGCGAATATTGTGAAAGCGAAACGAGATACTACTCAGCAGCTTCTCCACCTTCGACAAACAGCTGTGATTACGTGAAAAGCAAAGTCAAACCAAAAGTGATGGAAAGTATAAAAATTCCACTATAAGTATTTTTAAACTTCAAAATGAACGCAAATTTTGATTGAAAATAGTATGTCAAACGGATAAGTCGACTTTACTTGATAAGAATCAATATCAACTTTACCCTATCAATGATATACACATGACTAACAACGAGTCGGAGATGTCTGCTCCAAGCAGAAACAATTAGGAAAATCGAAGTACGAGTACTTACTGAGAATTATGCAGAGAGTAGACGCCTGGTATCGAGTAGGTGCGCAGCAAATGATGCAGCCTGTAGGCGCAACAGCTGAGCAGCTCCTCGGCGGCGCAGCGTTGCATTCGTTGCAGATTGTGCACATCGTGCACCGTTTGTCGTACGTTCCAACCGCGGTAGACAGCCTGAATTTTTGTTGCTGACTGATTATAGTGATCGCTCACCGCCTGCACTAATTGTTCTTCTATGCGATCTATGAAATTGGTGCGCACTCGGAAGCCGCGCCACCAACGCTGTATGGTAATTGCTGCCCGCAACATATTGTCCCTCTTCTTGCGCGTTTGATACCCCCGCCACAAAGCTTGTATGCGTCTCGCAGCTATAAACTGTTTGTAGTCCAAAATTAATATTGCAGTGCTGCAGGTGAAGATTCGATTTGAAATCAGCTATATTAAGTGTTCATATACATACCGGTTGTAACTCTCGGACTTGGCAGACCCAGTTGACCATTGACCTATTTCTACTACGTCTTCATTTCTTTAATCAGCAGTTAGCAAAGCCATCAATTTATAGACGGTTCTTGTCTACTTACTCAGGCTCCGAAATCATTTCATATGAATGCGACCCTTCTGAGTTGACGATTATACGCGTGCCCCTTGTCATTTTAATTTCTTATTTTATTTTTTTTTGATTTTGTTATTTATTGTTTTTTTTTTTTTTACTAAATGGGTTGTTATCGGCTGTAATGTGTTAGATGTGTTATGTTGTTGTGTGTAAAATAAATTTGTAGTTGTATGTCATGTTTAAATTTTTTCAATGAGGATTTGTTTCAATCAGACTTTTTGCCTTTTCTATTTTACTTCACTCTTTGCCACTACAAAGCTTGATTTGCAGCACATGACTAAAGGCAGTATCTGCTAACTTCTTGCCAGTTTTGATTTGAATGTACTCCACACAGTCACCATGTACACTGACTACTCGCCTATATGCATAAATATTGTAAGAGTGAGTAAGGCGCCCTTAATGCCACGGTATAAGGATAAATATTTAATAATTAATAATTTGTGTCTGCAGACATATTTACAGTTAAACTAGGTTCAAAACTATGCAATAATGTGCAGGGTAACAGTATGTAAAAAGTGTTTAGCTAAAATAGATTAAATGGAATGTCAATAAGTGCTAGGAAGACAGGGAAGGAAAACAATAAAACTTCCAGCGGCAGCAGCTTTGGGCCAAATTGTTTAAGGGTGAAAAATAGCACGCCAACAAAGGGCGCACGCAGTAACTCAAGGTGCGCCTGGCCGTATGACAAGCGTTAACTTTTCACTGTTGACATCCTTTTTGCGCGCTGCCGCTTCTACTGCTGCCCAATCACCTCTCCATGTCCCTTCATGACTCCTCGAACACGCCCATACCCTGAGCTGTTCTCCGTGCGCTCAATCAATTTTGTCAATTTTCTTTTCGTTTCTTTTTTTTTTGTGCCAATGCTACTTTTTTATATTTTTTTGTATTTTTATTTAGGTACATCGCACGTTTGGTTTATTTATTCCTGCTGCCTTTCAGAGTTGAAGCTGCCTTCATAGCCATTACCTCATTGCCCTTTCGCATCCACTCACTCGCTCTTCATCTTCTTCTTTCCCTCTCTCTCTCTCTCTTTCTCTCTCTCTCTCTCTCTCTCTCTTTCTGTCTATCGTGACACTTCCAGGTCGTTGATGTCGATGTCGTTGCTGATGATAATGCACGTCTCGCAATGCTCTGATGTGTGTTGATATTTGACACTTTATTATGTGCACATCATCAATTTTAAAATTATTGTCAATGTACCGAAAGAACACAACAATATGTTCGATAAGCTGTGTACGTTGCCAAACAGCACGGAACCCTTATAAAGCGATCAAAGCACTCTGTTATCGTTATTTGATCATTATACAAACCACAATTGCTCCAAAAATTATTTTTTATTATTTGAAATTTTGCGAATATAAATTGAATATTTTAAAAATGCCTGATTTCACTTGAAGAAAAATATCTAATTGAAATAGTATGGCTTAAAGGCAATAGATACTGTTGATTTTTATAACCACAGATGGGTATTACTTCTTTGATGCAATTGATAAACTATGCAAATAATATAATATTGAAGTATATCGGAACCGTTGGCAAAAAATAAGGAATGCTCATAATAAAGGCAGATTCCATTTCTATTAATAATACAATATGTTCAAAGCTAAAAACAAAATGTGTAAAATTTAAAAAAGAGAATGCTGTCAAGGAAATCGAATCACATTGGTAAATTTGATCAGTCTAAAATCTAAGAGTAAGCGATGATCATAATTTAATTTTAAAACAAACATAAGTCTACTTCCAATACAAAAACAAATATTTATTTGATTATTATTTATATTTGTCTATATTTCATTGTTGATGAAAAAACGATATATATTTTAATAATTCTACGATTTTTTTCTTGCAAAAGTATTGGAAACATTTTAACAAGCATACATAACAAGCTTGCTGCAGATATCTGAGTAAGCAAAAAGAGTCTGTCAATGGCAGTTATATGATATAGTCACCCGATTACAAACACACACACATCCACATGCCAATCGGGACGCACATTTGGTTTGCCGCAAAGCATGCAATGAATTTTTACAGCGCACAAGCAGCGCGAGGGCGTGGCTGGCCGCATTCAGTCGCGTTGCAATGTTTTACTAATAATTTTCAATATAATCAGCAGCTGTGACGACGCCGATGCGAGCAAGGACGCAACGAGCCCAAGGAGGAGGATGTGCAGGACGCACACGGAAGCCGACGAGCCATTCGCACAAATGTTACTAATGTATAAACATTTGAGGCTGCCGGCAACGTTAAAGGGAATAAAAAAATTGAAATGCCTGAGCGCTCAGCAAAGGTTGCCTCTCGCAGCAGGGTGGCGTAGCAAATAGCCCGCACACATTATGTGGCAGTGGCGCAAACGCGGCAGTCGGAACCGTAATGCGTTTCGGTTGCGGCGTTAATTTTACCACATGTGGCTGATAAAAATGGGCAGGCGTAAAAAGCCGCACAGGTAATGGCCAAGTCTTAACGTGGGCGAAACTCAACTTTCTACAAACCTTTTGACAATGTATTTGCGTAGACCCCACAAACCGAGCATGACTAGCTCTTTAGACTATTTTGTCATGACTTTTAGAAATCTAAAATATACAAACTATTTCACATTTAAAAAAATAATAATAATACTAATAATGCATAATTCATATATTCATACAATTTCAATTATCGTTTACATTGTGGCTTACAAATCAAGTAAAATTGTTAGAATTCTTCATTTGTTTCTCTATCCACTCCATCAGTTTTGAAGTATTGGTAAACATGATTTGAGCTGTACTTCTATCATGGCTAAGGGAGCCAATATGATAATAGGAGTTACTGATATCTTTACGATTGCGGCACAAAATCGCAGATCCGGGCGAGTACTGAAGGAACTTTTTTTGCTTACTTGTCGCGCACAGTAAAGTGTCACGTGTGCCTTTGTCACATTTGGTCAAATTTGATGATATGCTCTTCATAATATGTCGGTTATTGTCACGGTTTGGAAGTTGATTCCAACCAACAATCAGACAGCTCCCATAATCGCCGAGTGTGTCGCTTTCATGTTGAGGCCGGCAGACGAGACCAATGTGCATCGTTCTGTACAAGGTCTCATTCAGAAAGAGGAGAGCGATATCATTTTCGTATGAATCGATGGAGAATCCCTTGTGTATGACGACCTTGGCGGAACGCTCTTGATATGGTAGAATATCGCGATCAGTGGCTATATCCCAATGGCCGGCTCGCACCTTATAGTGAGTGCTTCCATGCACACTGCTGGCTGTGCTGAGCACGACTCGAGTTGTAATTAGGGCACCAGCAGCTCTAAATCTATTCCGACTGTCCATTATGCTCACCATCCAGGGAAACTCACCAAATTGTGTCTCGGCCTCATCGTTGCCCACGATGGTCATATAAATGCCCTGGGTATTGGAAATGCCACAATGGACTTCCGTGTTGAGATCGGTCGGAAGCGTATCGGTATAATTCCATAACTGAAGAATTAACGGTTTGATTAACAGATCCAACTGGGAATTAGAAGAACACATGCAGTGTCGTACTTACAATATTAACTTCTGTGCAGCAGGTCTCCATATAGCCACACAGGCTGTCTTCCTTCAAATTTATGAAATATTTGCCATCTCTCATATTTTTAACTTTGCACTTCCAGCGTTTGACGCAACGGTTTTGCTTTCTAACCCCACATTTTTTTATTGGCTTTTCTGTGGTTGTTCTTGTTGTTGTTGATGTAGTTGTAATTGGTGTTGTCGTTGGGGCCACAGTTACCAGTTGCGTAGTGCAATTAGCGAAAAGTCGATTAATTTGCCTAAAAGTATCCTCCACAGTATCATGCACCTCTGGAAAAATCTCACTGCACTTTGATGCTATTGTGATATTGGTTTGATAAAGCAAACTCGTTTTAAGGTCGAATATCCCTGTATGGTTTGGTGAATTATCCCCTAATACTTCTTCTAGACTATCAAAATTCTCTGTTTCATTCACCATCGTATCTAAAAGTGAAAAATCTTCGGAAGATTGATCTGAAAGATCAGGTTGTGCCGAACACATAAAAATCATCACAAGCCATAATAAGCGTTTTAATAGCAGCATTTCACAAATCCACAAGGAGGAAAGCAGCAACTTTAATCAGAAGTAAACCATTGGATAAATGTAGAATAAGTATGACTGACTACGACTTACTTTAATATTTTACTTCATATATATAAAGAAATGACGAGATAAACTAAGAAGTGCTCGTGGCGCGTTCTTAAAGCGTACTAAATTTAAACGAGTATAATAAATGTTTGTTGCTTAACAGGCTTTCGTACACTGAAAAAGCATATTCGATTTCAATAAGCAAAACATTAAAAAAAAAAAAACAACAAATTTGTTTTGCACATCTTATTAGTATGATTTGTGAATTATTCACATCTTAGAATATGCTAAATTTTTCACATTATTTTTATTTAAAGAACTTCTAAAACTTTAAATCAGAGTCAAATCAATATTTTTTAAAAATATTGTCGTACATATGGAGCTTATATTATACATCACTGTTAGTATCGAAGACGGTTGTGTGTCATTTTAATAATTTACATATTTTTATTTAGTAATCAGAAAGGTTTTGAATTTAATTGTTGTCAATGAATTGTATTAAAGTTTTTTAAGTGTAATTTTTTATTTCAAAGCTATGTTATTTCGCAACTGCTGGGTAGGCATCTCGCTCCCACAACTTGAATCATTCTACGATATCGTCTTCTGCATAATTGTATGAGATCCAATAACTTTGGTTGGTGATATATTATATATTTTGTAGATCAGCATTACCAGCCACGTCCATATCCGGCCACGTCCATTTCCCTCATTTTTCTGCTGAAATTCGACTCTATCGATTCGGTATTTCAAATACCTGGCATATGTCGAATGCTGAGTTCTTGTATGAAATATTTGTTTTGTTACCAAGATATTCGAATGACACTCACTGCATTAATTATTATTAATTATATGCCATACATATGGAATGCCTGCAGAAACCATTCACATATATATATATACACGTATATATATAATATTTTACATTCAGTTTATTCTTCAGGGCCTTGGCAGTTTTCAAATTCATAGTTGTCTTACACATATTTATCCGTGCCTTATTTAATTTGCATCTCATTTGATTTGTCATGCGTCGTCATTGGGGATAATTAAATTTGCCATAAGTCAAAATGGAAAATGTGGCAAACGCTAATTTCCCATTCAAATCACGCCCTAATCGAAGCCAGTGCAACTGTCAAATGACTCAAAGATGACGTTTATGTACATGACGACAACGGCGTCCCCTGCCCTCCGCTCCCCTTCCAACCGCACGCTTATCAGGCTGCTCATCATCAGACAGAAGGCATTACTTTATTGCCAGCGGCATTCGTCTGCGATGTGCCTTTTTTTATTTTGCTTTTTGCAGTTGTTGTCAACATTTTGATTTGAATGCTGTCAACATTTTAGCAACAAGCTGACAGACAGCGGCGGTGTGTGAGGGGCACGCAAGCATTGCAGATCATTTGAGTCAGAGCGAGAGAAATCTAATTGTTGTCAATTTGACATTGCAAATCAGTTGGTCAGGTTGGTTTTTGTTTGGTTCTGTTTATGTTTTTAGGGTAGACCGAAAGTTAATTTGTCCGCTGTCAAAACAAAGGCCATTGTCAACGTATATATATCAAAAACCGAACCGAAATGAGCCGCACCACAACTAGCACTCTCTGACAACTCTAAAGTCCTTTAATTTTGGCCTCTGTTGTTTGCTGCCCGTTGTCGTGTGGGAAAAGCCTGCACCGCTCCTGCTTCTGGTTTTCCACACTGTCCCCTCATGGTCTGCCGGCAATTCCTTATTGTTCTCGGTCCAATTTTGCATGCTGCTGACGTTGTCCTTATTGTGGTCGCAGTCTGTTTCTCGTTTTAATTTAAAGATATTCCTATATATTATATATATATATATGATATCAGTTATCTCTTCATATATATATATTTATATATATATATATATTTCAATCATTGTCCATTTATATGAAAAATGCAAAGATTTTATATATTAAAATTATTTATTTACATAATATTTTTTAATCATCGTCTATAGACTATGTAAAGATTTTAGATATTGAAAGTCTTCAATTATTTATATGTTTTTTATAAGTATATTTATTTTCGGTAATACATAAACAACATTATGTACATATATGTATTAAAAATATTGTTTCAGCTGAGCTTTAAAGATGATTATATGCCTTATCAATGTTTTGGAGTGCTGCCATCGTGGCATTTCCCGAATTAAATTATATTTTCCCCATCGCTCAAATGCCGGAAATTCCATTTGTGAAATAAAATAAGTAGAAACAACCGATACTAAATATATGTTTACAATATGTCTGATTACACTTAAGTGTATTTGAACTTCGTAGCATTGCAAATTCAGTTTTGGAGTTGATTATTGTTGCAGTGCATCTGCATTATTATGATTTGCGCTATAATTATTTTCCTTGCGCCTCGTGGCCCAGTGGTATGAGAGCCTGGAATAGGGATACCAGTAGCCAGCATTTTGCTTGTCACGCAAATGTTTCATGTCAGATTTACGCTGCTCCAGCCACTTTGTGCCGGAAATATATATACGTATATACACATATATATATATATTTTAAAATGTGCTACAACTTTATATGCAGCATTCTATATACATCCTTATACCCTGGCTGCGCCAAGAATTGGTAAAAAATCTATATTGATGTAACAGTTATGTATATCTATATATCTATAATCTATATATACATTATTGATCATAATTTATAGCCGAGTCGACCGTCTGTATGAAGAAACTGCAACAGTTAGAGACGTCAAGTTTGGAATGTAAAATATCGTATAATCCGCTAACTGTCGATAATTGTGAAAATTTCGCATATATCAATACAAATCGATCTCCGAGAGCAATAAGAGCTATCATGCAGAGCCATCCACATAATATATTAAGTACACTAACATTTTATTTAATTAACTGAACAAATTTCAGTAAAATCGGTTATGGTCAGATGCGCTGCCTAAGTATTTCCAGCACCTGTGCTGGCCATAAGAAATGGGAAAACGTCCACACATGCTTACAGTTGAGCGTGCGAAGCTTTATTCAATGGAATGCCAATAAAGCTAGAACAGATACGACAAGTGGGTACAGGGTATTTCGTATTCGTGCCCACTTGAATACATCATTCGTACTTGTTGGATATATAGCCCTACAAGTATATGTGCAGGATGTATATGTTTCACAGTACCGGTGGCCAAGCTTGTGCAAGCCTGCGCAGCTGTCCAGTCCAAGTCTGCAACTGCCCACTCTCCGCTCACTATGTAACTCATTTTTTTCAAGTAGCTAGGCGGCACAGTGAAATAATAACAGAAATCATTTTTATGAATTTAATTTTATTTGCATTTATTTGCAAAATAACAAGTAATATATATATGCATGTGTATTTCTAGTTTAAGTCTCAAATATATATTTTTAAATTAATTAACGACTTGTTGTCAGCCAGCCTAGCGCTTGCTTTGTAATTATACAAAACCATTTTTCATTTATTTCAATGGATTTTGAGCCACTGTGCCTTGTGGGCGCTGCCCTCAAACTGCGCCTTTTATCACGTTCTGGCGGTCGCATGCTATATTTTTCAGTTTGTAAACATATCCTACGTTGCAAGTGCTGAAAGCCGGCAACAAAAAGAAAGAGAGAAAATGAAAGCTCGGCATTAGAAAGCAGGTGGCACGCCCACAGTTCGCCCAGTGGTATGAAACACATTTGCGTTATTTGTTTGGCGTGGTTTTTCATGTCAACTTAATGTTTATTAGAAAATGTCTACTCAAATTGCACTGGACATTAAAGAAACTTGCAAATCAGAAAACAAAGTTCAAATACACTCATTTATCAAATATACTATTAAAGTATTTTGCTGACTTCGCTTCAGAAAGATAACTTACTCGGAAATCATTCGAGACTTTATTAAAGGCCAGTGTACGAAAGTAGATTGCAGAGCTCGGCAGCTGACTTGTTGAATGTTGTTGTATTCTAGTGGTCAGAAAATAAATATATAAAACAGCGAATTTGTACAGTTTATATATACATTTGGAACAACACAAATCTATATAACCTACAATTATAATGTATTCGAACATAATCTAATAATATGATTAATTTTCTTAATAATTACTAATTACTAATAATTGATTTATTAAATGTTTTTTTCAGTATAGCACGCAATGCTTCTTCAGATCAGCTTTGTTGGGGCCCTTGCGCATCTAATTTTTTGCTTTGCTGTTCAGATATCTACTGAGGGTGTCTCAGCTGTAAACACAAATGGTTTTTGCGGAAAGGATCACGAATGCGTTAAGAAATCGGAGTGTAAAAGTGAGGGGGTTAACCAGCATAACAGTTACGAAATTATCTTTCGTACAGGCCTGATTGGGACTTGTGGTCATTTGGAAACCTGCTGTCATAAATCTGAAAAGGTAATCTTAAATTTGAAATATTTAATCCGAATGCAATGTATAAGCTTGGACATTTTCTAGATTTTAAGAACTGTGGAGGAGGCAAAATGCGGGTTAAGTTTTATTAACGGCTTCAGTAAAACCTTAAAATATGATAAGAACCTGGAGGCGCAGTTCGGTGCATTCCCCTGGATGGTGGCTATTTACTCGAGGTCCACAACATCGTTAAAGTACACTGGAGGTGGATCCATTGTAGCGCCTACCATTGTGCTAACAGCAGCACATAAGGTTAAAAGCCTAAGAGCAGACCAGCTAGAGGTCAGCGCGGGTGAATGGAATATGAAAAGCGATAATGAACCATTTCCACATGTGGTTCGTAATGTCGTGCAAATTATCACTCACGACGGCTTCTTTTATGCCAGCAATAATATTGCCCTGCTGGTTTTACAATTCAGATTAAGCAGCATGCCACACATCTCACCCATCTGCTTGCCCAATGTCCACGAGAGTTTCGATAATATGCGCTGCATTGCCACAGGCTGGGGCGCACAGACCTCAAATACCTCAATTTCTCAAGGAATTCTCAAGAAGATCATTCTGCCCGTCCTGCCTCGATCCGTATGTCGACGTAAGCTGAGTAAAATTGGTCTCAATCTCTCATACTTCGATCAGAGCTCCATTTGTGCTGGCGGCGAGAAGGACGTGGACACCTGCAACGGCGATGGAGGATCTCCTCTCGTCTGTCCCATCCGAGGCCAACCCAATCGCTTTTACCAGGCGGGCATTGTGACCGGGGGCAACGGTTGCGGGTCGGAGGATGTTCCTGCTATATATACTAATGTAGCGCATCTCATGCCATGGGTTAACCAACAATTAAACAAATTGGAAATCGCCAGTTCATTGTACACTTTGTAATTTATTTATGATTTTATGATTTTGTTTAACATCGAATATAATGTTATTCAAAAAACAAAGCAAAGCAAAACATAAATGTTATTTACTTCCTTTCAAAAATTCAGCAGTCCAATTTTCCACTTTTGTTTGTGAATGTTAAAAAAGTAATAATTTCAAGTTTTACCGTTAAGTTTTATAATTTTTTTTACATATTCCTTACTGCCACACAATATTTATTTTGCTTTAATCCATTTTACTTAATTGAATCTGCTTGCCAATGTATAAGAAGAGGAGTCAATTGAATGTTGGCTGAGCACAGTATCAATCCAGCCACGAAGGAATTGGATGTTGGCATATACGCCAGGCATATTTTCGACGCCACAATGTATGCCCCAGGAAACGATACCGGCCAGCATATAGCGGTCGGAATTCTCGTAAATGGGACAAACTAGCGGAGAACCGCCGTCACCAACACAGGCATCTTTGTCCTTCTCACCTCCCGCACAGACGAAGCTCTCGTGCAGCTCAAAGTGTTCACCTAGTCGGGAATTACGCAGCTGATTCTGGCATACAGTGGTATTCACAAATGGCAGATCGACTTTCTTCAGAATATGTGGGTAGTCTATATCCTCCCACTTGCTTTTACCCCAACCGGTGACGAAACAGCGCTTATTGGTGAAATCAAAGTTCAAGTATGGCAAGCAGATGGTGCCAATGTGATCAGCCAGTTTGAAGGGTGTCTTTAAAATGAGTAGAGCTACGTCATTGTAGCCAGTATCTTCATTGAAACTGTTGTGCATGATTTTTTTCTCAACTTCTCGCTCCTCGTGCGGTAGGATCTCATGGTCAATTTTAGTATCCCATTCCCCAGCTACGACTCTTAGATTCGCAGCCGACGTCAGTTTGACATTGTGGGCAGCGGTCAGGACCACCTCCGGTGTTAAGAGAGTTCCACCGTTCGCCTTCGCGTTGGGATTTTGACCAGCTAGAACTCTCACCATCCATGGAAACTCGCCAAATTGCGATTCGCCTTCCTCCATATTTTCCACTTTCAATGTAATGCCGTCCGGATTTCTGTAGCCACAGCCCACGTGCGTGTGACTTTTCTTTTTAGGGCTCTCTAGCTTATCAGAGATCGGGCAGCATTTCGACAACCAGTGGCATCCCAGTTCGCGATCTGGAGATGATAATGACGTGCGGAACTGAATGACAGATCTGCCGTTTTTGATTATGCTACCATCCTTGCACAAATATCGCGACGTACATTCCTTTTGATATCCACATGATATCTGACTGTCAGCAGTGCCCAAAAGAGTAGTGGCCAGTAGGAAGTACAGGAGAAAGCAAAACTGGCCAAATTGATTTTCCATTTTCAAAAGCAAATAAATGAACTGATGGACTCGAGACTTAGTCAAGCACTGACTGCAAATAGAATATACCACTTTAAACATGTATTTAAAAATCGCTGATGCTGTTCAAAATGAACATGATAAGAAAATCAGCGACGCAAATAAAAAACAGAAAATTATAAGAAAGATCATTCAATATAAAAAAAACTAAGTGTATTAAATTTACAAGTGGAAATTCATTTTAAAGTTAAAAAAGGTACAGTTTAAATATTTTTTCAGTTGGGTTTTGTATTACACAGTTTCCACATTCTTGCCAGCAAATGACGAACTATGAAATATTTCTTCGTTGTATTGGCATGATGTTCTCAGTTTAGGGATCATGTTCTGACTCACGTTCGTCGCTGTTATTGCGATTGTCTGAGAAGCATTCAGAAAGAATGAACAATATTCTATTTAATACTGCCAGTCATTATAAATTGCAAATTTTTGTTTGCTGGGATACCTTAATATATGTATACAAAAAAAGTTTACAAATTAAAAACAGCTTTTAAATTGTTAATTTCCTTATTTTATATTCACTCAACTTCTCAATTTTGTTCAGTGCACGTAATCGTAACAAGCACGAAATGTTGTTGTATTCTACGCAACTGAGAATTTTATACAGACAGCAACTAAATATTTTTATTTTTCTTAAGAATGCTCAAAATAATTTTTGATAAGAAACTAAAGGCACACATAATATGTGTATATATATATTTATATATAACAAAGATAACTTAGTCATTTACCGTTTTCGGGTCCGTTTCCAGCGAATTTATATTATTATTATTATTATTATTATTATTATTATATTTTAAATTTATTAATTCTATTTAAATCTAAAATTAATTTATGATGTCTTATTATAGTATGCAAATTATCTTAATTTACCATGTATTATTATCTCTCACATGATTAACCAAAAAAAAACTGAATTTCACTGCAAATGATAAATAATTTTCGATGATTTTTTAGTAAGCCACAAGTAAAATCTAAAAAGTCCTCTCTTTGCATCTGAGTTAAAGACTATTCCTTTTTTATAGTCCACTAGATTAGCTCTAGAAGATCAAGAGTTCATTTTCACTCCAACTATTCAGCTCTCTTATTTCACTTACCCTTCAGACATTTAAGACTAGAGCTAAACTTCTTTATCCATGATGCAGACTATGATAGCAAACCATTAAAGGATTGATAACTACGGACGAGCTCTTGAACTTTACACTGAATTCCACTTAGAGCTGTGAAAACAAGTGAAAATAAAGAGAGCAAGAAGAAATCATCAAGTATTATTATCACTCGATGCAATAAATTGTATGCATTGAGCGGGGCCAAAGCAAAGTTAAGTGTCAGATGCTTCGGTTTTCATTGGCGCCGGCGCCTGAAACGATACGTTCCCTGCTTCTGCCCCTGCCCCTGCCAGTTCTCGACTGCACCTCGCAGCCTTTGTCTGTCCCGGCAATGAGTGCTTCCTGTTTCCGGCGTCACCACTGTCTGGTAACAACTGTAAGCAACTACAACTGTCGGCAAGTTGGCTTTATTATTTCCACACTGTTGAATATGCATATCGACGGGCCTGTGTAAGGGTGCTAAGGGGAGTCTGTAATGTAGGGTGAACTCCTGGATTTTGTTTTGCTTTGACGACTAGCTGTGCCCCTTGGCTTTTGTAGCTGCCAATTGTGGGTAGTGAGTTCTAGGCGGGAGCATTATCACTACCCGTAGTAAAATATTGAGGGTGCATTAAATATTTCGACTCCTGGCAGCCGCAGCACAAAGGACCGGCCGGCTCCATGTTCTGGCCAAGGCAAAACGCAAGTAGCTAACTATGTGGGCCAGTCAACATTGAGCTCAAGCTCGTGCTGAAGCTGATGCTTTGTCTGCATTTTATATTAAACTATTTGCTGTTGCTCTGCTCTTTGAGTGAAATTTACGTACAGCACGCTTTATTCTGTCTATTTTTTTTTATTTAGTGAAAAAATTTTGCGGGAGAATTTATGAAAAATGTTAAACAATTATGTGCATGTAGCCGCAGCGCTGCTCACCACAAATATGAACAGAAGGTAAGAAAGTATCCGATACAGATACGGTCGAAGTGATCATCTCAAGCGATGACTCAAAAGACGATTTTGATAAGGTAAGTAAAATATGTATTTGAGAGCTGACAGAAGTGGACAAAGCAAACAGTTAGGTTCAGGGTAGTAGTTCAGTAGTCGAACACTCTTGACTAGAGCTTGCTTTCTCTATATTTATTTACTAATCGACCAGGAGCAGTTTAAGTGCTTAATCCTAAGTTTAATTTGTTGTCGTTGTCCCAAATCAAGTGACAAATTCATTCGATTCGTTCACTTTTGTGTTGTCTAAAAATCAAGAGCTTATATTTTTCGAATGTGCTGATGAGCAGTATGTATATAAATTTATGAATGCGTGTGTGTGTGTGTGGGAATGTGTGCTTTGGCTGGATAAACAATATTGTGGAGCAGAGATTAGTTGCTTATTTTGACAGGAGCTGTCAGTGTTGCATTTAGTAGAGCAGCTGCCTGTGTAAACAAACAAAAATATTTGCAGCAGCAGCAGCAGCAACCAAATCTGTAGCAAGGACAAGTCGCTGTGTCTCTGGCGCAACGAGTACATGCTCTTCTGCTCGAGTGCCCGCTTCGAGTGCACTCAGTCAACCCGCCACTCTATCCCTCTCAACCGTAGTCGAACTCAACTCGGGCATAGTTTTTCGAATTTCTTGCCTTTTCATTTCTTCATTTTTCATGTGCAGCAGCGGCTCCGGCTAAGCTTTTAATTAAATGCAAGGAAAATTCAATTTTAATTAAAATTTTTGAAGTCTCTGGCCTGGCATGCATACGGATATACCGATTAAGATTTTTTGGCCACTAGGTTCTGGGTAAAGGGGTTTGGGGCGGTTCTGCGTTGTCTGCTATCGAGTGTTTGCCAAACGTGTAAAATTGAAAATTAGGAAATCGAATTGTAACGCCAGATACGTTACAAAGAAAGATGAACACAGACAGAGATAGATAGAAAGATTGTGAGAGAGAGGGAGACAGAGCGCGGTTGTGTGTGGATGAGAGAGAATAAAGAGCAGCCTGCAATAAAAATACCCCTTCACATCCCCCACAAACTTATCACTTCAGAAATGAGGCATTTGGGGCATCATACAAAGCCAAAATTGTAAAGTAATTGGAAATGAAAACTCATTTTGGCCAGAATCATCATACAGATGACCAAAAAGGGGCTGGGCTTGGGGAAGAAGAGTGCAAATCGCATTTGCAAAAGATATAGAAAGTAATTTGATGGAGCTTTAAGCAGCTTAAGGCTGCTAATACTGGGTTTAATTTAAAAAGTAAACTATGCATAAAAGGTGCTTAAAAACATAGTATGAGTTAACTTAACTGCTGTTCAAGCAGATTGCTTAAGAAAGCTGGCTGTATAACAAAAACAAGTATATAAAAGTGCTCTAGTCGATTGTAGCCGAATGGAAGATGCATTTTATCACTGATAATACAATGAATTATTTATATAATAATTTCTATCTATAATAAAACAACAAATTTATAATATCAGTAAATATAAATTATATCAATTTTCTGAGCGATCGGGTAAAGGTATCCCCCATATTTAATTATGTAACATTATGATGTACAATCTTTATATTCATATTACAGTAATTGAAGTATAAATTCTATTCTTCAGTTTGTTAAATATATACAAGCATTATAATAAACGATTAAGCTTTTTATAGAAGGACTATATCAGGCTATCAGCAGAGTGGGTGCGTAAACTAGCTTAAGCTCAACTTGAACTTCCAAAGCAAAAAACTTTGTAAGCTTTTAAACACTTTTGCCGATTATTTGAAATGTTAATTTGTTTTCTTTGAACATGAAGCTGTACAATCCAAACATACCCTTACACAGAACTGCTGTCTCAGATCTAAATAAATATACAAATATCACGCATGCAACTAGACGTGAAAATTCAGTATTTAGCGACACCCAAAGCCGATGGGTTGGTCCCCTTTTTTAGACTTGTGGCAAAAAGTTTTTTAGACCCATAAAAGCTGGGCCAGATTTTGGTTGGCATTTTGCACATAATTTAAGCGCCTACATCCTGTCAGTCATAAATTACACATATTACATGCACGTATAAATCGCCGACCAGATACGGCGATGCTAAAAATGCGCCCAGCAAAACTGTGGAGGAAACTGGTAGCAAAGTGCTTAACATACTTTCTGGCTCACGGCCCAAGAAAGAAACGTCATGAAGCCACACACACACTTACACACTTACACATACGCACACACACACACACACACACACTTTCAAATCCACATTCATATCGACCACGACATCGACATTCATGTAGGCAAATAGGCAAATGCACGTAGCGCACAAAAAGTTGTAAAACTTTTCCCGTTCATACACACACACACACACACATTTACGTGTGGCAAGTGAAAGTTAAAAGTAAGTCAAGACGCTGGCGAGTAACTTTTACTTTTGCTTAAAGCCAAAGATTATGTCAGCCTGACGTGTGCCAAAAGTCCGTAGAAACCGCTCTTTTTAAATTGTCCCGCGAACGTTGGGAAAGTTGTCTATACTAATTTAGATGCCTATTGATATGGTGATATGCTTTATGAGCAAGCGACATAAAAAAGCACGTGACTGAAGGATTATCATACTATTAAATTAGCAATTTGAAGAAATTTGTCTTGAGCAAAACAGAAACTGCTTATCTTGTTATCTTGTACATATTCCTTATACAAATACAAAATCGCATTAAAAATCATACATGGCTTACATAAACTTATTTCATATGTTATCGTATACTCTTGAAAAGATTTTCAATCCAACACATTTCTAACCAGCAATCTGCCAAGAAAGTTACATTAAAATGAGGTTGTGATAAGTTACAGATATTTACCCGTATCTCAATAACTTTTTAATACCAAGCAGTTTTGGGATTTTAGATAGCTCATTTTATGATTCAACTTGGAACGTAATGTTACAAAACTAGATTTACTTTTTAAGCAATATAACAAGCAGTATATCTTCGTGGTAAAGTATGGCTTAGGCTATTTGGTTTTTTTATTATTTCTAAAGATTTCGAGGCTACAGAAATTGGATAATCATCGGAATTGAATTTTGAGAATTTCCAACTTGTCTTTTTTTGCAATATTTTCTTAATATATTTAAGCTATAACTATATTTTAATAATCATTTGATGTTTGAAACTTCTTTAGTTAGTACGATAAAAGCAAACGATTCATAGACTTGCCTAGACAACAAGAAGATTCTACGTCTTCTAGTCTTCTAATAGTTCAAAATTAATTTGAATTGTTCAAGGGATAGCGTTGCTCTGTGAGAGCTCAGATAATGTGGGAAACGCATTGAAGTCACTTGTCTGCCACCATTTGCTGTTTGCCATGCGACTTTACCTTAATCGACAAAAAGCAGAGCTTCATCAAACACAAAATAATGGGGCAAGGAAAAAAAATGCTCTGATGACGACCATCATTGTCGTGGGGATGATGGTGTTGGTGCTGGTGCGGTGTCCGTTGGGGCGAGGCGAAATGAAACCGCCATCAATGAACCGCAATTGTATTTGTTTGCAAATAACTGAACGTTATCTCAGACTATTTATCTTTATCTACAATAACAGCAGAACGGCGCTGCGGCAACGTTGCTCCTTCATTCAAACCGAAGCGATGTCCCACGACCCCAAACAATGCAAAAGGACACCGCCGCAGTGGCCGACGCGACACAAATGGGTTGGTTAGGAGGATGGATGGTTGAGGGTAGTCGCAAGGCAATGAGATTGGTGTTTCGCTGTTTCAGTGTTTCAGTTTGCCAGTGCTCAAGCCAAGGCGCCAACTGAAATAATGATGCAAGCGCCATAACAATAAAAGTGGAGAGAAAATGGTAGCCGAGCAAATGGCAAAGTCCAAGTCCATCCAAAGACAATACAAACAGTCGTCTTCCGGCCGCAACACTAGCTGACGACTGCTCCAAGTCTCTCCTTAAGTATTACCATGACAATGGAAATGCAATAACATGGTATAAGGTCTCCACTTCAAATGCAACCAGCTTAAAGTCGATTCGCCAAACGGTAAGTATTACTTTGAGCTGAAAGTAATATACTGTACAGTAACTACCACAGCAACGCGCTTAGCCTGATTTGGGTGCTGCCTGTCGCTGTTGTTGTTATGATTAAAGAGGCAAACACCAACATAATCTGAACGTATTTCACGCATAATGAAATTTAACCCAAAGCGTTTAGGGTTTCAGCTTGAACTTTAGCGGCAGCTGATTGTGCCTAAAACCATGCAAATTAAATTTAATGGAAAATGTATTTTTCACATTTTTCTCGTTTGGGCCACAGGCGACGCCGACGTTGCCGATTTTGTTTTCCTTTCTTTTTTTTTTTGGTTTGCCCTTCGGGCTGTAAAATTTTTTATAAATCAAATTGTGCTTTTATGGCATGCATTAATAAATAAATTCGTGCAACAAGTCAACGAAAGAGTGCACATACAACACATAATGTGTGCGTGGTACATTTATTCATTTATATCTGCCTCAAATTGGAACACATAAGCTCTCTCATGTGTAATATTTTATTTTTAATTTACTAGCACATTATTTCCATGAATTTAGCTTCGAGTTTAGTTATTATTAATTGTCGCTTATACTAGTTGTTCTATTCCAGATTTATTAAATTAATTAAAATTCCACTGCAATTATTAAAATTGATTAAGCTGGAAATGGTCAGCCTGCAAATGAAGATATTATCTTTATTTTTAAATTGTTAATGTCATTTTTCGATTTGTACAAATCATTATTAGAGAGTGTGCTTTCTTTTTTTAAGTTCGGGTGCATCTCTGAAGCGGTTAACATAATATTTTCACAGCATAAACATGTCTACATACATAGACATACTTACACACACATGTAATCAACACTTAAAGCACATGCTGACTCCGTTGCTCTTTGTACACATCGGGGACAGGGAAAGAAGAGAGTGTCTGAGACGCTGTGAGTGGTCTGGGAGTGTTGAATTTTTTTTGAATTATGCAAAAGAGTTTGTTGAACTGTGCGGTTCGTTGTGGTCCCATAAAGGGAATACTTAAATGGGATTTGGGAAATCACAAACAGATAGAGAGACAGAGGACAGACTGCCAGGAAGAGACCCGAAAGCGCACACCGTACAAGTTGCCAAAAGGAAATGCGCTAGCCGAAATTAAAAAGAGACGGCAAATGCATATGCATGTGCTCTCGCTCTTTGATGGCATATCAAATTGCATTTCGGGGGCGCTACGTAATATAATAAAGAGGTGTTCAATACACTCCGAAAATACATATATATATAGACAGTTATATAAATATATATATATATATATATATGTATGTATATATGTATATATATCTGTACAACTGTGCGCATAAACTTGTTAAAGCAGCGCATGCTTTCCAATAAATTTCCCCGGCGTTAACTGCGAAATCCCATTGCCCATTTACTTACTGGAAATGCAGCGTTGCGTTGTGCCGCGCTGCACAGTGCAGTCAGTGTGCCACCTGCGAAATTGCAACTTAACAATGCTTGAGAGTCGCCCCATGTTTGGCCTCCAAGTGGATGCCCCATGTGGCAACGCATGTGGTGTATAAATCAATATTGGCAATTTAAAATTGGCTGGCGGTGTATGAAGCCAATATCCGGTGCTTCAAGTATGTTACGCCCTCTCCAGAAAAAAAAGCGAAAAAAAGGAAGCCAGGAAAATCGGGATACGAAAATGGGCAGCGGGATAGGATGTGTGCTGTGGGGTAAATCGTGAATCTTAGGCAAACATTGTGTGAAAACGTTTAAAATTGCAGCTCTAGTGTAGATTTCTATAGAGGATTGAGTTTTCCAGCAGGCTGAGTGAGAAATGTAAAATAAGTGGTGCAGAGGCAGGAGTAACCTAACTGGTCGCGAAGTCTATTCAAAATGCACGTATGTACAGTTTGGCCCTTTTACAAAAGTGAAGAAATAGGTAAAAGCGGACTACGGAATAAACGAGTATCTGAATGGAACATAAATGCTGATAGGGCACCGCTTAGCAGAACCCTCCATTATATCGTTATATGTGTACAAGTTTGGCAAAAGCACTACTTTGATTGCTCTTTAAAGATGGACAACAATGGCAGCAATTTAAGTAAAACGCATACAACTGTTTCTATGCAGAAAAGTTATTAAGTGCTATTAGAAAATGTATCTATGGGCATATGCAACTGAGAAATATAAGTGAAATATGAAATTGCCAACAAATTTACTATGCTTCATGTAGAATTTAAGCAAATCAAATTTTCCAAATTATTATAATATTTAAGCCTGAATTTTAAATACAGACACAAATCTGTATTACTTATTAACAGTTCTCGCTAATTTACTTAGATCAATTTTAACTATAACAAGAAAGAGCATTTATTTATCCGTGAAGTTAATCTGCTGGCAACTTCGTTTTTTTCCTATGTTCTAAAATATTATAACATTTTTGTAAATCTATTGTAAATATTAAATTTGGTTTCTTCTTTTTACACAAATATTTTCTCTATTTATGATGGTATAATGTTATTTCAAATGCTAAAGTGTATTTCTACTGGGACCATTGAGATGGCAAGAAGAAAATTGCAATTAAAAGTTTTTGTATTTTTGGCAAAAACGAATAACAAAATTCTTGTGCACTTGACACTCCATGCAAAATTGCCTAATTATGCGTTTATAAGTATGCAAAATCAAAATATTATGCAAATTACACAGAGAGAAACGATTTTACGCGGCGAAATGGGAAGGGATGTTGGGGATTGCGGATTGGGGGTTGGGGATTGGGGAAATTTAAATGGTTTTTGTTTTGATTTGATGACATCATCATCGAAATGAAGCGCGTCAAAAACGAATTATCAGAGAGCAGAGCAACTGAAATTTGTTTACGCGCTCCACCAATACCACTAAAGTGGGACGGAGCGTGAAAGAGAGAGAGAGAGTGACAGAGAGAGAGACAGAGAGAGAGAGAGAGACGGGGCAGTTTTGCGGCTTGGCAAAATGTCGAAAATAAGAGAAATTGCGTTCAAAATAAAATTGGAAAGGAAAATCGGCCATAGTTGTTATTGCTTTAGAACTGTTTTTGTTGTTGCTGTTGTTGTTTATTGTTGATACAATACAATAATAAAAATTCGAAGAAACAGGAAATGAAAAATCATTCAAGCATAAAGTATGAAAACACACAGATAAATACCAAATTGTTTTTACCCTCCAAATTTATTGTTTATATATATATATATATATATATGTGTATGTGTATGTGTGTGCTTGCGTGTGTGTGTTTGTATGTATGTAAACTATTGAGAAAAATTTGTATCTAGATAGACGAGCTCATCTCGGCAATCATATATATAGTATGGTCATTTTATGTCGCCTCTTAAAGTCAATAGACATACATGTATCATTGGATAGTTGAAGACACATACCCAGCAATACATTTAAATTTAAATTTGCGACATAAAATGTGAATTAATTTATCTTCAGTTTCTGTTATAGCTTTAATAAATAAAATGCATTTAAAAAAAATTAATACCTTATATTTATAAGTGCTTTGAGCCTCTAGAACTACGTGTCCTATTATACCTGCAATAAAATACTTTTACTAATTAAAAGCAATCTACTTGCTTGGCATTTAGTGACTGCTGCACTTTTAACAGTCGCCTTCAAATGGCCGTCAATTCTCAGTCCAATTCGCTGGTTGGTGCCAGAAGGAGCTTTGCATTAATTGCCGTATTCCATTTTAGTGTTGACCCTTTTGGCACCTGAAAGGTGGTGCATAAGGGATTGCGAAATAAATGCGGGGGTTAAGTAGCAGAACTGGAAAAGAGCTGATAAAAAGAGGTAGGCATGCTCCACTCAAAAGAGAGCTCGATTGGCAGATACCTTGAGTACAGCTGTCAAATATATCGAATCGATTGAAAGCCAGGTTATCGACACTCAAATGTAGATATCCGAAAATGCTTTTACAATATGAAAATATGCGCAGTTGATCAATAATATGTCAAGGTATATATATTTAAAACAGATTTTTTAAAATAATAGATTATCGATATTCGCAAAACGCGCGGAGTTTTCGACAAAATGATATAAAAGCGTACCATGTATGGAATACATTCCTAATCTGAAGATCCAGATCTGGTTAGATGGACGCGACTGTTTACCGTGATGAATACTATACGTTGTTTATTTGGTTGGAAATGCTTCCTTCTGGCTGTTGCATTTTTATTATACCCGTTTAACCAATTTTCTATGGATATAAAAATAACTTAAGACCAAATCTTTGCAAATATAATGAAAAAGTTGTTTGGGCCTGCAGTTTGTTAAACGATTAAGTTTTTTTTGTTGCCAAGTATTCGGAAGAAAATGTTTTTATACGTTGATAGCAATGGAATTACGAAACGACAAAAATGGTATGGCTATCACTTATCTTCCACAATTTTGGATAAACTTAATTAATACATATTTGATTCTAAATTTATAAAATGAGTGCTAAGCTCAAATAGAATATGGAATTTATCATATTAAAATGTTATTTATATTTTTTCAGTCATTTTGAGGCTGTTTATCGATTGGTCAAATTGTGTCTGCGACTTGCACATGTATGTGTATTTAATTTGTAACTTACACACACACACACACACACTTAAGCATATGGTGTACTGCATGCAGCCTAAAGTTGTGCTATTAATTAATTAAATTTTGAGTATGACAGCGCAGTCGCCGTGGTAAGTTCTGGTGCACTATTAATCCTTATTAATTATATGCTGCCTGTGGATTAATAGCTTGTTTTGCGTGTTGGCATGCGCCCAAGAAACACACACACATACATACATACACAAACACATTCACAGAGTTACACAAATCCACGCATACATGACTGCATCGCTGCTCAAAGTCAATTGTAAGTTGTGGTTGTTGTTGTTACTGCTGCGAATGGGGGACATTGATAGGCCTTTGCACACAGCGGGAGAGCAACACCATACCAACCCCCCTCACCCCTCATGCAAGCCCACTTAACAGCCCGCTTTGACTGTTCGTGACAGTTGAGACAGCGACTACAACTCAATATACTCCCCCCAATTAGAATATGCTCAGTCCAGCTGCATGCATGCGAAGGCTTTAAATTGCTCCAGTTCATGGTTGGGAGACATGATATTGATAAGACCCATTTAAACTTTGAAGCATGTCACTCTTCAGTAACTTATAATTATCAAAGATCGCTACCATATACCATTTAAACTCTATATGTAGATATATAATTTCAAGAAATTTGTAGTGATTTATTTAGAATACAAACGAACGAAAACCTTAAATATTTCAGAGCGATTTATATTTTAGGAATGTTTTATTGCAATCAGGTCGATTTTTTCGAATTGCGACTAAGAGCTTAACCTCTTTACTTTTTCCGAAGGACTATGATTGCTTAAATTTCTTTCTTTATTATAAGTAATAATTCAGAGCTGCATTTAGTAGCTTAGTGTACTTAAAAACTTTAATTTTAGCTTATGGAGCACAGAGTATTAGGTTTTGATAAGCTAGAATATAGGTTGGTCACATCAATTTAATGTAAACATGTTGAAAACTTTTCCTGCTTTGCTTTTAGTTAGTCCCTGTGGGGAAAGTGCCTAAAATGCTTTCAACAACTTTCTGTGAGTGGCATTAAATAAATACGCCCAACGATTTGTCGAGACAAACAAATCGTTATCTTTAAAAATCTTGAATAAAAACCTCCAAGGGGCATGAAGTTCTGAAGTTAGTTACTGGTAAGTCAACTTTATTTCCATCAACTTTGTAATCAATAGCCAAAGAAGGCAAATAGTAAAGTAAGAATTAAAAAAGAATAAAAAAGAAATGGACAAATAAGTTAATCAATTTGCTTGAAGCAGGTAAGGCGTGATAATTACGTGTAAACTGTATTCAAGTGAAGTGCAAACAGAGAGATGCAATTAGACAAGCTGCCATGGCAATTTTATAAACTTCATTGCGAGCTTTTTCAGTGTCTAACGACATTTACACGACTTTGTTGTACGGTTTCTAAATTTCTAGTTATTGGGATAAGCTTGAAAAATTTCAAATATAATAAATAAAGGTAGTGTTAAATAAATGTGCAAACAATCGAAATACTTGTATCTATGATATATTTTTTAATATTGAATAGAATACGTTTATAAACAAGAAATATTACAATTAATAATATGGCTATGAGCTTCAATTAGAAAAAATTTAAGTTTGTATTAAAAAAGAGATATAAATACGCAGACAGTTTTACTGATCTTAGTAGCAATCCGTTGCTTGTATTTATATACTCGTAGAGTTCGAGTTTATCGCTTGAAAATTACTATTATCATCCACTCCGCGCATTGGCTTCCATTTTATCAACTCTCATTTTATCCAATTAAATATTTGACGTCAATCAGTCGCCCAAGAAGATTTCCATTAACTAGGCCGTATTGACTCATTTACACTATATATTTATTTATTTACTCTGAACTTTTCATGATTGCATTTTATTTAAATTCAATTTAGTAGTCAATTGAAAGCATTTTTTTGAACAGTATTTAACGTTAATTAATTGAAACTTCAACTGGTTATGTTAAAATGTTTAACCAATCGATGGATGGGACAACAGTAATTAAGACAAGCTCATGGAATCCATATACAATTTCAAAATACGCCTGTATGTTAGTGTAGTGAAATTTTTATTTATTTGATTCGCTCATAATATTTGATAATATTTTGGAGCCAAAAAAAGAAAGAAAAAAAATTTAATGCTCTTCATGACAATAAATTACTGCTTTGTTTCTTTCCTATTAATTGTTTTCTGATAACAAATAATGTAATTGATTGTGTTATCAATGAATATTTTATATTTTTATCACAAGTTTAGTAAAATCGCGTGAAAATTAATTAAAATGTAACACAAAGTAACACAAATTAAATAATAAATGAAAATTATGTTTTCTAATTATTATATTTTTTTCTTGGCCACTTTTCTTTTATGCGTAATTAAAAAAAACATATTTTAAGCATTTTATTGATCGAAATTGTTGCTTTTTTCATATTATTCAAAAGCTTTTTTTTTTTGAGAAAAAAATTATATGTAAAAATAACAAAGTACAAAAAATTGGAAAGCAAGAAAATTCAAAATTAAAATTATATATGACATATTTAAACATTTATGATAAAAAAGGGAAAAATATTTGAAAATATATGAAACTTATTCTATTTTAAATAGCAGCAATTACATATGTAAATTGTCTAAGCATCTTAAACCTCAGAAATTACACAAACAGGTTGCCCCAACAATTTAGAATTTTTCAAATAATAATACAATTGCATTTAAAATAATATGCGGCCCACTACTGAACGAGTAAACGCCCTTTGCCTTCTGCTGCTGTTGCTGCTGCGGCTTGGCCAGATTGTCACATAAATTCTGGGCCAAAACAACAAACATAAAGGCCATATATTTTTCAGTAAGACAGCCAGGGACAACAAAAATTCTGTGCCTCGAGCAGGAGCAGGCGGCGTGGCACTTTGTCCTGCTTCCCTTTGTCCAGGCAAACGCCTCCGATGCAGTTGCAATTTACTCATTTTTCTCTTACGCACACCCGATGGCAATTTACTTTCAACACATTTATGCACACAAACACAAACAAGCACCTACATACACACATACACACATGCGGCATGTAATTGTATTGTATTTTCGAGCATTGCCATTGCAGTAAAACAGAGCGAGAGTGAGAGTGAGACTGAGAGGGAGAGATGGGGTAGGAGAAAAACCATTAAAGCAACAGCTTAAAACTAAAACAAAAGTGTGAAAATATTGAAAGCTTGCTTACAACTGGCCGAACTGGCAAACTGCACACTGTACAGTGCACACTGCAACAAGAACAACCACAGCAACTTTCTGCCTGCCCAGCTAGTAAAGTTATTACAGTTGAGTTCCACAGTTTTGCAGTTCTATAGTCAGTTGCCAAAGGATATTCGCAAGAAAACGATGCTTTCAACATGAAATACTTTTTGTAAATAATGTGTTGCACACACACATCTATGTAAGTATACAAACACACATGCATATATGTTCACACACCCGCATACCTACGCACTCTAGTGTAAACGTAGCCTGTGCTAATGGTGCTGACAGTTGCTCATTCGCTCATTGGTGCATGATGTTTATGCGCATAGCCTACAAAAAATATAAATCTATTAAGAAAACTTTTTCAAAATTCTAATTTTTCAAATTGATCAATAATTCTTCAGATTTTGTTTCTCTGAGAGCTAAATATTTAGGCAATCATTACATTAAAATCTGAATTTTTGATTGTTCCCCAAATAATATTTAACAATTTTGAAACTGAAATTCAAATTTACTTACCTGTCAATCACTGCATACCTTTTTGATAATTTCCCCATAATTTGTACAGGATATCTGCTGGCTTAACAGGTTGAGTTCTAAATGTGGTCTTGTTATTATTTTAGTTGCTTTCATTTTACGCCCAGGCATATAATTTTTATATAAGCACAAAAAACGAATGGAAGCAAAACGTCTTTAAGTGTTTTTGAACGGCTGCACTATAAATTCTTTTAAAGCTCTTAAGCCACAGCAGAAAACAAAGCGTGAATATAGAGATAGAGAAAGAGAGAGAGATAGAGAACCAAGAATATTCAGAGAGAGAGAGAGAGAGAGAGAGAGAGAGAGAGAGATAGAATTGTAGAAAATGTGAATTTAGGGTTAATCTGTGCAGTATGGGGTATGGGTTGGGTGCAGAGGTAGGTTTGCAGCCACCCTCCTAGCATTCATCATGAGTGCTTTGCTGCTTAGTACTGAGGTTAGACCCTGGGGATAGTAGCCTAAAGCCAGCCGCATTGACCAATCTATGAATTTGGCTTAGCCAAGGAGGCATCTCTGTGCCCTGTGTTGATGGCCTTATAAGCCCTCACAAAAAGAGAAGTTTGAGTGGCCGTTAATTGAGGCTTGTGTGGCTTATGTGGTCAATATATTGTGGACATATAGTAAAGTGTTTTAAATTGATGCAATAAATGCGACTATAAATTTGTTAGTTATGCAAATAATGTGGCCATCGAGCTTCATAAAACTCGGTTGCTGAATCAAGTTCATTTTACTTCCACTGAAAAATTTGACATTTTGAAAAAGATAAAAATTCTTTAATGTATGCATTCTAGGAGGGGAGCATGGCAATATATTGCAACATGAAGCAAGTCAACAGCTGCGTTTCAAGATACGTAAAAGAAAAGTTCAATTGTAAAAGGCTAAAAATACTCACAGAAATATTTTACTAAATGTAATTTATGCTGAAATCGTCAGCATTTTTTAAAGATTTGCATATCTGTTTTATGAAAGTTTCTTTTACTGAATTTCATCAGTATAATAGAAACTGTGGGTTAATCAAAATTCTGAATGAATATATAATAAAACTTTGTTTTAGCGAGGAACTTGTTCTATTGCTGGCCAAAAACTGTTAAGATTTAATTCAAATTTCCTGTCAAGCGTTATTTCTAAAAAGCCAAGCTACAAATAACACAGGCCCAATTATATCAAAGTGTTCTACGAAATGCACATTTTGGCCGCTTAACACCAATTGACTTGAATATGTATGTGCTTCGAGTTGGTAACGCGACTTGCAATAAAGTCCCTGTGTAAATAAATTTGATGTAATTAAAATCAAATATCGTGTGATTTACGAGAAATATGCCTCAAATTTCAATTTAGATGTGTAGCTCGAACAATGCACTTGCTTTACAGCAAGGCAGGCAGACACGCTGAATTCGCCCTGGAGGAGGCAACGTGTGCTGCCACTGTTACTTGCAACCAGCAACTGCAACTGAGCCTGAATGCAAACTATTGTGTTTAATTGTAAATATTTTCACACACACCTGACACCACACGCAAACAAACAAATAGCGAGTAACTGAGATAGAAATGGGCCGAATGTATGTGTTTAAGAGAGAGAGAGAGAGAGAGAGAGAGAGAGAGAGAGAGAGAGAAACCAAGAGACAAAGAGGAAGGTGGAGGCGAAATGTTCGTGCATTGATTTTCGCCTCAAGGTGTTGGAATTACACAAATTGCAATTTATTTGTTTTGCAAACCAAAACCCAAAAACTGCAACCCCCTCACTGATTAATATGTCTTGCGTTGTGCTTGTGTGTGTATTTCTGTTTGCATTTAACTGGCATTGAAGATGAAGAAGAGGAGGGGTTGCGAGGAGGAGGATAAGCAAAGGGGTAATCTACGTTACTGATATGCATGACCTAGACAAATATTGTGCGTTTGCAAGCACTTTGTCATCTGAGAAGCTGCTGTCCAATGCTCTAGTCATGGCTAGAGAGTTCTGGCGTACCAAAAGGACACATTTGTTATTTTGAAATATTTTGTTGATTTTGGCCACACTTGCTGGAAGACTTTACCGTTGCTCGAGTGTAAGGCATTTGAGGTTTCCATTTGGCTAAAAGCTGTACACACACACAAACACACACACACATACATTGGTGCATACATAACTCCAAGTGGCACACTAATTGTTGACAAAAAAAAAACGAAGAAATTCCAAATCCATTTCACATGCTGAGCAATTGGTTTACCCTGGCGTATGAGTGATTTCATATTGAATTATGGCTTTTGATGTTTGATTTTTGTCTTCGTTACGCTTTGCAAAATCCTTAATAGATTTATGTTGGCCAACGATTGACAACCAGACTAATCCAATATGCAAAACTCTTTTTACTACCATTATACATCTTCTCCCGGTGCCCCCATACCTTTGGTCTCAGTTCGACAAGCAATTGCAATTGTCCAAGTGTTCAATTTACGAATGGAAAAAAGTTTCACTGTCAGCCAGTTGCCAGTTGCCAGTTGCTAGTTTGCCAGTTGTCGAACGGCTTTTTGGGCGCCGCTTTGCGCTCCGCCTTGCTCATCCGGTTTTTGCGGCACTTTGCCAAGAAAAATAGAAACGTTGCCCAGTTTTTGGGTATACAAAGCGACCAAATTAGTGTTAAGCGTGTGAACAAAATGCAAATATTACACAGCTCATTAAGCTCCAATTGGATTTTAACACTGCACCGTTGGCAAGCGAATGGGAAGCTTAACACAGCAGCAAGCAACATACCTCTGAGAGCGGCAGATTAGTGTGTAGAGATACGAATAAAATCGATCGTTTCCCTTGTGATATATATTAAAATTAAGTCTTAAGAATACTACCCACCACTCACATATTTTTTTAAATAGACTTTCATACAACATTTTAAAGTATTCCACTGAATTGTGGGTGGAAACGAGGGTATTTGCCCAAAGCGAACTAAGAAAATTAGCAGCTTTTTGTTTTAATACTGCTCTAGAAAACTACAATATATTCTATAGGCCGATAACATTTTATCAATTAAGCCTCTTATTCTGTAGAAGTTTTATTTTGAATTTCACACACGTTAAAGTTCAAATTGGATATTTCGTCAACACCATGAGATCCAATGGCACACACATACCTTCCTCTTCATCTCCATCAGTCTCTATTTTAAGCCGAAACTGCGCCCAAAATAATCGCACATCGACTGTCAAAACAATTTTCTAATTCCAGATTCTGTTTGCCTGCAGCTTCGACTCGTTTCATTGGGGAGTTATGTGTTGGGTGCACCCTAATATGTTATGCCCCCAGCTTCACTGTTAATTTACGTTTAATGAATTTTAATTGGTCCAGCAACGACAAGAACAACATCCACAGAAGCAACAAACAAACAACAACAATCGCTCACGTACACCACAAAGCGACCAACAGTCGCGTCACCCAAAATGACCCAAGCAAAATTGACAAATGACATTGCGACAGAGCCCCTGGAAAACGAGCGTCCAAACGCACAGAATTGAAGCTAAAACTTTTTTTCCTCTTTTTTTTTTGAGCGCATTTCGAAAGTTGGGGCATCTATGTATATTGAGGGCCAAACACGCGCTTGCTGTTTACTAATCAAAAATTGCAAACACGTTTTATATTGGCAACACAAAAGTCATTTATTCAATTTGCAAACCAGTTTTACGTTGCGTAATCTAATGAAAAAGGTCGCCGAATCGAGTTGAGTCAAGTCGAGTCGGGCCCATTTTTTAGGACTATTAATTTAGATATATGGCGGCTAGTTGTGTAAGAACCTCTCTGGCTGACTGCCAAAATTCGTGTTCGAAGCTAAACATAAACCCAGTTAGTAACTCTAATCGAGTGAGCTCGACGAGCACTTACCATGGACCCAAGTATGTGCGAAAGGTCGTAAGCATCTTAGATTATTGATATCGTTATTAAAATTTCGAAAATATACTGAAAGCATAGCAAATTATTGATCAAATGAAACAGACTTGATAAACAACCCGTAAATGGAATTTCAATGTGTCACCAAGAGTCATAGTATCTAAGATCGACATGATCATAAAAACTGGCTTAAGGAAAGAAATGTATGCCTTAAGAGATCAGATCAGGTCTGTCTGTTACATACTTTGTCAATTTCATTATACCCTTCTTTTCAATAGTGCTTAGGGTATAATAAAGTCAACACATATTTTTAGTTCAAACTTAAAATAATAAACGAATGACGTCAGGGCATTGGCAACAAATATGTATAAGTAAATGTTATTGAAAATTGGTGTGCCACTAAAATATAGCAAAAATTATAGCATATATAAGTGAGTGATTATTATAGCCAAGAGGAAAACCGAACTGCCCAATAGCAGAACAGAAAAAATATAAAACATAAAATAAAAAAGTTGGATTGCATTTATAGAAGAGAAAGAAAATGAATAAAACACAGCACAAATTATGACAAATAAAGTTCAGATAGTTAGATATAAAATAAAACTAAATTAAATTGCATGCGTTTAACAAACGTAAATATTAAATTTTATAGCTGAAATTGAAACGGCATTCCCGAAATACGAGTTTTATTTATCCAGACTATAGACTACAGATAGCAGCGGGCGGGCTGGGGAACAGACGTCAACTATTAGCGATTGTGAACATGAAAAACAGATATGCAAACGTGGCAAACAGCCACAGTGCTGCGCCATTGTGGCATGTTGCAAAAGGGCGGTGCACAGTATTCGGGTGCTGGAGGGTTTGGGGAAGGCGTTACGAAAAACCAATAAAGTGCTTAAATTTGCTACCGTACATTTTAATGGGCAAATGAAACAATTTTGTAGCGAGCCAGACAACACACATCTGCAGCAGCAGAGCTGAACCCCAAAAATGCCACGCCTTATTCAAACACACCGCCCAATCCCCTCCCGGTTCCATCCCTTCCATATGCAGATTAAGCGCGCATTTAACAATTTACGCTGCATACACTTAGGCGCGGCGGTGCAGTGCCCCATAAAAGGCTTCAACAAAACTTTCGTTGTTGCCTGTCACTCGTTGTTGTTGCTGCTGCTATTTTTGTTGTTGTTGCATCAATAAATTAAATGCAGATTTTCATTTTGGCGCCCAGCACACGCAATCCAATGCGCCATGCCCCCAGAGTTGGAACCAATGCCCCGTATTTCGTCTGTCACTCTCGATTGCCGGTTGCCGGTTGCCAGTTGCCGGTTGGCATATTCGCCAAAGTTTGCCACAGTCGCTACAGTTGCTAGTTAGGCGTGGCATGCAAATTGTAACATACAGTTAATTATTTTGCACAGGTTGCTTGCGAACGCACCCATTTCCCATTGCTGTCCAATGTATCACATTGAGCTCCACTCAGTGGCAACTTCTTCGCCAACTAACTAATTGAAATATAACAGTCTACTTCCGCTCACCCCACTTCTCAATCACCGTTCCCTCTCCGCCCTCTTGTTTAATTAAATGAGGTAAAAATGGCCCGCAGAAGCGACTTCGTTGTGTTAAATTGCATGTAAAATTTCATTTAACATTAAACTTAAAATAAACTGCTCTTAAGTTGATGTCTTCGAGCTATCTGAAACTTTATTATCAAACTTACTTGAACATATAGTTTAAAGTGTCAATGAAAAAACGAGAATTAAAGTTCCGAACTGAACAGTAATGTGAGCGAGCCAACAACAGATTTTATATTTAAAAAAAGACTGAAAAATCATTAAATTTAATTTTTGATTGAAGCGAGCGAAAACCAGATTAGTAGATAATAAAGCAAATAATTTATTAATATTATTTTGACTACATGGTTTATTAATATGTGATGCAATATATGTGAAATTAACGAAATTAAAGTGAAATACAATTACAATTAAAATAAATGTAATATATTTTTAAATCCATTTACTTTTATTTTTGATTTGTAAACATTTAAATTTCCAGATTTTTATAAGGAATTTCCTATTCTTCTTCACTCACTCTTCAATCAGTCTTTGAGATTTGATCATCAAATTTCACTGGCCGGAAAATCCAAAACCAAATCGAAGTTCAAAACACGAAAATTGAGTTCAGACTCAGCGAAAATTGTGCGCCAAGTGCGAATCGTGTTTTCACGGAATGAACATGTCTTGTCAAGCTATTTAGGGGCGGTAGGGGTGACTAAAGTGCTCTGTAGGGGTAACTAGAAACCGAATAGGATAGACGTACTAGATATGGTAAGCGGGTGTTGGCCAGGTGTGGGATGGCAGCACACAGGCTAACCAAATCCAATTGACCAGCACAGGAAACCGAAAATGGGTTCGATAAATTCAAATGGGAGGTGAGAGATAGCGCGAGAGAGAATGAGAGAGAGCGAGAGAGAGAGATAGTGAGCGAGATAGAGCGAATTACAGGTACGTGTGATAAATAAGGTTTTGTTGGCCGAGAACTTTGCTTTGCTTTTGCCAAAAACGTTGCGTACTTTCATTTTCATTCTGCGCTCCGTTTGCGTCCTTGTCATCGTTTTACCTGACAGCCATTTGAACTACACAACTATTTTCTTTCAGATTTCTGTGTTTCTCCTGTGTTTGGTTTTCTGTTTGCCTGTTGCCCTCAATGTTCCATTTTTCCGAATATTCCTCTTCAGCTCTCTTTGCGGTCGTAGGTTTTTTTTTTGTGCTTTTTTTGCTGTTAGCAAAATTTGCATTTGCGTAAGAGAAGCAAAGATTTGCGGCTATTGCAACGCAACGTTGCAGCTAACGTTGATGTGTGTATCAATTTACCAAAGACTACGACTGTGATCCGATTGCATTTTCGGTTCAGTACAGTTTGGTTTGGTTTGGTTTTGGTATTGATATTGGGGATTGGCACGTTGCAGACTTTAATGTTTGTCAGGGCAAACATTTTCCTATTGCCTGACCGCACAGATAAGTCAATTGGCATTCTATCTGATTGCTGGTTTTCTGGTGAGTCGCCAAAATGTGCATTGGTGTGTGAGCGTGTGTGTGCTTCTCGTTTGTATGTGTATCAAAAGTGAAAAAATAAAGATTAAGGCAAAATTGAGGTATGCTGGCTGCACTTGCTGCAATTGTTAAATCATTTTCGTGAGGATTCAGCAGCAGCTTACTTAAAAAGAAATAAGTAAAATTGTAAGTAAATTTGTGTCCATCAAAAATTATTAAGTACATTATTTGTTTTGTTTAAACTGAAGAGAAACAAAAAAATGTAATTCAATGCTATTTATCTACGTAAGTTATGAATTTAATTCAAATTGGCATAAAATGTACGCAGAATAATAAAAAAAAAATGTATTTCACTCACTCACAATTTTAGAAAGCGTAAAGTATTTTTATTTTTACCTTGGAAGCAGATACCATCAAAGACTGCCTTTGCAACAGATTAAATGTTGAAATTCGGCTTTCAAGGAACCCTCGAAATAACTTCCACAGCCACTTGCATCTGCAGCTCATACCTTTCATTCCAAACATATCATACTTTGTAGCTGTAATTTCTTTGAGCGCTCTCTTAACGACTTTTCACAAAAGTCATAACCTACAAGGCGCAGTCAAATACACACAAACACACACACACACACACATGCAAGCACAGAGAAGCCAAGAGAATGACGCCAAATTCGGCTTAAGTGCAAACAATTAAAAGACAAACAACTCAATGCCAGCACACACCCACAAACACACACACACACACACACACAAATTCAGACAGCAGGCGTGGGAACATTTTGCGACAGCACCAAAAGTTTTTGACAGCTCAAAAGTCACGACGACAACTGAGGCACAGTCTTCATTTCTTTTCATTTGCGTTTCTCTCTTCGCCTTCGTTTGTTTTTTTTTTATTATTATTTTTTTGATACCCTCACCAAATGTGCAAACGCGCATTTGGCTTCGTCTGTGATTTGTTCTGGGGAAAAAGAAAACAGATTTTATCTATGGTTCTTCTTCTTTCCATCTGTCAAGTATTTCAAGAGAGTTTCAGATTTATTCCAGAAACTGCTTAAGCAAGGAAACTAAATGATAAAAAAAAACTTCTTTAAATCAAGTCATCAGCTAAGCATGTCCAAAAATAATTGCTAACATTAAAAATTTGCTTTCAATAATTATTTTACATAAGATACTTTTATAACTAGGCAGTTTTTATATTTTATGCATATCATAAAATTTCGATTGATTGCCTTAAAATTTGATTTGCTTTTTATTTACTTATTTTTGTGAGAAAAAAATGAAAATATTAATTTTACTTATGCAAAAATCTACGTATCTACGTAATCTACGTTATTACCATCCGCATAGTTGCAAGCGATCCTCATGGCAGCCAGTGGCATATGCTGTTTCCTACAGGAAGTGGATGGCTTATGCGTGTCAACATTCAGCTTGATTATTTACAGTCATGCCAGAGCAGATAGGGCAGAGAGCCCAGTCAAGTTGTCACCTGCCACTTTCCACCTAACGCACGCAAGTCACTTTTGCACCTTTTCAAGTCATTTCGGTTGCCAGAAATATGCTTTGCATTTAAATGGCATTTTCTTTTTAACCTTAATTTTGCAGCGCTGCTTTTCTGCATATTTTAAGTGTGTGTATGCGCTATGTGTGTGTGTGTATAAGGGCATGTCTCTGTCTCGGATGCTGTCATCTGCGTTGGCATTTCATTCAATCTCAATCATTTCTACAGCTTCAGCGTCAACATTCCAGGTAATAAAATGCCACACAATCTGCGCGTGCCGCAATTTTGATTTTTCAGCCCAAAACACACACACTAACGCAACGAGATAGAGAGAGATGTGCGGTGGCACAACCAAAGAGCGCATAAGCTCAAGCCTTGGCTAATCTTTCAGCGACCAACAGACCGCAAATTAGCACAACGCGGAAGGGGCAGCATAGATGGAGCCGTGGTTGATGGTGGGTGTGGGGAAAATATTTTGACCTAGCCTCGTGCATTGATGATGATAACGTGGCCGCTGTGGCTGTTGCACTTGCTGTTGCCCGTCTGCGTTGCATATTCACGCTGCATTAGCTGCTGAACAGGCACAACAGCTTATGGGGCAGGGGTTAGATAGCAGGCAGCAAAAACCAAAATGCACTGTCATGGAATTGCGTGCGGCATTTGTTGCCGGCATCGGTTGATGCTTTTGACACGAGCTGCTGATTTTGTAACACACTTCACATTTTGTAGTTGTTGCTCGCTCTCTGTTTCTCTTTCGACTGCGGCTTCGGTTTTGGTGGCTTAAGCGCTGCCCCGTTAAACATACGCTAATCTGAATATTTTGAGAGCACTAAGAATGACACTGGACTGCCCAGATAGAAAGTGTTATAGAAAAAGATAGAAGCAGTGCTTAAAAAATTGCATTCGATATCAGCGCTTGCTGATTACTTAAATTGAATCAACTGTCAACGGTAATCTACAACTGTTCTACTCTCTGTCCACATTAAAGTCACTTCAATATATTCCATCTTCAATTTATCATATATACTTGATAATTACCCTCTTACAAGTAATTCCCGTAATAAAAGCAAATCAATTAAGGTAGACTTATGAAAAGCCACATACTTCAAACTCAAGCGACTTTTATGCAGCTCATAAAACGGGAGAAAATCTCTTCATTTTCACCTGACAGTCATGCACGTGCCTCTGACTCACAATCAACTGCAAATGCCGCACAATGAAAATTATATCTTTTATTAGCACAATGAAGTCATAAACATTTCAACAGTTAACCCTGGCAAAGTCAACAAGTCAGCAACAGAGATGAAATCTACAGTCGCACCCAACTCTTTATCCCCCCACCAACTCTCTCTCACTCTCTCTGTCTCTGTGTCTGTCTTTTCCTACACACACACACACACATTCAGACACCGGCACTGTGATAAGCGATCAAAAATCCACATTTACATGCAACGCTGCGAGTCGCTGGCGCAAGCGGAAGCGGAAGTGCAGCAGTAGCAGCAGCAGCAGCAGCAGCGACAGTAGTAGCGCTAATATAATATCAAAAATGACTTCGGGGGCGTCGGCAAAAAGTTGCATCTGGTCACAAATCATCTTATGGTGTGTGGGGTGCTGTACACGTGATGCAACCCACTACTGAGCCAGTGTTGTAAAATGCTAACGAGCCGAGGCAAAATGACAAGCTTTGTTGCCCTCATCGTCCGCACCGCTTTTGAGTAACTTTCAGACATAGCCCCTTGTTTCTGCTTTGTGGCCTGCAACTAATTTGGCTGCATTCGCCGCCGACGGCATCTTCATTTGCGTGGCCTAAATGGGGTGTTCCCGTAAACTGTTGGAAAATAAGCAATTTGGAGTTTAATTTAGATTTATAAAAGAATAGAATAAAATCAAACTTTATACACTTAGAAGTATATAAAAGATGTATTCCTCAAACTAAAGATTTGAGGGGCATTAAAAAGAAACAAACTCATGCATTAATAGCAAAAAAATATATATATTTATTATTTGCAATTTATACAAGCTTAGACGCATCAAATGTGATTCGGAGTAGATATCACTTTCCAGCACAAATGATTACAGCTCACAGCACAATTGGGCTTTGAGTTTTTGGGGGCCAGCTGCAAGTTGCACCTTTGCCAGCTTCTGTAGAAGTTGCAGCTATAAAATTCCAATTTAGTCTGCATGCGCGACGACTTTCTTGGCAGTCAAATACGCCTCCAGCCCCTCGCCCCCTCCTGAATCCCACCAACATTCACTCCGCCGGGCTTCAGGCTGTTGCCTCTGCTGTCTTTTGGCTGCTGTTTCTCTTTCTCGTTTTGGTTTTTACTTCGACTGGTTTTCCACTTTTCGTCTTTTCCTTCTCGTTTTATTTCTGGTGCAATTTTATGTATTTTTATGGTAGGTTGCTGCCGCTGCCGCTTGGCCCGGAAAACGGAAACCGAAAATTGCTACTTATTATGTTACTAACTTTGTGTTGCAGCAACGTTGCGCTGCTCCCTACCCCCCGTACCTCTCCCCGGCTCATCCTGCTGCTGCTTTTGCTTTTGCAAACTCCGCAACTCTGGCTCAAACTCAACTCTTCTGTGCTGTTGTTGGCCCGTTTGGCTCGTGTGATAATGTCAGGTTTTGTTAAAATTAAATTGCATGTCTTGCTGAGTTGAAGTTAAATTATTGCCTCCAGCTTCCAAAGGTGTGGATATGGCTTGCTTTCCTTCTCTCTCTCTCTCTCTCTCCCTCTCTCTGCGCGAACTAGAGATGAAGTTACGCCTAGAGAGCGAGAGAGAGAGAGAGAGAGAGAGAGAGAGAGAGAGAGGGGAAACCTTCAAAGAGTTGGAAAAACGTGAACGCATGAATATATCCTACTCTTAGCAGAATCTTACAGAATTTTTAGTACTCATAAGCAAATTGGGGATGAGTCAAAATGTTGAGTAGCTTCGAGCAAGAATAACCAAAAGCACTTGCAATCAGACAAAAATTGTTGCTACACAAAAGTGTAGTATTCGAATATTAGAACAACAACCACGAAAAATACTTCTCAAAATTAGGTTGTGTGTGGTTTTGAATGCTTCAAAGAGTTTGCACAGTAATCGCACTTCCGACATGTTAGTCAACCCTTTTGGGGAGCACCTGGCCAATCCATTAATTTACCAAAACAACAACATTCCTAAAACGCCATTTGACACACTCCTTTTATGTGATATATACATACTTTTTGGCATTGCGGGATGTCTGAAAATATAAAGATTTTCGTTAGCTCCACAAAGTATGCAGCAGATTTTTTCTTGGCACAGACTCCACATGATGCCAAACAAAACAAACTAAATGTGTGGCAACACAATGAGCCTCGCTTCCAGGGAACCATCGCCGATTTTTGCAGGCGCCATCAGCGCCACAATGTATGTGTACGTTTCTGTTGTTGTTGTTTGTCGGTTCTTTTTTTTTTTCTTTTCTGTTGTTGGGCACACGCTGTGATTTTTACCGGCATTACGAAATATTAACATCGCAAATGCTAAAAACGACACCGCATGTGGCGTGCATGGGCAAGAGAAATGGTAATGGAGTTAAAAATAGCGTCGGTTGCCATTGACGGGGGTAGGTGCGAGGTGCAAGGTGCATGGTGCGACTACAGCGGGGGGTATACGCATTTGCGTAACGAATTGGCACCTTAAAGCTCAATTTGCATAATAACTCAAAGCGAAGGACTGCAAGATAGTTAAAGCATAGTTGAAAACTAGTTAAAGCACGAGTTGTCTGCAATAAGGTTGGAAGATAGCGACTGCTCAACATTAAAGAACAATATGGAATATGGCATATGATTATATAAGAATATAAATAATGTAAAACTTTACAAAATTTAAGAAAATATATCTGCAACAATGTTTAAAACATATTTTAAAAGACAGTTGACTGCATAGCTTTTATTATTATGAAATTAAACTTCACTGGACTCAGTTTTTATAATGCAATATTGTCTGTTTTTCTGCAATAAAAATGATAAGTCTATGGAAACAATTTCCAATAATAATTTCTGAATAAACCTTTTGCAATCCATCGATTGAATTGAAATTTCCACATTACGTCTGATACATCTGTGATATAAGTGCCATAAAATGAAATAAATAAAGCGACATTACTTAAATGGCAATCAGACACGTTTGAAAATCCATAAAAGTGGAAATATGTTGCCAACTTCAGCACAGCAACACGCAGAACTTTCCGTACACATACTCACACGGAATGAGCCTTACAACAAACACGTGCACTTATTATTTACCAAACACGTGCCAAAGCCAGAACAACACGTACTCAATTTAGAGCCAGACGATAGCAGAGTCCAAGGGGTAACTAAGCGGTTGGCATTTCGAATAGAGCGACAAATATTGGGACAGTTTTTATTATCCAGCAAAGGATACACCAACACCCAAGGAAAATAAATTAAACTCAAATCAAAATATAACAATAATCCCAATTAACAAGAAAGCGGAGTTATCTTAGGCAAGCCGAAGTTGACATACCCCAGTGTTCAGTGTACGAATCAATTGAATTTGTTTTTTTTTTTCATTTCAGTTATCGTTTTACATTTTATTAAAAAATATTGTCGTATTTATCAAATATTTAAAAGGAAAGTTTTCGGCTTAAAAAGGATAAAAAAAAGATTTGTGGATGTTAAGCTAATGGATTTCTGTGAATATGAGACAATAAAATTCGGACAGACGTATAGATAGACATGACTATATAGATTCGGCTAGTGATGCCGATCGGGAATCTGTATACTTTATGGGGTCGCCAACGTCCCCTTTTATGAGATGCAATCTTGAAAACAAAAGTATAACACTCTTTACAAGGGTATAAAGACTATTGTCAAAAAAAAGTTTGAGGCACATCTTGACAGCATACTGAACATATTCCTTGATTTAGTTTAAAAGTACTTTTCTTATTTATTTGCACAACAAGAATTGTTTTGGCCTGCTGCAAAGGTCATGTGACACTCACACGTTGCTTATACGCCACGTGCTGCGGCCGGCTTAGCAAACCCAAGTCAAAACGTTCACACACACATACACGCACGTCACACACACACACACATGTTTGCAGGCCCGTCTTCTGTGTCCTGTCTATTTTTGTCGGTTTGTTTCTGTCTCTTTTTTGGCTGCTGGATGTTGCTTCCGCATACGTGCAAAACATTCCCTGGCAAAGATTTATTATAGAGCCACGTGTTGGGCAGTTGCCCCAAAAATGTAACAGGCAAATCTATAGATTTCAGTTATGTAGTGAGTAGGCAAGGTCAGTGTATAACTCACCCAATATTTTGAAGACGAGCATGACAAGTTAGGGGAGTTGACAAGTTTTGAGGCAAGGAAAAGAGCTTACATTTATTGAATGATATAAAAAAAGTTTATTATAGGTCGCCAAGAGGAAATAGTATCATGTTAAAAATATTTGTTTACATTCAATACTATTCTATGTAATCATCTTCAATTCGATAAATATAAGTCTCTTACTTAGTTAGTTAATTTATCCAAAATTTATCGAAACATCTTAGGTTATCTATTCAAAATTCGTCGTACTCATTATTTATTGTTATATATATGCAATCATAATTGTTATATATGCAATAAATGTTAAAGTTTAAGACTTGAAATTTTACACATTAAATTTTGAATAGTTTCTAAATAAATACCAATGTGTAAATATACTTAGAATTCTCCCGCACCCGACAGCGCATCGGTTGAAGGATAATGCGAGCGGAGCAACATGCAGCGTTCCCTGTCCACAAACAGAGTGCGTCGCTTGAGCATGATCTCTCGCTCCAGGGCACCGCGAACGCCAACGAGTGCATCCTTGGTCTCCTCCGCTGATTTGAGCTCCTGCAGCATGGCCGTCACGCTGCTCTGGATGGTGTGCACCTCGTCGATGAGACGCTGCTGGGCAACGTCGCGACAACTCTCGACATTGGGGCGAAAGCTGCGATTGTACATACGCGTCTGGGCGACCTTCATGGCAGCATCGAAGCTGCGGATACGTCCTTGAATCTGTTCGATACGCGTCTCGGTGTCGGCGAGATCCTGCAGGACGCGATGCAGATCGTTCTCGTAGCGCTTGACGGCCTCCTGCGTGCAATTGATGCGCGACATGAAGGATTTTTCAACAATATCTGCCTGGGTGCGCAAGTCCCTGGCTCCGTTAAGGAGTATGGCATTTAGGGTGCTGCGCAGCGCCGCAGATCTCTGGCGGCACTTCTCACACTCGTCCAGCGTCTCGAGACTAAAGTGTTCCCAGTACTTTTCCGAAGACTGCTCCGGCGGCTGTCGCATTGCGCCCACATGGAACATGATCATTCGCGATGTGTTGCTTAAGCCCAAATTTACGGTGTCTATATCGTATGCCTCCTGCTTGTCGCTCCAGTCGAGCTCCAGCCGTTGCTTGGCCGCACGATTTTCCATTTGCTGCGCATTAAAGTCGTCCAATGTCTTCTTCAATACCCTCTTAATTTCGGCTATCAGCGCCAGCTCATTCACCAGCTCCTCCTCGGTATGATCGCGCACAAGCTCCGAGTCCGGACGACCGCAACGCTTCTCAATGCACTCTTTCACTATTGACTCGGGCACACCCAGCACTACGAGTGTTCTGCGCAATCTATTGCGCTCCTCGTCTATCATAAAGACCTCATCCGTCATCGTCCTAATCGCAGTCTCCAACGTGCTCTTCCACTTGCAGATCACCTGTGATCGCTGCCTCAACTTGTCCGTTGTCTCGCTCTGCGTCTTGTTCACCATCGCTGTGAGTCGCTGATATTCCGTCGTTGAGCTGAAGCGATTTCTGCAGCAGAAATACGTTATTATTCATCAATTGCAGTTGAAAGATCATATAGACTACTTGTCGGCCTTATCCAGCACAGAGTTGACATATTGCACCGTCTGTTCATTTTTGGCGCGCCATTCATTCGAGCTGTAGCGTGTTATCGAGTATCTATCGACAACGGGGCGAGTGCCCGTTAGACCAGCCATCGGACTCCAGTCTACTCTGCCCGTGGCCCATGGTCCAATTGGTCCCATGGGTGTCATTGAATCCTTGTGGGGCAAATCGTCGCCAGGCTGCGGCAGATAACATGGTGGATTCTGCAGGTTATCCGCATCGGGATCAATCGACCGCTGTATCACAATAATCATATTCAAATTGTTATTATACTATCATCCATTCAATTACTCACTGCGAATTGCATCTCCTCTGTTTTGAGCGGTCTTTGGGCCTGTTCCTGCTGTATGTCGAGCAGCTGTTGTTGTTGGTTATCGACGCCAGCCTGCAGATCGGTCACCATTTGATGGTGCTCCTGCGCCGGCTCCACAGTTACCTTTTTCACGTACTCCAGTATCTCACGCTGCTCCTCGTCGGTGGGTGGCACTATGCCCACGGGAGCTGGCTCCCATTTGCGACGCCTTATTGGCCCCATCTCGGGTGGAGGGGCACAAATCAATGGTGCTGGACATGCTGACTTCGGATGAAGTTCAATGGTATCATTAATGCAGTCGTCGCCACCCGCATACAGATCTTTCTCCTTACAACACGCCATCTTCAAATGGTTCCACTCTTATAACAATAAAAAAATTAATACTTTTGTGTAACCTCCACGTTTTTTTTTCAACGTTTGTCAATTGTAACGAGCCAAACTTGTAAAAATTAGATTTTGTTTAAGGGTTGTAAATAAAGTGTTCAGGTTGCTTGGGTTATGAAATGAACTACAAAACATTGACGTTGCTGGGGTTACTTTCACATATTGGAATACTAATTCCTTTTACGAGGTTTCCTTGTTATATTTATTTCATGCTATTGTTGTCAAAAAATTCCAATATAGTTTACATTGCATACCGCGAAGAATATTTGAACACAACATTCGTACATATATTGCTCATAAGTAGTACAAATTCAAGTATTTTAATTGGATTCCAGATAATAAAGAAATTTTATAAAAAATCTTAATTCCCTTTTGAAAGTTCTAATTTATTTTTGAATGTCGATTGGTTAATTTCGCTTACTTTAAATTAGCGAAAAGTACGCGTTCTTAATCCCAAAGAGAATAATTTTGTATAAATATTGTTCATTTTCTTTTTATATTGTTGGAATAAAGTTATTCCAACTTGCTTCTACAGACATATCTAAAACACTTTTGTGTTACTTAAGAAATTTAATTAAAATATGCAAACATATTTTTTGCCAAGCATTTTCTAATCAAAGGACTAGGAGCAGTTTTTGAAAAATCTCCAACCAAATTCTTTGAATGTCTGGCAGCACAAAAACGCTAACCTTGAAGAGGAGCCGCTCAAAGGCAACAGCAAAATGCCTACTCTACACACAAACACACACACACACACACACACACACATGCATGCAATTGTAGGCTACACACGCAACACAATGCACAACAAGCAGCAACAACAATGGAGCTTGGCTCTAAGCTGAAATCTGGATAACAAAGTAAATAATACAAATTCTCGCAATTTTTCTGTAATTAACACATCCCCAACAAAACAGCTGGCAAAAGGCAGACACACACACACACACACGCTTGAGTGGGTGTTTATATATATGTGTGTGTGTGTGTGAGTGTATATTAGTGTTGACTGAAATCTTGACAGGATTGCGTGCTGCAGGCATGATACGAGAGCCCTCTTTGGGGGAGCATGGAAGGAAGGGTGTTTGGTTTTTTGTTGTTAAGCGTATGCTGGCAGCATTTACAACTCATACAAAAGTGTTGTCAGCTCGCATTTTTATGAGGTGTGTGTGTGTGTGCGTGTGTGTGTGTGTGTTTGTGTGAAAGGACATGCAACCTGTGTTTGTTTATGAGCTCATGTCAAGTTTAAGTGGCGTCTCTCTGCGTCGCTTGTCGTGTCCCTCCCGCTTGGTTCAAATGCCAAATTGGCACGTCACTTGCATTGTCTTTTGTTGTGTGTTTAGTGTTTGCAATTTGTTAGCGGACAAGTGTGAAAAAGGGCAAGAGCATAAGCAGCGTGTAAATCATGTAAAAAGCAATTAAAACAAAGCATCGGCTCACTCAGTCCCCTCCCCTCAATCCCTCGCCACCTCTACAAACATTATCATCATTATTATTTTGCATGTGTAATCAATTGAAGCGAAAATCTGACAGGAGCCGCGGACACAGCACTGATAAAAACAGCACAACAACTACAACAACAACAGCAACCATAGTAACTACGATAATAATTATTTTATTACAAAGATTGAATATTGATTGATGAACACGCTTAACAATTGTGACATTTATTCATGTTTGCATTCATCCGTTAAGACCCATAAATTAATTGATATAAAAATGACAACGACTCATGTCTATTAAGTTCCACAAAAGAAAACAGCCACTACAAAATATCACAACAATTCAACGATAAATTTATACATTAATAAGCGGTTTTAATGTAAATTGTTTGTTTAAATATAAATTAGCATATTCACGATCGAATAATCGCTTTCCATTTCATCTGACTGACAAAAACTATGTTCCATTTCATTATTAAACTTTAAATTGGCTTGCAAGAAATTAATTTTCAGTAGGAATACATTAAAACTGTCTTCCTGTTAAAATAAAAATGATTTAATATCCCTTTATTTATGTATACTTAAATAGTAGAATAAAATAATACTTTAATTAATAATTAATAATTAATAATATTCTTTTAAAGTTGCAATGCATTGAAGGAGACATACCCGTCCCCATAGAGCATATACGAGTATATTCCTGCTCACCATCACTAGCCGAGTCGGTCTATCTTTCTGTATGTCTGATGATGAAAAAAAAAAACACGTCAAAGTCGTGGCAAGAGAATGTTTAGCTGTTGTTCTTTATGGCATTGTTTAAATTTGTATTGAACAGTCAATGCTTATCAAGTTTGGCTTAGATTTATTTGCTCACGCCATTCGACTTAAATTTCTTTTGAGCCTGTTCAGTGTCTCCGTTTCTGCTGTCTATTTCCTTTTAATTGTCTTTAGCTGTACTTTTGTGTTGTGGCATTTTTATGGTTGTTGTTCTCGTTGCTGTTGTTGCTGCATTCCTTTGCTGTGCTTTGGTTTTCATTGGTTTTCGTGGCGCGTAAATAAATTTCATATCATGACATTTATTACTGACCCTTAAGCTTGGCAGCCCACAACAACAAATCCCATACCAATACATTCCCATATTTATGTTTGTGTGTATGTGTGTGTGTGCGTATGTATGAAGGCAAGCAGATTATGCCACATACCCCGAAGGATCTGGCATGATCTGCATGCGACGAAGGCGGCGGCGGCGGCTGCGGCGGTTGGTTACATTTTTCATTTAAGATTTGTTTTTGCTCGCTGTTTCTCGACTTTTTTCTTTGGTCCAGCATTTTGATTTATTTTAGCACTGAATGGGACTGGGCGTAAAGGGGCGTGGCAGCAAAAATGTGCGAGCAAAAAGCAGGGGCAAACAACTGCCAAGCAAATGAATGAGGCTCGCACCGAACGAATGCGAGTGTCGGCGAACGAATGTGAATGAGAATGTGAATGAATGCAAAGATAAAGATTAAATGTAAGTGGACGACACAGAAAACAATTGTAGTTAATTTACGCTCACAGAAATGCATAAGAAATTAATGAAAACGCAAAAGGAAATGAAAATGAAAAACAGACAAAAAAAAATATATATATAAATAGGTACAGAATTGAGAATTTTTCTTGAGGCCGCCGGCCCAGTGCATATCTTTTAAAGTTAACTTGACTGTGAAATAAGCTGAGCAAACAGCGAGCGCATTGTCTTTGTCCCATCTGAATAATTTATTTATGTTTTCATCTTTTCAGCAAGCAGACCACCAAGCCCGCCTTCCGTACACCCCACCCCCTTCACGCACCGCACAGAGTCAAAAGAAACGGCAGTTAATAGCGGAGAAAATGCGAACAATTCCGCCTGAGCAAATAATTACAGGGCTTAATAACAAATTTAATATTGTTTGGGCCAAGGCCATCAAGGCCTTTCTTTATGCCTTTTATTCTTATATTTATTTATTTTTTAACACCTTACATACCCCTCTTGACTTCGCTTAACTGTTGATTTTCTGCTCATACGTTTTATGCGTTTTAATGAGTCTGTTGCACGTCCGTCACAACCTTCCCACCCCTCCCACTCGTCCTGCCTGTTTGCGTTTCATATAAATGAGCATGTCCTGCCATTGCCGCTTGCATCCTTATGGCTTATGCGCTGACCCTTTCAATTGTTGTTCATCCAACCATACACACTCACCGCCTCCAACCTGCCTTGTTTGCAGCTTCAAGTTTTCTGAATTAGTTGTTAAATTTGTTGTTGCAAGTTCGAAATTTCAGTCTCTCGTCAGTTGACTTCTTTCAAGCTGCAATTGCCGTGTGTAAAAGTCTTCAGAATTTCTCAACAACAGCTAATTCAAATCTTCAATTTCTGCAGAAACTCTAGATTTTGTAAGCAATGCCTTAAATATATAGACAGGCGTATCGTTCCTAATAATGTACTTATTTGTTTTTATGCCTGCTGATAAATATTGAATAAGCGAGAATTTTCCAAATCTGATAAATATTAATTTAGCTCATTTAAATGAAATCATGTGAAATTGTGATTATCAACGCAAAATAACGTGAATAATGATTACTTCTATACAATTAAATCAAATTATATGGTATTCAGTAACCATTGTCATTTGTGTCAGTTTTTCATTATGCAAGAAACTAAATTATTCATGAAACTAAATTATTCGTTTTCTATAAAATTGGCTAGAAACTTTCTTTGTTAATCTGGCGTGAGCATAAATAATACTTATCGCATTACTAATAATGGGTAAGTGTGCAAATATATATATATTTTTCAATGTGACATCAAAATTCTATTTTCTGACAACAAAATAGAATACTCTCTGAATGACGAACCACTAAAATTGAATCCGCCACTATTTGTACCATGTGATTTGGATGAGTTTCGTGACCCTAACAAAGAACATTACGATGCAGCACCAGAAGCCTGTGATGCAATGGATAAACTGAGTGCACAGGATGAGATCAGTGTGTCGAGTATTATCTCGGCATTGCTTCGGCCCATCGAACCGTCAGATGATCAGTATAAGCAATGTGATTGGGGCATCGATCCGAAGAGCTTTCTGGCCGTCAAACAGGCCGTCATGTTCAAGGAGCAGTTGTTTATCTCGAAGCTGCGCAACACGAATTGTAAGCTGAGCGAGAATATCAAGATTTTCTTTGAGCGCGAGCTGCAACAGATCGGAAAATTTTGCATGAACGTGGAGGAGGCCTTCGATGGGTATGTGGTCTACAGCAGCAGCAAGATGAAGAAGGGCAAGGGCTTAACCGAATGCGGACACCAGCTGAAGGGCAAGTACGACGATCACTTCCAGCTGATCTGTGAGAAACGTTCCGAATTCGATCGCATCGATCATGCGCATTTGGAGAAAACGCTCGAAGTGCGAAACCATGCGGATCTCCACTTGACGGCCATACGCGAAACAAAAATCAATAAGGAGATACAGAAGTTCAAGGCCACCATTGATATCAAGGATCGGGATCATATCTTCGTTCTGGACGGTGGCATTCAACTCCTCATGCGTCATCTCATCTGTCACAATTTTGTTGGCAATTTCGAGTACTACACGATGAACTTGTATGGTCGTGTCCTGCGCTGCAATCTACTGGTGCACAAAGACCGCAAACTGGTGCGCATCTTCTATCGCACGTACAAGAACACCGTTCACATCATCACACAGCAGTGCTTCAACGATGAGATGCAGGATGTGGCCGAGACCTTTATGACGCCCGAGGGACGCATTGTGCTGCACTTCTGGCGCGGCTACAACTATCTGCTCCACGCCATCTGTGCCCCGCCCAAGAAGAAGGAGATGATCGTGCCCAAGCTAGAGCTGATGTGGCGACAGAATGTCAGCCTAACCCGAAAATTCCATGATCTCAAGTCCCTGAACTATGAGAATACAACAAATTTTCTTAAATCCAATTCCGAATTAGCAGATTTCATGCAGGATTACGTGATAAATGTGCTGCGCTATAAGCCCACAAATGTACTCGAGTTCTCCATAATGTTTTTTCAAAATATGTCAGCCACCTAGATTATAATGTAATAGTATCGAAATAGTAAATACATGGCTAAGCCGTATATTACACTTTTTAATGTATTACATTATGCCTCATATATAGAAGTAAGTGAAGATTGGGGAGAATAATCGCATCTGCCAGCTGTTAAACTAGAAAAATGAAAAATTAATATTGTTAATAAGCCTTATACCCTTTTTATAAACTACGAACATAAAATTTAAACATTTTTTGACTTAACCAAAATTAAATTTTATATTTTCAAAAGTTGATCAACATAATTCGATTGTACATCATTTTATCCGCTGTCAATCCTTTTCGCTGCTTCTTTTTTATATTAGCAATAGCCGTCATATCAGCCAAGTATTGCATTTATCTTGAAATGTTTCACTAATTAGCAATAAGCTGCTTAAAACTTAGTTGCATCCTCTTCCTTTTTTTTTTTGTGTACCGTTTTCCTTTTTTGTGCTTCGGCGTGGATAACATAACTTTAAATATAATCTGGCACCAGGCAGGCGTTAGCTAATTAAGCGCGTTGAAAAGAAGCCAAGCTAAGGGAAAGGGGCTCGTCCGACCCAAGACCACCTCTTGGGTTGGTGGGTCAGTGGGTCGACTTATTGAGCTCAGGTTAGTGGATGCTGGAATTTTTGCAGACTGCCACCTAATGAAGTTACCACAAAGTGAAAGGCGTCCAGACTACGTAGCAGGCGCTAATTAATTAGCGCCGTATATTTTAAATAAACTTTTTTTCTCACTTTTCTTTTATCCTCTTTCTAGCGCAAGTCTTTACAATGTTGGTCACTGGCTAATGAGCCGAGCAAACCGCAAATTGGGTCACAAATTTCGCGATCTGAATTAATAATAATATTAAATTCCCATATAGACTATTTATGTTGAGGGTTGATTTGACTGATTTGCATAAACAAACGACAGCTGGCAATTGAAATAGAGTAAGGAAACTTTGCGCAATTATTTTAATATGTCTGTAACGAATTCAACAAAACTGTTTTACCTTCTACCAAATCAATAACCGCCTCGCTATGGAAATTGCAAATTTATGCATATTTCTTTTGTTTTTCCAAAAATGTTGTGCAATGCAAAGTAAAATTATTAAAAAAAAAAAAAACAACGAAACATGAGCTAAACAATAAACTTTTAACAGCGAATGTGCGCAACGCCACTTGTTTTCTGGCTCTCCAGGAGCACCTGTTCCGACAACACCAACAATCACGAGAATACAAAAATATTACAACACCTTGAGGAAAGTTTTTCGGTTCGTTGTTGCTGTGCCTGCAGTTGGTGTTGAGTTTTGTTTGCTTGTCAATGCACAACAGCAGAAACAGCAGCTACAATAACAACTCAAACAAAATATTAATAGGAAGAAGCTGAAAGTCGAGCAGCTGATAATACTATCTGCCATTGCATAATTTAATTGAATTGAATTGTAAAACAATTTGCATTTTATAAAATAAAGTTTTTGTTTTTGCATTTTGAGCAAGGGCAGACTCAAGTGCAAATAAATGCTAGTTGGATGTGGAAAGTGGCAGCTGCTTGAAGCTTGAGCTAGGTGATTGAGGCAACATGTTATGGGGCAACTTATCATCATTATTATTAACAAAAAATAAATAATATTGCTGGCGGAGTTCACATAATACTCTTACATAAATACGTAGCCGACCTTTGAACGAGTTTATCAAGCGTATGCTTTCCAAATTTGTTGACCATAGAAGTATCGGAAATCTATAGATTTAAGTACACACTTCGAGGCATCTCGAGCTTTTATTGATTTGCCAGACGGGCGTGCAACGTTTGTCTAATGCAAACATGAATGAGTATATATATCAGGTCATAAGTCCTTGGGGCTTTAAAAGCTAATATACTCTACAACGTTAGTTTACATATTAATTAAATTGAAATTAAATTTTAACAGCATTAAGTAAATAAACAAAATGTTTGTCTCGTATAAATCAGATTACTACATAACAGATTACTAACTACAAATATTTTAAATTTTTCAATTTGCATTTTTTCTTATATTAAACTTAAACTTGATTATTTAAACACACTCGTGTAAAATTAATTTGGAATATTGCGCGTATTTAAAATGTTCTCTACATTGACTAAGAAATATATATATATATATTTATATATAAATTAAAGAAGAGTATATTAATAGCAAATGTTTATGAGTTCGGAAACTGCAGGAGGAGGAGAACTTTGAGGCGTAAACCACTCAAAGGCGTAAATAAATACGCCGCCCGCAAAGGTAGGCAACGCTTTTTGTTTGCTTAGCCAGTGTATATGTTTATATAGGACTTTGCCATCTATCTATGTGTGTGAGTTTATGTGTGTGTGTGTGTTAATTTGCCAACAAAGACACGTACCAACATGCAAACACTATTCAAAACATTTTGCTCGAACTCAAAGGCATTTGCTCAATGTGTAAGGGTGAATGCGTGTGTGTGAGGGTTTGTGAGTGCATGTGAATGTGAATGTATTCATGTGCGTTTTGAAGTGTACGTGTGTGCTTACCCAGCCATTGCTATTAATTTGTACACGCTGTGTAATAGCTCTGTCAATATTTTACAAAACATTTTCCAAAAAGTGCGACCAGCAAGTGTTGTAAACTGACGCCTAGAAAAATAATGCTAACGCTTATACGAGGAACAAAGTAGGATGAAGTACACAAGAAGATGTGTGTGTTGATGTGTGCTTAGAATTGAATGAGGACAAAAAAATTAAATTATGATTAACAACTTAGAATCTAGTTGAATGTTACCTTAATACTTAACAAAAAGGAATGAATTGTATAATCAGAAATGGTTGAGTTATGATCAAAAATGTTCTTAACGAAAAACTATGATTGATAATTAATAATACTTTACTCAAGTCCTTTAAAAACACTAATACCCAAGATGAATTCCATATTTTCTATCACTATCATAGGCTCAGTTGCAGGAAGCAATTCGAGTAATATGCCTCAAAGTTTTTATAAAGAACGGCCGGCCTTACGAAGCGCCCATTGAAAGCCAACCTACAAAACTGCAAACAAGCCCTCCGCATCCTTTCTGGTGCATCAATCAGTGTTGTAAAAGACTCCATTGTGCGTTAACAAGTGGCACGTTGCCGGATTGATCTCGGAACATAGAAACAGGGATGTGCCCAGGCACCGACATAAGTATGTCTGTCTCCTGCGCCTTTCCATGGCATTTCTCCCTACCCATCTCTCTCTCTCCCTCTTGGGTTTCCAGTGTGTGCTGTCAAGTTGTACGTTGATGTTGCCACTTGGCGGAGTAAGCCAATGACACCGTGTACGGGCTGGAACGACAAAAGATTGAAGAGCAGCAACAGCAGCAGCATACAAGTCATCAGGCCATGTTCAGGAAGTTAGTTAGGCGGTCCCAACGACCCCACAAGTAAAGTAACCATCTCTCTGCCACAACATTGTCATTCAGAGGCAAGTTGTTCTATGGTGCAGGCCAGTCAGCCCACGTCTCCCCTAACAACCGTTCCCTCAACGTCTCTTTAAGCTGACCAAACTAAACTGGGGCACGATTGCGTGTGTCATATTCGGGCTAGATTGTATTCGAAAATATGTGCGTTTTTGAACAGTGTTCACTCTTATTTTAAGCGGAGAGAGGGAATCGAGTGTTACTTTTGGGCTATTTAAGGCACTAAGGTGCACACGTTCATTGAAATCAAACAACTGCATACAAAACAGCCAAAACTAAAATAAAAAATAAAAATGTATGAAATTATTACTATTTCAATGAGAAACTTGTATGCTTTAACAAATTTAAAAATCAATTTTAGCTCTTATATATTACCATATTTGATAGTGTATTTGAAAGGCAGAATTTGTTGCTGTCGTACATAATAAAAGTACAGAATAGAATACAGGCCAGCGTGGTAGGCAGTAATAACCAACGACTTTCTCCTTGGGGCAATTTACTGGCATTCTCCCAGGCTAGGCTCTCTTTCAAAGGCGTATTTAAAATGTCGATTATTTAGGCTCATCTATCATCATTACGCAATTGAATTGATAATTTTTGTTGCACTATGAGCTCATTAGTTGATGGTATTCCCAAAAGAATACAAGTTTATATAATATGGCATTTTTGCTTGCTTATGTGGCAAAAGTTGTGTGTGTTAAAATTAAATTCATTGGTATCCAACGCGAGTTGGCCACGATATTATTTCCGAGAACTCACGAGAGTAAAGCTGAAAATAAATGCGTTACATATACAGGAATAATTTTATATTTAGTAGAAGCACTAGTCATAAAGCAAGCTCTGGTGTGATTATACCTCTTATCAACATTGTCTTAAAACTGTGCCTGTGACAATAATCCATACCAATTACTACAAATTATTCTTTTATTACACCGAAATGTACATAATTCTGGACTAAATAAATACTTTTGCATGTGTTTATAACTTTAATATACAACATTTATTTTTAGGTGAATCCATTGAAATTGTAATAATGGTTAAATCAACAGTTTTGGCGAAGGTGCTATTGATATGAGGCAAGCCCTACCAATTCATGTCCCACTTTCTACAAGTATGTATAAGTAACGCAATCATTTATATGTACATATATGTATAAGGCTTAAATTTGCATATCCACAGAAAACACAAGAATTTTACCAGCACCACAAAATATATGTGGATTGCGGAATACGCTGTATGGAATGATATAGCGCTGCTGATACTCCGACTTCCTCTAACATACACCCATCGCATATTGCCCGTTTGTATGCCGCAGTATCGCGAATTCTTCGCAGCGCTGCTTTGTCTTCAGCCTTTGTCTTCAGTTAGATGTTATATTCAATAATTTGAACAGTCCTCCTAAATGGAAACAGACAATATTTATCCGTCTGAGCTGGGAATGTTCACAATTGCTAACAAATTGTTTTCTTTCATCAACAGAACAGAATATTGTGCAGTCCACTTCAATTACTCTACCATAAAATGTCCTTAAGATGGCTTTCCTTACCATTAATAGATATATGTCAAGATAATTATTCTACAAATTCAAAATTCATGCATTGTTGCTCTTAAAATAAGTCATTTAAGTTCTCCACAAATGCTTGTATTGACGCAATTCCAAAAGTGGGATTATTTGTATACGCACTACTTCCTGGCACTTAATTTATTTTGGGACCTTTTTTGAAATTTTAAAATTGTTTTTTTTTTTTTGTGGCAATTGCGTCAAGCACTTACGATAAGCATCAGGCAGCAAAAAAAAAATAAAGTAAGTAGAAAAAAACGAAGCGAAACAAAAACAAATTGCCTACAAAATTTCTGACAGGCAATTTGCCAAGGCATTCACTAGCATATCGCTCTGGTAACATTTCAAATGAGCAATTTTCACATATTTAGATGGCAATATTCACAGAAATACACATGCAGAAAAGGCAAAAGGGCAGTGGGTTGGAGTAGGGCGGCTGGCAATCGCAACTGTAGATACATTATGTCATAAAAATAAATAGTTGGACACACACACACACACACATACACACAAATACACAACTGTAACGGGGCCAGACGAAACATAGTCATGGCAACGTCCCCCCACACACGCCCCCGCCATCATCCGTTTGGGTCCACATTGCGACACAAAACGGAAATGAAATGAATGCGCACGTATGTATTTCCTTTCACCAAACAGAAGAGCCAGGACACCAGAGCCACAAGGCAGCACACCAAATTCATAATGATGATGATGGGAATATGCCACCGAAAACCCCCCTTCCCACTCTTCTCCACACAGATAGTACTTTGCATACGGTGCGTATGTGGAATATTATTAGAACTAAACACAGTTCTTTCTTATTGGTGATATAACTCGCCTTGTCGGGAACACTTGTTAGAGGACAAGATGTGAGAGATGTTGGAAATAGTATAAGTGCATAACTATAAACATATATTAAGCATTGTTTAGTTGAGCGAGCGATACCCTGTACCAAAAACTGATTAAAGAATATATATTTTTTAAATGAAGACTTGACATCCTTTATCATAATGTGTGTAGTAATATGGCCACTATTGGAATGGCTAATATCGGAGATTGAAATGATAAACTTTATTGTTTGTCCATACTTATTATTTTTAATTCACACAAACATCCCAAAACCGTTAGATTTAAAATTCTTTGCAAATAACTACTTCAAGACAGTAAGTAAAATGCTGATTTCCAAACATTTTTATCCTTTCACAACAAAAATACATTAAAAATAAAATGCACTTGCCATGCAAGAATTCTCGTACAATTGAGAAAAATACTTAAGTTGCCGGCTGACAGAAATTAATAGACAGTGTCTGGCATAAAGGATTTAAGTTTTGTGCGCATCATCAAATCGCAAAAATAAATAAAATCATAAGACTAACTTCAGTTACTTTCAAACCAATTAAAAGTGCAACAAAGTTAAGCAACATAAAGAAAATAATAAAAAATACGTAGTAAAAATGAATAAAAAAAAAAGGTTGATTAAAATACGAAACAGTTGCAAAGTTTTAAAAAACAATTTTATGGCAAAGAAAGAAGCGGACTCATCCCGTTAGCTGCAGCACTAAGCGACTGCAACTTAGACAATTAATAACAGTCAAAATAAATAGATAGATAAATAAATAAAATAAAATAAATAGACAGGTCATGTCTAAGTTAAGCAGTGCAGCCACACCAAATCAAACCTTTCTTGTGTTGTGTGTGTGTGTGTGTGTGTTTGTGTGTGTTTGTGTGTGTGTGTTAATCCCTAGCAAACAATGAAGCCAGCGCGAGCTTAGGAACAGTAGCAGGTCCCGGAACGGGATCAGGATCTGCAGCTATAGTTGATGTAGCTACGACGACGTCAGCAGCATAACTGGATAACTGTCGAATGAATTGATATTGTTTACTTTTAATTAAAAACAATTTGCTTCGCTGGCTTTCTTGCCAGTGAATCGAATAACTCGACCAACCAACAGATGACAATAATGATGTTGATGCTGATGATGATGATGATGAGTCAAGTTGAATTCAGACGAGTCGTGGTCTCAACTCTCGACTCACAATTGCGGCACTCGTGCGTTGTGAAGTGTATGCTCTATAGCTATTCTCTAGCCACTCATCCTCTTCCTTATTTGGAAAAAAAAAATATATATATATATATAAAGAGAAGGAGAAATCAATCTATCGCTGGACTGTCCTTTGCCGTCCTGCCCTGTCCTATTCGAAGCTCTGTGTTTGTTATTGTTGCTACTGCTCCTGTTGATGCAGCTCAACGTAGTGTAGTCGTCGTTTTGGGTAATGAAAATCAAACTGTCCATAAAGTAGCCTGGTTAACAATTTAAAGTAAGTTCTTGCAGTTGTTGTGAGTTTAATCAAGCCCAAAGAGGGGACGACAAGTGATTTGAAAACAAACTAAATGGAAAATAATGTAAGATAGTATTTCTTAGCCGCTTTTAATTTATATTCTTAGTAGAAAACAAACAAAAAGTTAAGCAAAATATACCTGAAAATCGCGACAATGAAGATGAATAAATAAATATTAATAATTAAATAACCAACACTGATAAATAAAAACAATCCAATTCAATTGAAGTAAAAAATATCTATATTCTTTAAATAAAAATAATTAAAATTGTACTTCATTTAACAAAGACGAACAAATATTAACCTATTTAAAAACATGCAGGTTAGGTTAGGTTGTATCATGTATCATGTATCATGTAAACATGCAAGTCTTTACTAAATATCGAACAAATCAGAATCGATAGTGTTACAGACTAGAAAAGGTTGTTTGCTGTCTGTTGAAGCAGTTTATGGGTATCAAGTTGGCCACGAGTACTATTACATTTTGATTATGAGGTTTCAATGCTTCAGCTGGTCATAACATAGTTAACAATAAGACGCACACACACACATAACATTTAAGCCGCTTAATGTAATGCGCTAGAGCAGCCGCACAAAGGGCAATGGTGACTGGGGGAGAGGTGAGTGTGCCTCAAACTGAGCAACGAAAGTAAGGAAACTATCTGGCATTAGCGACTCTTTAAGTCCGTCTAGCAAAAACTTTCGATAAATTCTTTTTTTTCTTTTGGCTAGCCGCAGCCAGACAAAGACAGAGCAGCAAAAGCAGAAGCAATGTGTATTTTCACCCTAAAGGCATTCGGTACTTAACTAAGGCTTAAGATCCGATGCTACTGCACCTGGACAGCGGTTTATATTTGTCGTGTGCAGCGAAAAGCCGCTTTGCCCAATTATTATTGGCTGGCGCAATTAAGCTGCCGACTGGCGACTACCGACTGCCCTTAGATGCTCTGATCGAAGCGGCAGTTAAGTTTCGTGACTTGTGCGACAGCTTTCCCAGATATGCGCACATTTAATTAATTTCGAAATGAATGCCAACCGTTCATGGGTCTTATCTCTGGCCAAAAGCGAAAACTTTAAAAGGTACTTACAACTTTCGAGGAAGGAGTTGACTTTCGGCTTAGCCTGTGCCTAAAAACTTTGGCGCTCATAGTTAAGGTGCATAAATTTGGAGACAAGCTTTTTTCTCACAACTAAACACCTGAACACCTGGCTGACAATGTAAAGTTCTGTGCTTTTGGGCTATTTAAAGGATTTGTCCAAATGGGGTGGCCTTTTAATTAAATTACTGTGAGCATAAATACATATATGCGACAAATGAAAAGTAAAATTTAGTATACTGCAACACAAACGATATCCCCATCAATTTAGGTTAGCTGGTTTAGTTTTGTTTAATTTTTACATACATCTATGTTCATTTTACCAGATTGTAAACCTGCTCACAAATTCCTCTGATAATCAAAGCCTACTACTGTATCAAATACTGATAATTCCTAATTGTGTAAGAAATTGATGTATATATATCCAGATTTATTTACAAAATCCTAAACCAATTGCGAGATTGGCAAATTTCTAATCATGTATGCTATTGTCATAACTAATTTGCTTGATAGAACGCTAAAATCCACAAGCTACAATTTGTAATATAGAAATACAGCCTGTCGCTGCTACTTATGAACCTGGATAGGTAAGCACTCTATATATGCATCGAAATACTGTGTGAGTTTAATAAAATCGCAAACTCAACAAATGAATTTCATGAATATTGCATTTTGTATTTGATTGATTAGCGCTGGAGACGGCGCTGGGGGAAGAATATGGTAGGGGTGCGCCAGTACATCAATGGTTATATGACTATATAATGAAGTGCAACCGACAAATAAACTCTCCATGCAATTTGCAGCAAATCAAATACACTCACACATAAACACACACACCTATGCACACTGATACGCAAGAATGTGCAAATATTGCGCACAGATTTTGGCAACAAAATAAATTGCGATAATTATGCTGCAAACGGTTCGAGTCAAGCACTTGCCACACATGCCCCGCAGCACGGCAGCGACTATCGAAAACAGCACAAATAAATACAATGTGTTTATTGAGGTATATAGTGAACTACTCTTTCCACACACACATACAGGCAAATACATAAGCACACACACATACATAGACAGCATATTGAAAATCTATTTGCAAAGCCGTGAATCACAAAATACGCGACCTATGCAAATATTAAACGGATCGACCTTCCAGTTGAAATTGACAGCTAAACAAAACACGTAGCTCTCACAGTGGGGTACATTAGTTTAGCTGCTGTGCTGTGAAGTCAAATATATAAATTCAAGAGAAATACTCGCTAGGCAGAGTTAGTAGTATACGCTGGAGTTTCAGTTGCTGATTTTAAATTTAGAATCAAGAAGCAAGAACCTCCAAAAAATATATTTAATGTTTATAAATATGCAATGTATTTTATCCATATATTATAGGCCGTCTGTCTTAGTGGCTAATAATAATTCGAATTCGATATTTTCTCAAGCATTATTTTCAAGAGCATTGAAAATTCACCATCAATTGTCATTTATGGCTTCAGCTCATGCACTAGTTGGTGTTTGCGTAAATATTTAATCAGTTTATTAAACAAAATCGTTGCAGACTATTGCGCATTTTTGCTACAGTTGTGCCAATGTGTAATTTGCATATTGGAAATTGCTGGAAAAGCCTATTTAGAAATTAACCAAATATGTCGGAGATTTTACGCGAATAGCGTTAATTTATTTGTTTAACGCATTTATATCGCAGTCAGAAGTGAATTCTGGCTTATTGTTGATGTTGCCTTCCCTTCAGCTTCGCCGCCCTCTTATTATTGTGTGTGCGTACCTGAAAAGTATACAAATTACATTGCCGCCTCTCGAGCGTGCTGTAAATATAATTATTACTGATTTCTCTTTCGCTTTCCATTTCCCATTTTCTTTTGCTTTTGTTTCCGTTTTTGCTTTTGTATGTGCGAGGCAGATGAAAGCTGTCAGCCAAATGACAAAATTTATCGCCGAAAATTTTAATTAGAAAATCACAAAATTTGTCATTGCAGCGGAAAAAAATTGAGGCATGTGCATGTGTGATTGTATTCAGCTGTCGGCAAAATTATGAGTTTTGTTTGCTGATTTTTGGACAAAAGTCACAGCATGTCAGCCGCGCTGACAGCACAACTTTAATATGTGGCTTATACACAAAATCAGAATTCTGTCGAGGTGATGCTTGGTTAAATACTTGATTGCAGGCAACTGATAAATGGGGAATTAAAGAATGCATTTTTTTGAACAAAATATTTATATAACAAAATATTCGCTTTCCATGACAAATAAGATGCCATGAGTTATTTCTTTTGTAATCCAAAAAATAATTATAAGAAAAGCTCGTACTGGGAAATTTCATATTTATACAATGCTGCTAACTGAGCTGCAATTTCGATTTAAAGATTTAAAGTAATTTGGATCGGACTCCGAAAATTATTGCACAGCATTTCAAGGTTCGCATCAAATGAATATTTTCTCTTTATTTCAATATGTATATTGTCCACATATATATTTACAATACTATACTATACTATTGCATATTTTCTTTTTTTTATCACTCGATTACCTCTATTTTAATCATGTTAATTTGCGACATTTTTATTGAAATATTTTTCGGATATTTATTTATTAAACGCTGACAACCACAAACGTTCAACTAATTAAGTTTTTTAATTAAACGTTAAACGCGATTTTACTCGTTAAACAAATTAGTTGCATTTATGCACAAACTCTCGATATTGTTTGGATTAGTAAGCGTGTCTAAATACAATCAAAAGTATACATTTTATTATATTAAACTAATTTGAATGGTTCTTTTTTTTTGCTCAATAACCTGGTATGTGGCCCCATAGCCATTGATATACACGCCATAACCAAAAATACTTTATGGTATTGGATAATAATCAAATCCAGACTAAAGTTGTTCTTATTTTATTATTAAAACTACGTAAGTCGTAGAAGAAAAAATAAATGTCAACCAAACATCTATTTGTATGTACTAGTCATACTTTAACTCATCATTTTGCCTGCTACTTTTACCACATGCAATTTACTCATTTGTCCTTTAACAAAACCCATAACAGTGCTCAAATTTTGCATGAGCTCCGAAAATGATTGAATGTATTTCAAAGTCACAGCTGCGACTAGTTTTGTAACTTTCCGAAATGTGTCTAGAAAAAAAGTTGAGTTGCAACATTTTTAGTGTGGCATGATATCGGTAAAAGTAACCAGAAAGGGCCCGGACAATGACAAACTACGTGTTGTGCACCTCGAGGCAAACATTGTTGCTGTTGTTATTGTTATTGCTGCTATCCCAGGTCGCTTTGCTCGTTGTTTGTTGGCCAAGCACCAACGCACGCAAGTTTTTAGGAGCTTAATTAAGTGCATAAACTTCTAAGCATAAATACAGTTGCCACCTTTCTCACTCTCACTCTCAGGGGACTTCTCTCTCTCTCTCTCACACACATAGTTTATGTAGCCTGCAGCTCGTCATCAGTTGACGCTTTTCTTTCTACCTATATCACAGACCTATGGTCCAACTTATTTGAGTTCCACGTATAAATTTGAAACGCTTTATATTGTTTACGTACTTTGTCATAGTTGTTTTTGTGTTTGCATGTGTGTTTGTAAAGGTTGTTGCCAGCTTTTCGTAAAGTTCTTTACTAAAGTGCTGCAATTATATTGATTGAATTTTGTGGTGCTACCTTTTAGCAACACGAACGCATGCCACGCAAACACTCATTCGCACAACACAAGCAGTGTCAAATGGCCCCAGCGGGTTGAGTTAAGCACAAGCGTTAAGCATTTCACACCTTTGGCGCAATCCGTTTAATCTGCTCGCTCGACATTAGAAATACTGGAAGTTATTTCTAAAGGCACTGCTGGGTATATAATTCGAAAAGTATACCTCAACGTCAAAAAGCAAAAATGATTTTGTTGCGAAATGGCTTAATGGGTTGCGATGAGAGGATCAAATTGTTTTAATGCACTTCGTCTAATCGTTTCAAATATACTCGTAGCTTACACTATTTTGAATAATACTTTAAGTTATCTGGTTTTTAATTTTATCTATTAATTTCATTTATCTTAAATTACATTCATAGGTTAATCGACCAGTTCAAAATACATTTTTTTTATCATCCTTACTGCCTGTGATCGAAAATCTTAAAAAACATTTGTTGTTACTAAAAACAATTGCTAACCATTTATATTTTTAAATAAAAATAACGTGTCTTTCAATTGTTATTTTTTATATATTATTTTATGTTTTTCGCTTTTCCTACACTTTTTGTACCAAATTCGCTTCAAAGCAAGCAAACTCATAAGCAGTATAAATCAGAAACTATATATGGATTTTAAAATTCTCATGTAATATATGTTTGCCGTTACGTTTGACCTTTTGCTGTAGTTGTTGCTCATTGTTTTTTCGTTAGTTGAAATCTATTTGAAATGCAACTTTTGCGCCAACGCATAAATCTTCGGCACGAATGGCAAACAGCAGTAAATGTAAAAGAAATGAGACACAGCGACAGCTAAAGAGCGAGAGAGAGAGAGAGAGAGAGAGAGAGAGAGTCAGGGAAATATATATAGAGAGAGGAGAGGGAAACTATATATAGCTAGCATGAGGCAGGCAGCAAAGCATAGCTGCGAAACAGCTGTAGCATATGTTGGGCTTTTCTATATATTGTCGCAACATCAGTCAGGATTAGTTGCAGAAGTTTAGCAGTGCGACTAGACCCGTTGCATCCCTGCACCCCTGATCATCCACCGGTTACCCCAGTTACCCCACTTACACAGTTGTTCATTCCCAATGCTCGCAAGTCGTTCTCATCTTGTTTGCCATGCTGTAGCCGTCGCGCAGCGTGCTTCTTACATGGCAGCAGTTGCTGCTCTTCCTGTCCGTCTTTGACCCCCCATCAGCCTCCTCCTGCTGCTGTCTGTTGTTAGCCTTGTCCTTGTTGTCTTGTCAGTTGAAGTTTTGTGCCAGCGCGTTGTTGTCATTGTTGTTTTTATTGTTGTTGCTGTGCTGTTACTTGGTTTTCTATTTATGTTCCACTCCCGCCGCCTGTATGCATGAAAAGTTGCAGGCATTTTCTTTGTTGTTATTATTTCTAATGCTGTTTCTATACTTTTGCTGTAAGAGCACTCGTCGTATATGTTGCATCCAAATTCCGGAAAACTCTTTGGCCTTACTTTTAAATGCGGAACATATCGCCGTTTCAACTGCTTGGTTGAACTATCAAAGAGCTGCGAAAGTGTAATTATTATTTTCATTATTACATATAACTTAGAAAACTATGAAATTTACCAATTCCTAGACAATGCAAGGCATCTCGCAAATAGACTTAAAAATATATTCTACTTAGTGAAAGAAGGTTGAACATTTTCCAATGTAGACAAAACTACTCGAGAAAAGAAATAAAAATATGTTAAAATAATAAAACATTGCAATAACAAATTTCTACACATGCATTTCATTTTATTCATTTGTTGTTGTTTACTTTTAATAATTGAGTTTTAATATAAACACTTGAAAACCAGCAAAGTAATTGAATCACAATAAAAGCCCCACAAGCGGCTATTCAATTTTTAAGCCCACTTCCAAAATGAGACAAAAAAAAGGCATATTAATTAAATTTAATGTCTGTCTAGAGCGACCAAAGTCCCCCAAGAAATGAGGTAGAGAATGTAGCTGGTTAGAAGTATGCTCTTCCATGGAAATAACCGCTGTGAAAACTTTTCCAGCTGTATTACATTACGCCTTTAATTTCATTACATGCCAACGAGCTGGGCACGATACGCGAGTTGGCTAGAAGGGTTGCCTGTAGAGGGGGAGGCGGATGGGTGGTCGGCAAGAATGAGGGCCACACGCAGCGTCAGTAGCCCATAAAATAGAACAAAACACTTGTAAAGTCAGAAGGCGGAGTGAGGGGCGAGCCGCTCAGCTCATATTCACGGGCGACGTCGTTGACGCCATCGCCATCGCAGCGCAGCTGGAGACTACAGGATATAGCTGACTGACAGGCGGGCAGAGGGGCGGTTGGGCGGTCGGACAGGCAGGCTGGCGGGATCAGGATGCTTTTTCGTGGCAGGACGTCGCGTTAGAGTTTATTATTTAATACTTTGAACGTCGTGCGTAGAAATTAGCAGCCATAAATCAATGAAACGACTCTCACAAGTCCACAATTAGCTGGCTGCCTCGGACGCTTCAAATTATAAGAACTGGTTGGGTAATTAATTTTTATGTTTTACGAGTATCCATAAGATACACTCACTTGTCTATGTGCTTAAGGCCCCTACTTATAGAAGGCATTAACAGTTGCTTAAGTTTGGAAAACAAGCTGCTAAATTACAAGTAGTTATTCCATAATTGGATTTCAAGCATTAAACAAAATTGTATCTATAAACGAGCTCTTTCACTTATGACTTGCTCATCGTACATACGTCATACCTACAAGAATCTTACCTAACTAGCTGGGAATGCAATTTTTAAGTGTTCCAATCGATATATAGTAAGGACTTTATTTTTTTAAACTTTACTTTTGTACACATAATACAAAAAATACATAGTTAAATATTGACAATTTAAGATTTTCAATTGTATTTATAAAATATATGTTATTATTAATACACATTAATTCCATTCATTAACTGCTCTCAGAAAAAAATTTAATTTGTATTTATTTTAATCGAATTACATAAATAATAATACGTTGTTCTCAATCAATTTTATTGCATTGCTCCAATGCACTCGAATATCTAAGCAACCACACCAATTTTCGTTCAAATGCCAAAAGTCAGAATACCATTGGTAAATGTTTATATATTACAAATTGAGTGAAACATTTTTATTTGCCAAACAAATATTTTGACAGCAAACAAAAGTATTCAATGCTGTAGTAAAAAGTGAAACCTTGCAGATTCTTTAGTCTCGCAAATCACTGAAACAAGCATTTGTTACTTTGTAATTGTTACGGAATTTAGAAGCATATGCATATTGAATAATGCGATTTGAACATGTTAAGGGTATTGTTCAATAAGAAAATAGGGCGACAAAATAAGTTAAGTAAAATTTGAATAATAATGAAATAAAATGTAGTTTATAGACATTCTTCTAGCTAAATAACTTCAACTAGCTGGAATAAAGATATGATTTTAGCTTCTCAAAGTTAAGTCCACCGTTAACCTGTCTGGCCAAAAACTTGCTACTTCGCAAGCTTATCATGATTATGTAATCTTCACAATTGCAGACAATAAACTTACTTTGCGCAGCAAATTCCGCAAAAATTGTATTCTCACAATGCCACACAGCTAATTTTCAACAAATAGACAAAAAGATACAGAAGGTGAGAGGGAGAAAGAGATGGAGTGAAAATGGTGCAAAAGAAAAGTACAGTGAATTATATTATCGCAATAACTTGGCAGCCGGCAGACGCCTCTTTTTTGTATATTTTGCGTGTATCTTTAATAGTATCTGCAGCTTCGTGGCAATAATAATAATAATAATAAGATGCAAACAAAATGCCGCTGTTGTTGCTGCTGCTGCCAGTGCCCTACGTGCAGCTGCAACACGAGAGTCGCCCAAGAGTACGCTATATAAATGGGCCAGATACCGAGCAGGCAGCGAGAGAAGGAAATAACGGGCAACAAGGATGGAGAGTGAGCAGAGTAGAGGGGAATAAAGGGAGCTAGCTTTCATGGGCATATAATGAAATTTACATAGATTCTTTTTAACGCAATAAGCGAAATGTGACTGCGAAATCCAATTTGTAATGAGAAAAGTAGTGTGCGAATTGTGTGCAACTCTTGTAGGCAGATCTTGCAATAATATATTGCCACATATTTCCAGGCGTATTTATGGCATGCACTTTACATCGGGCGTGCTAAAATTATGCAATACAATTATGGTAGAAGAGACGCAACACAAATTACCCCACACATCCACCACCACCCACACCACCATATCCTGCTGCAAATTCGTTGCGACTTGTTTCTGCTACGTATGTTTTTGTTTTGTTTAGCAAGTGGTTAAAAACGTGACTTGTTTGTGCGGCTTAGTTGGAGATTTTGCTGTGGCGTGGGGATATGTATTTCTGCTCTTGAGTAACAAATGCTCTCTCTAGCTGGCGTTTTGTATGCGTTGTTTTGGAAAGTTGTCGTGGAATGCAGCTTAGGTCTGAAATTTGGTTACAGTTTTTGGATTAAAGTTGAATACGGGCGCATTATTTGAGCCAAGGCTGTATAATAATAGGCAATTTGATATGGGTATGATTGCGGTATTATAAGATGATAAGTTCACAGCTGGCGTCTCATAATTTAGTGTCCTTTCACTAAAAACCATGCCAAACCAAAAACCAAAAGCACTGTAATTTGTTCAGCTAACAATCGGTGGAAACGGGTGACAATATTATATAAAAATAACTTTTCACTTGAATTTCTATAAATATTTCTACATTTCGTGTTGAATTTGTTTAAGTTGCCCTTCGCCTAAATAAACACGTACTGCATTATCTAACTCTCTCTCTCTCTCTCTCCGTCCTTCTATCCTCATTTCTTTTTGCATCTACAATTCTGTTACTCTTTTATGGTTTCCAAACACAGACAAAACTTCAGCACATTAACTATGATGCTTGTTGCTTGTGCACAGCCTCAAAAAGTTAATTTGACTGGCAACCAACTGTATGTGCCTCTCTTTCACACTCACTATTCCCCCAACTCGCTCTCTCTCTCTCTCTGTCTCTTTGCCAGCACTCAGCTTCTGTTCGTCGCTGTGAATCTCTTTTGTGTAATTGCGAAACATGATTTCTTTTTACCATTTATATACATACATATATATATATATATATATATATATACATGATTTTTTACGTTTTATGTTAATTTTTGTTCGCTGGTTTGTTTGTTTTTTTGTTATGTTTTTGGTTTAAATTATATAAGAGACGCTCGCTGACCAGCGTCCAGTCAAAACGACAATTTTCAACATTGTATTTTTCCAGCTGCTTTCGAAGGTGTCGTAAACTGAAAATTCATAAATATTTAGCGCACGTTTTATTACTTGCCAGAACGAAGCCGTTGGCATTTTATAGCCCTGGGAAATTTTGTTCTCGTTGCTATTGTTAATGTTCGTGCTGCTGTTCTTTTTTCATAAATGTTTACTTATTTAACCTTTTGTAAATGTCCTTTGACATTCAATGTAATTTGGCAACTGTTAGCAGCCATAGATATAATCCTGTATCAAGTTCATTTGACTTAAATCCTTAAAATCTAATAGAAGGAAAGAAAAGAACAAGTAAGTTTAAATTGCTATTTTTGTCGAATATCCATTAGTGAATTGTATTTTGACAAAATGTGTAATTGGCAAAGGCTTATTTTCACTAGACATTTAAAATAAAACATAAAACAACAAATCGAGATTTAGTCCCTCTTCTCTAAAGACTTTCTACGTATTTTCTATATGGAGGCATAGAATATATAAATGTTCCGGGCAATAAATAAATAAAGAAACCATATGCGTAAAATCGATTGAATTAGTTAACTCCAAAAAAAAAGCACTTGATGGAATTTATATATAATCACATTATTACCTATGTCATTTGAAAACTCTCTCAATGTGCATATCTATTGCATATTAGCTAATTACGGATTGCAATGACCCAACGCCAACTACAAAGCGCTAACAAATGCGAATCAATCATACGCAACGTGTGCAGCTTCGAGCCCTGACACTCGCATGCAATATGGAGACTAGTTTGTTTAGTTTATCAATGGATAGCCGTCTGGCAGCCCAGTGAACCGAAAATGCAATGTCAAGCAATCCGATGCTGCAGAAATCTTTCAAAGTTAATTTTCAATACTCGAGCACACAGAAATAGACAGATAGAGATGGGGAAGACGGTAGCTGGGAGCGTTAAAACTCATGGCCGCTCAGCTGAGGCTACAAAATTGCACAAATTTAACAGACATCAAAGCGTCAATAAGCACACAAACCGAAGACAAAATGCGGCCAAGGTGGGCGTGGCCTGTTTGACTGTCTGCATGTGGGGCTATTGGGCTATTGGACTGGGCTGGATTGTGTCTGGCAAACAAGTTGACTGATAACGGAAGCAGGCAATGCACGTGTTTACCTTTCGATATTTGCTGGCCCCGTTCTACAGATGCTGCCGCCTGCTTACTGCTTACTGCTGACTGCTGATGATGATGATGATGATGATGATGATGACGATGGGGGCCTGCCGGGCTAGCCAGCAACCATTGCTGATGTCACACGTTCATGGTCATTTTGCTGAGTCAATCGTTTGAAAAATTTATGTTGCCTTCAAAAGCAAAATTTGCCATCGACATCGACATCGCCATCGACATTGCCGTGTCGAGATAGTCAATAGATGCGGTTCATTTAACTTGACTAAATGTGCAGCGCTTGCTGCCTGCTATAGACCTGCACCTGCTTCTACTCTCTTTGTCTCTCTCTCACTTTGTCTCTACCTTGTTTTCTCTCTCTCTCTCTCTCTCTATCTCTCTCTCTCTCTCTCTCTCTCTCTCTCTGTCTATCTTTATAATCCCCGTCAAACCCTTGTGCAACTGCTTTGGTATGCGACTGTTAAATCGCTGCCGCATGCTGAATGTGCTTATAAAGTGTTGATCTGTGTCTGATTTAATTGAAATTTGATGCGCTTTTCCATGACCGCCATGTGTGAATGAAGGCAGACAATTCAGCAATTTTTGACTTTGTACACAGTTCAACTGCAAAATTATCAGTATGACACTAGTTAACATGTCATTTCATTGCCAACAACATTATAGTTATTTAATTATTATTTATATCTTAGTTAATGGGACATTTGAATCACACTCTTTAAATCGGTTCAATCAAATTGAAGAACACTAAGCTAATCTTAGAGATTTACAAAAAAAAAACAAATAACACATGAGCATAATAGTTTACATAAAATGCAGCAATAGGAAAGGCTAGTTCAAAGTATATGTTGATGAAAAGCAGTTTTAGGAAATTGCCTCAATTTGTGACCAGAGCATGCATTTCTTATAATTAAATGAAAAACATGTATATACTCTTGTAGAAAGTAAACTCCAAATAGGTTTTACTATACAAAATAAGTGCACCAACTTGGCTTTCATAAAATGCAATTGACAAATTTGTATTGAGCTTTAACCAATTCCGGACTTTCTTTATATTTTATTTAGCCTCGTGAAAAATTTGATTCTATAGTGAACAATTGCCTTGTTAAAATTCATCGTTTATGATACTCCGTGTGTACTTTTAATATAACATAATTAGTTTCATTGTTTCTTAGTGTCAGCCCTTTAAATTCCCTTTAAACAGTTGTTGCAAGCAAAACAATAAAAAAGATTGGCCTCCAAAGTGTCAAAGGCAGCCACAGGGTTGGTGTAAGAACAACGCTTTGCACAGATCCCTGTGACTCTGTATCGTTGCCCCTCTCTACGCTAACAGTCATTATAAAAGCGGCGGCAAATGAGAATAACAAAAGAGCGACAAAAGCGCAAAACTTAACAAGTTCACTAAAGAGAAATTAAGTTTTCAGCATTTATGTAACGAAAACTATATAGCAAAACTTTCTTAATGAAGCGACGACAATGTGGTGGCAATGGAGAAACTCTAGAAAAACGACAAAATTAAGAATGGTGCGCAGAAATCGAGAAATGAATGAGTCGAAAATGCAAAGCATATTTAAATCAGCTGCAAATGACGGCGTGAGGCAAGTAGGTCCAAAGGCCGACACATATATAATATATGAAAAGAATATATTCTAGAAAACTTGCAAACTGTTTCTCTAAACCATGACCTTATTAAAATGGTATAACGAAGTTTGTAAGGAAGTATATTTATAAAGACCTGATTAAATTAGAGTATACAGGCTCTTAAGAGGAAAGTTATCAGTTAAAGTACATTGAAAATAATTAATATTTTTAATAGCTGTGTTCGAGATATATCATAGTGGAGCTCAATAGACTAAAGCATAACTTGTTTTAATAAATCTTCATAAGAAACGGCAGGCGAACCAATATTTCATTCTAAGACGTATAATATACATTCAACGACATATCTACTTTAGAAATGATAAATTTAATCTTGATAAGAAACCAAATTATTTATAAAGTAAGCATTCTTCTAGAAATCGAAATTCCCAGTTTAACACTTTGCTCGGGGCTTGATTTATGAAATCAAAATTGTAGCTAAATAATATTTTAATTTTCAAATATTTTTTTAATAAAATGCATAAAGATATGATTTTTTATTAACTTGGAGAAATATATGCAAATCAATGCTTGAGTAATAAATATTTTACTATAGCCTGGCTGACTGACCACCTGAGGCATTTGCAGCTTTAAATCTTTGCCTGAAGTATTGCAAATTTTATTAATTATTTGCCAAGTGTTTTTAGATGGTAGCTCATCAATCGCTTGCAACCCAAATTAACCTAATTTTTTGTAAAGCCCAACAAGCTGGGAAGGTCGATTGAGAGTATGTGCCGATCCAACACTCACACGTAAACAGAGTCAGACACACACACACACATGGAATGTTTTTAAATGCTGTGCCATTTTTTAACTAACACCGACAAACGCACCGATTCACACACACTCTCGGCTTGCTAGCACCCCTGTGTATTTTTGTGGCAGAGTCGGAAAACTTTTATCACGCACGCAGGAGGAGTGGTGCCCAGAGCAACACTAAGTGTGGCTGCTTTACTGCGTCTGCTGCTTCTTTATTTTTATCCTGGCGCGCTTTTGAAAATTTACTTTCCTGAAGATAAATTATATGAGCATTTCCCAAAGGTTAACGTGATAAATTTCCGGCAGCGTAAGCAAAAATATTCAAAAAAAACATACACATATACGAGTATATATGTATAGAAAAAAGAATAAAATGCAAGTCTGGAGCCGCCGATGTAAAACTTTTGACTTCGATCTTGCGGGCAAGTAATAACAAGAACACACACGTGTACATATATATATATACATATGTATTTATATATGTGTGTATATATATATATATGTGTGTGTGTGTGTGTCAGATAAATTGTTTATGTGTCTGTGGGGAAGCGATTAGTGCTAATGGGTTTTTCTCTTAGTAAGAATGTGTGATTTCTGTCTTTGGTATTTGGTATTTGATTCAACTTTTGTGCACATTTTCATTGCTTTTCCATTCTGTTTTAACATTTTTTTTCCATTCTATTGCCTTTCAACACTTTGGGACAACGCGACGTATGAGCAATCGATAAGTGCACACAAACGTGGAGGCACAGTGTCGTCCAAGGCATATAGACAGTTAGATAGACAATCATATGGGGAATACCTTCGAAAGATACATGCATATATATATATACATACATATACTATATATATATATACTATATATATTTTTATATAGTGCGATGTGGTGCTGGCGACTATTTTCAATTTCTTTTTCAACTGCAGCCATATAAAGTTTTCGTCGAAATGCTTGCAATGCTGAGATTGCAGTCGTGCAGCGGTCGAATAAAATGGGGTAGAGAGAGGCACAGAAGTGGAAAAGTGGTAGTGAGGGGCACACAATTTACAGACATATATCCCAAAAGTGGCCTGGGCCCTTGTTGTTGCTTCGACTTGGCTGGAATTTCATGTTTAAATGTCAATTTGTCAACGAGCAAAAGTGACCAACGATGCCAGAGATTCTTCATCTTGTTGTTGCTGTTACTGCTGCTGTTTTCATTATTATTGTTGTTGCTCATTTCGATCCAGGGCAGTTGGGTTTTTCGCATTTTGGGTTTGGCTTCGTCCCATATCCAATATATGCTTTGTACGTATATTTTTTTCAGCATTTCCACTAAGCCTGGAAGTGGCTAGAGAAACTGATGTTATAGAGCGGACTGTTCCTGCTGCATGGTAAAGTTATTTTTTCAATTACTTCATTGTTGAGTGTCCAGTGTGTGTGCGAAAGAGTTTGCTTGTGCACAGAGATTGGATTGTTTGCCCAGCTCGATTAGGCGAGCAAGCGTTGTGATTTGTTGTCTGAATTGTTTGGATTGCATCAGACCCCGAATGCAAAAAGAAAAGCAACATAAATTATTGGATGATTATACTTCTATTTAAATATATAAACCCGTTTAACATAACATGCAGCATTTAAATCAAATATAAATCTAAATCTAAATATAAGCGAATCGTTACAAAATCGATGTGACAAAAAGAATTAACTTCGTATCTACCTGGCAAGCGATGATTCTCAAGTAACAACAGTAAGGTCAATTTTTCAAGAGCATATAAAATTCGAATGATGTGACATGTATATTTAAAATGGTAAGGAATATAGAAAAACTTCTGTGACTGAGATATCCTTTTTAAATGCATTAAGTAATGAAGACTTAAATAAACGATTAGATTCGAGCTTTAAATCAAACATGTTCAGTTCTAAACTAATTATACTAAATGCTCTACACAGCGGAACAAAGATCTCAATAAATCAAATGTCGGTTCATTGCCTATTTACCACTAAAAAAGAAGAAAATAGAAAAACAAGGCTGAAACATTTGGAGAGCAGCTAATACAAAACCCCTTGACATGACAATGGAGCATCAACTAGGATGGGTGTTCGAGCTTTGGTCTGTCGTTGGGTTTTTGGCTTGGGGTTTGGGTTTTGGAGCTGCCAATTAGCGGAAGCCAGGACCACAACACAACTGGAACCCTTTCCTGCTGCTAATTTTCAATTTTCATGGCACGCTGCCTGCAATTGATAGGCAGTTTCATGTTGATCCCCATGACGGCATTTAAATTGAGCTGCTACTCCTGCTCGACACAAAATTGTGCAGGGCCATAGAACTGTTTCGTCGTGGGGACTTTGTTTGCACACATTGTCGAACCCATTTGGACATAAGTCGGCATTTTAATAGAAATGGGTGCGCGGCACAAACCCCAAAAACTGGCTGGCAAAGCTAACGGAAATGACTATTTTGAATAAATTAAATGGCTGACGCAAAATCTTTATTTATAACAGCTGCTGTGAGCTGTTGATTTAAGTTACAAGCACACACGAAGCTCCCAATCGGAAACCCCAGTAAAATATTAAATGAAACGCAACAAATCCCATTGTCACCGGGCCAATGAAATTGCCAAATAATTGACAAGCTATTTGGGGCGTGCTGATTGGCAAAACTAATGCCGCTCTTGCCGCACAAACGGGCCAACAGAAATCGATATGCATTTGACTGATGGACAACGGAGGTCAGTTCTGCCATGGAACAATTGGACTGAATCGCTCCACCCAAAAAAAAAAGCAACAGTAAGAGCAAAAAAAAAAGCGCAGACAAACGTGACAAGACCGCATGAAATAAAGTGACATTAAGCCATTTCAACGCAAAGGGGATTTTCACGTTCCAGGATCTGTGCTCTTCCTCTTTTCTGTGTACAAAAGCACACACATATAGAATGTATATATATACATATACTCATATAATATTGAAAGTCGCATAGCTCATGTTGATAACGCAAATGACTGACACATTGTATAAATTTACTCGCAAATCTAGCTGAGCCTACCTATCCTTTGCTCCCGCCCTCATTCGATATGCTCCATGGGCTCCGCTGATGCGTTTTGTCTTGTTAAAATAATTGACAGGTGACCAGGCGAGACAGTTATGGTGGCAGTCTCCGGACTCTGGTCTGGGCATTAGTGCAATTTATGACAATGGCCTACAAATTGCTGCCATTGAAATTGATTGGCTGACTGAACTACGCTGAACGCTATGTTGGCCATCAAGTTGGGGGCTCGAGCAAAATCCAATATATGTAGATTATATATGTCCTTTTCTTTATATTATGCACACTTTGAATCATAGAACCAACGGCTCTTTAAAGTTATTACTGGAATTGTTGTATAATAACTAGAATGAAAGCAAAAGTTTGACTTGAAAATAATTTGAAATCGCAGTAAAGAATGATTTATCACATTAAATAACTCCAAATTTACGTATTAACAAAGTTTAGTCAGAATTTGTAGAACTTTTGAAGCTGTTACTTAAGGAATATCATAACAAGCTGCAAACTCTTTATTTGAGAATAAATAGTAATTCTGTTAAAGCATTTTTGTGTCACTTAAGTAAGGATACCACTCAGCACACCGAGCTTATAACCACTCAAGCATGTGCTGCTAGTATTGGATTTTCATTTAGTAGCGCAACTTCCACCAACACTCAACCTGACAAACTTAATTTAGGTTTAACAAAAAAATGCCTTTAGCAGCGAACAGCTTCATGAAAATTCCAGCAGCACGGCCATCGGCAGCCAATTATAAATAGAAAGCAAATATTTATTTAAGTGAAATTAAAAGATCATGTCGACGGCATCTTAATGAAATAAAAGCTTCAAGACATAAAGACATGTTCATCGTGTCCCCAACCAACTTAATTGGATGAGAAAGCCCAGTGGATGGCCAGCCACAACATTTGAATCAAATGTTTTCATTAAATTTTATTCCAGACGTGTTCATGCAATTTTAATTAGATTCCCGGCAATAAATTATTCAATGCCACGTAATAAAGCGAATCCTGACAACGCTACATAATTATAGCTGTTATTTTTTCAATGCGTCAAGTGTAGAAAGCAAATTGTTGGATATGAAGTGAAATGATGGTAAGATGAAAATAAATGATTTACTCAGAATATTAATTTAAATGAAAGCACAATTTTGTTACGTAGAAAGCTTGGAAATATGTTTGTATGTACGAGTATAAATTATTTAGTGTTCTGAGCTCTAGAAAAATTATTTTAGCCATGAGAGTTAAACCAACAAAAGAAATTATAATATATAATATTGGTGAAATACCATCGAAAGTAATGACAACTGATAGAAAAGTAGAAATGCTTAAAGAAATTTGTATAGCTTTCATTTAAATTTTACTGAAATTGTATTTTTCAATTGCTATAAATGTACTATATTAGTTTTGGCATTAATATTCAATCATCTACTATAATTACAGCTACAACTTTAGTTTATCACTTGTTTAACTTTTCAACTTTACGCATGCCCCCAGATGGAAACCAGACGAGTAAAAAATAAGTTTTAATTGACTTGCTTCAAGGTGTAATTTTTGCAGTAGTTATATAGCCGTACCTGAGCTTGGCTGTAACCAAACCCATCACTCGCTGGCTTCCAGAATCCAAATAGCCAACTAAATTTCTTATCTTGTACACAGCGGAAGTGGATCACCAAAGTGTGTGTAAAACAGGCAAGCCATAAGGGAGAGAGGACGAGAAAGCAGTTGTGGCTTTCATGTGTGCGTCTCTGTTTGCTAGTGTGTGGCGTGTTGTTGTGCGTGTTTTATGCTTTTGCGCCCTGCGCCAACTTAAATGCTAACTTATGTTTAGATTTTGGCCAAGCTCACAAAAACCAACAACTGACGCTAAGGCCACATTGTTTGCATGTGTCTGTGTCTCACTGTGTGTGTATGTTAGTGTGTGCGTGTGTGTGTGTATGCCTTTTTGGCTAGTGCAACTGCAGCACAGGAGCAACAGCAGCAAACCGGCAGCATTCAAATTGCAAAAGTTTTTTACTTTAAGCATAAAATATTTATGTCTGCATTTAGTTTTAACTTTGGCAACGTTTTGTTGCTTTTTGAGTAGAAGATTTCTACAATTTGTTTTTGTTGTTGCTGCCTTTTAATATTGCCAGCTGCAATTTTGTCTTAGCTGGCAATTTTATTAAAACGATATTTACTTAAACAAGCATCCGGATGTGTTTTTCAGCTAAATGGAAAATATTTTCAGCACTTTATAACGAATTGATTGCTGAAATTGAACTCGACTTGAATAGTTGTAGCACCATTTTGAATGAAATGTTTTGCTTCAGTTGCATCACGATATAAATTAATAGAAATAAGCAAAATAAAGAAAAATAGTTGGGAACTTGTTATCTAATTTAAAACTTTGCACACACTTTATAAAACTACTTCGCTTGCAAGTATATGCACACAAATTGTGTAAGAACTTCTCGTACTATTTATATAAATTTACAAAACCCTAAAGGGATTAATTTAAGAGTGTTTCAATAAAAAATTAAAAATAAAATATTATAATAATAAAAGCTAAATAATCCCAGTATTTACTTTAAGCTATTAAATATTACTTTCATTATTTAGATCCACAAAATATACTGTAATAAAAACATTTTACTATGTCAAACATTATTAATTAATAAGTGTCTATTGCAGTCTGCATACGAATGTCCCAGTATTCATACATAATTTGGGTTATTATATAAATACGCCGTTATCACATTAAATAAGAATTCAATTTTATGCCTCTAGAGAATTAATTAATACAAATGTGGTCTGTTAATTAATAACTAATGGCTGTGATGTGTCAGCTTCATGTTTCTATAAGCCACACCACAGAATCGTTCAATTGGATTTACAAAAAAATATGCATATGTGTACTCATATATGGACAGTTTGATAGGAGAAGTGCACAACATTTTGGTATAGGTTGCTTCTTTTTACCAATTATATAATTTTGTGCATGAACAATTCATGTGTAAATCAATTAATAAATGTGTCGTGAATTGATAAAATGAAAAAATAAATAAATAATAAAAAAATGGTATTTGACATCAAAAATTAACGATTGCTTTATTGGTAAAGAAGATCGGATTTTATTAATCAATAGAGTTGCCTGATATGTTTCAAACGAGTAGTTATAAAATCGACTATGAAATCATTAGCTCAAACTTAACTTATTCATAGGTAACATGTAATTCTATGACATTTGAGATCCATTGATAGCTGTGAAGCTTCTAGAAACTGCTACTGCCAAGTTCCAAGACTTTCGAATTTTTCTTTATGTACTACGAGTATTTCCATTTGTCATACGGATTGTTTTCATTGTTCTCCAACATTGGCCGTAAACAAATGATTTCCGTTTATACACTCATTTTTCAGCATGTTACCTATTAAACTTTTGTAGACAGGAAAATTTAATTAAAACCAAAGCCCAGCTGCTTCTCCGAGCAGCACCCACAGAACAACAACTACGCACAACAGCAACAACAACACCAACAATAATATTTTCAATTATAACTCGAGTTTATAAAGCAAAACTTGCTAAACCGAATGAAACAGCAATAGCTGAAATGAAAGGGATGCCAGACAGAACGTTTTTGGCTTAGACAAAGTCGAAACAGGAAAAGCAACAAATTTGTCGGGGAAGGCTGAAGGGCGGCAAAGAAGAACATAGAAAAGTGTGGAACAATACGAGATATTGGAAAAAATAAAAATTACTTCAATTTCAGTTAATTTCAGTCGGCAAAAGCAGTTTGAAATTTTTTTGAAACTCGAGTTCGAAATGTTTCGGCTGGCATTGTAAAATAAATGTACTAAGCAAATCAAAACTTTTCACATAACTTTCACATCAATGAGCACAGCTGGGGGTGCATTTTGCGGCAAGTGATAGGAGGGGGACATGTATGCCAAGTAAATCAAAATGTGGGCAGCACATTATACAAAATGGGGATTTATTGTGGGGTTTTTATAATGGCAAATAGTTGTGCAGGAAATGCTTACAAAATGGTAACAGTGAAAGCGAAAAGCAAAAGCAAAAGCAAATTTCAAGCTCAAGCTTAAGCAGCGTTCTGGGCGCATTGTCCTTTCTATTGTGTCCTGTTAGTTGGTTGTTTGTTCTTGTTCTTGTTATTGTTTATCATGTGACTTGCCGTTTTCTGCGTTACATTTCCAAAGAAACATTTTCGGTAGCTTTGTCCTGATGACGTGTCAACTCTGGAGCGCAAAACTTTACACAAAATGAAGCGCCAACGCGGAACCTTCACACAGCACTGAAAATGAAATATAAAATTGTAAAAAAAGGAAGCTGCACGAAAAAGTTTCTTCTATTTTCTTATTTCTTTTTTTTTTATTTATTTTTTTTTGCTTTAAATTGAATTAACTTGAGAGCAAGCCCGAGCAAAAAACAGTCCAGAATGAGCGGCTTCTGGGCGGGAAGAGTAAAGGGGAAGAAACTGCCCTTTGCACCGGCTAAAAACTTACGATGATTTATTTGCTTCACATGGCAAAGTTGAGTGTCACTTTTCGAGTTGAATGTTAGCTATAAAATTGTCGTAGTATAAATATTGTCATAGACTCCAAGAGGAAAGAGATCAGATATGTATGTTTCTGCAAGTTGACTGAAAGGCAACGTCAATTGGCAAATCGTGATCCACGAGTGGACAATTCTACTTTGAGTTCCAACTTTGCTGCAAGATAGTCCTGTCACTTGCTAAAAGTGCAAGAATTTAATGATTATCCTGCAAGGATACAAATGTATTTATATTGGAACAGGCTTGCACTCGATTTTCACTGGCTTATAGAAATAATATACTTAAGTTGAATAGATTAAAAAAACGTTGTCTTTAACCAAAATTGAACAACTTTAAACTAGGCTTTGCCTTGAAGCTTTAAGCCGCCTCTTTGCTGTTCTGTTTATTCTAATATGCTGTGCTAGTTATAATCCTCAAAATGCAGTGACTGCAACAGAGCAACTAACTAAATCACGGCGACACCTCATTGAGCTTTAACCTCCGTAACCTGACACTAACTCTCGGTGTGTGTGCTGTGTGGGAGTGCTGTGTGTAATGTTCCGCGAACCATTATAGAGGCAATCAGGTTGGATTAACTTGAATTGTTGTCTGTTTGGATGGTTGGCTCCAAAAAGCGGTAGCCACTTAAAAATTAATATATATAACGGGCCGATTGCTCAGGCATTAAATTGAGAAGCGACATCGCCTGGCTGAATGACAGGCAAATAAGCAGCCGCTACAAAGAAAGCTTAACGAGCACACAAGCTACAAAAAAACAGAGCCAAAGAAAACTGTCAAAGTAGCTGGCAACAGCAAGTTGCATGTGGAAAAAAAAGAGACGCTCAAAGCATTTTAGGTGCAGCTTACTTGACTCGCGAGTCAAGCATACCAAGTATAAAGTCTTTGGTACATTTGATACATTCCTTTTAACTTATTTTTCATAAGAAAAAAAAACACAATAAAAACAAATAATGTCTTCTAGGCAAGGACGAGTACGTAGCCAAAAGTCGCAGTTGCCCTACCTGAAGACGACTTCGTGTAGTAGCTGTGGACCATCAGGCGTATGATGGATGCTTAACATTTTGTTGAGCGCATTCCGTGCTGCACATCGACATCCCTCCCTATCCACGCAGTCTCGGCGACAAATAAGCCAGTCAATATTTTAGCAAATTAGTTTTCCCCGATAAACCAGTAACAAACTTCAACCTGTGAATTTCACGAAAACTTATATTAAAGCTTTTTTGTTAGCAGTGGATAATTAATCAATGCACTTTGGAACTTTGAAAACAATAAGTGCCTGGGATTTTTTTTAATAATTGTGGAGCACAAAAAATGGAGACTCCCTTTCTCTCCATAGTAGCTTCATCGACTTCCAGAAATTCGAAAAACATGACTAAAACTTAACTAACATATAAAATCTTAAATTAATTCATTACGACTTGTGAAATGAAAACACACACAATATGTTACAGAATTTAATCAAGAGAAAAGCTTATTAAATATTAATGAAATACAATACGTTAAATTATTACAAATGTAATAAAAGTTTGCCCACGCTATGCTTCAACAAATCTAAAACAGCAGCTTAAAATTTTAACTACTTTGACCTTACGACCGCAGCTGGACAAATAAAAACGCACTGCAGCCCCAGCAGGCCAGAATACCACCCCTACTAGGTCATAATAAATTTTACTTCCATGTAAAAAGTTTACGCTTGTCAGCGAGTTAACAAAATGTGTAGAATTTTGTTGGCCGTTGAAAACTCGTACGAAAGTTTTCCATGCATGTGCACACATATCACTCTCCGTGTGTAAGTTTTGTTCTAATATATTATGGTCAGTAGCAAGTGAAGCGGCGCAGCAACAACTCACTACCTACTCAACCCAACGTCACACACTCGCCCATCACACCGCACAAGTTTGCCAACAATGCCACATTAACACATTTGTTGAACGTATAATCAATTTGTAATTTGTAGCCGCAGCAAATTCGTGAATATATATGTATATATACGAGTATATACAAATGTATATGTAAGTATGTACATATGTATGCATGTAAGTCCACTATAAAAACGAGAGATGCTGCAACAGACGAAAAAGTTACATACAAAAAAGCGAAAACTTCTATGTCAACAAGAAACTCACACACACACACACACACACACACACACATTCACGCAGTCCTAAGCTGCTTGAACAAGGTTGAAGAGTGCGTGGAGGGGAAGTTAGGAGAGGGTGCCCTACATATGCGGCTTGGATCCAGCAAAATAACAACCAAAATGCACAACCAATGAAAAGTTAAAACTTTATGCTACACTTTTTCCTTGACAAGAGATTGGAGCCAAACCCCCCCTCCCCCACACTCTGTCTATCTGTAATTTTAAACGGATGCTTATATGTGTGTAAGAATGGCAAAAAAAAAATGACAAAAAGTTACAAAATTAAGCAAAAACAAAATGTACATGCTTTTTACAAAAGACCAAAATTTCAAGTAAGCTTTTTAGTTAAGTTTTGATAAACAAAACATACAAAAAGAACTCTAGCTAGAAAATACCTGAGCTGATTACAAATTATAATAATATTATAATATTATAACAATTTTTAAGTTAAGTTAAACTACTATATTATATATTCTTATATTCTTATATGTTTATATACATATACAAAGAAGACGTCGCCAAGTTTCTTCTAACGGGAAGAGCAGCGAAACAAATCCAAATTTCTGTTTAGATTATTTTCAATTTTCTTGACAACTTGACAAAGTATTGACAGGTTTATTGGGGCAAATATGCTGACAATATGCGACCAAACTCAGATAAGAAAACTTTCATAATTTATATGATTTGCGTGCAAAGTTTATATAGTAAGTATATAAATATTGCTGGCACTCTGGATAGACTGCGATAACGCACACATTTCACACACTCGCCATGCAAATGGAGTGCAGCTGTTATCAGCACTCGGGAGAAGAGTGAAAAGGAAAATAAAATGGAGACGAGAGCACACAGATAATGCTTGATAAATGTGATACAATGTGTGGGCAACACATTGAAGGACAGCAGGAGCCAGGGTTTACAACATAAAGCGCCTTTTAACAGCTCGAAAAGCGGCTCGTAACCTTAAGTCCTCCCAACCGTCCCAGCCCCTGACGAACCACAGCTTCAAGCGGCTTTTTATATGCAAATTTGTTAAGGGTTAACATTTGGCTGAAGGTCAGTTGGCATTTTGTATTGCCACAATATATTATATATCATTTTTTTTAAGCGACAAAATTGATTGACATTTTGCACCCTTGAGGCTGTTTTTTCAATATAAAATATACGCTTCACATTCAAGATGATTTTGTGCTGATAAAACCCTTTAAGCCATTTTTAGTTTATTGTTATACATACAACAAAAAAAAAAAAAACAGAAAAGAGTAAATAAATTTTCATATAAATTGAATGTGAGCAGTGGATGAAATGTGTACGCCTTTGCCCCGGGGCTAAACCATTGTGCGTGTTCAAGTTTGACATTGTTGAGTTGGAGTGGGCGAGGTGCTCATATGATAACTGTGAATGGTAGTTGATTTGGCCTAAAGCTTAACAAACGGTCTCTGATCGTTTGATTCAACATTTAATGCTTTAAACTGGCTTTGATTTGGATAGGCTTGAAAAGTACTTTTTTAGAGTACTTGTTAAAGAACTTGTACTACAATCACTTTGCAATCCTTTAAGGTAAATCTCAAGACCAAATACAACCAATTACATTTTTTAAATGAAGTTTGCTTAAGTCTGATGTTAAACGTTATATGATATCAGGATTTCTACAGTCTTTTACAGTTATCAATTTGTAACTGCCTCTCAGCAGTTTATCTCAAGAGCTGTGTTTTAAATTCATTCCCCTCTCTACGTATTTAAAATGCGTACTTTTCTTTAACTTTTGTTTGTGACAAGTCAGAAATACCTTAAGTGGCGCGTCACAATATGACAGTTTTTTAAACTTTTTTATTAGTCTGTGCTTTCCATTTATTTACTGACTGACATGTGCAGTCCTTAATTAAAAATTCGATATATATATTTGAACTTTCCCTTTGCTAAATTAAGAATAATTTTAGAACTTGCAAAATTTAAAAAAATATTTTTGCAGTTCAGTAATCAAATTGCTCATTAATGGAACAAGGCAAAAAAATAAAAGAAAAAAAACGGCAGTTAGAAAAAGCTTCGAACACGGCGAGTACGCACACATACATAGGCACACACACACATACACACACACAGGGAATAAAGTCCAATGCAGTGCAAAATGTTGTGGAAATGCAATTCCATAACCAATTCAAAGTTCTGCACTGCAATAATTCATTAGAAAGTTCAACGGCGCGTAAAATTGAATTATGCATTTGGTAGATGATTTCGTTTTCGATAGTTTCGATTTTTCGGCGCAAAAGCGATGTAATTAAAACTACATACACTGTGCGCGCTTATGAGTGTATGTGTCTGGGGCATAAATTGAAAATAAAACCCGTTAAACAATCTACGAGACTTGTATACACAAATTTGTGGGGTTTCTGTTTGCAAATTTATCAACTACGTTTTAGTTGAATTAGTGCAATATTTAATATTTTGATTGGAACCCCTAACGATCTATAGAAATGATTCGATTTTAGTTATTGTCTAGTTTAGTTCGATAGAATTTCCCAAATTTGCAGTGAAGAGCTATAATTCTCATTCGACGCGTTCAACAATTTGTTGTCCTATTTGACTGGCACTCCTTTGATCCTTTCCCGCTTTATTCCGAAATTTACATATAAACTCAAAAGTTAGCTGAATAATATTCGAAACTGCCGTTGTAGTTGGAGATTGCGCATTTGTTTTTATTTTGCTCAGTTCCACTTCAGCCATTTGTTTTTTTTTTCGTTTTTATCTATTCGTACACAGTTTTTTCACTTCTCTTTGGAGCTTTAGAAATTGTTGGCGGACATTTCTTTTGAAAGCAACAGTCATCAGGCAATCTAAAGAATTTCCCACATGTAGGTTCTGGGATGCAAGGACCATGTAAATTAGCATGCAAGTTATTATATTTAGTAAAAAACGTATACAAGCTTGAAATTCCTTCAACAAGGAAAAGATTCAAATGTTCCATGCTTGTTGACACTTTATAAACAAAACTACTTTTATCAACCAATTGCATTAATTTTACTTCAAAAAGATAACTGGCATTACACTTTAAGAGAATATTTTGATCAACAAACTGCATTGGCTTATGCATTGGTGCATAACAGGAATGTTACTCTCCATAGACCAATATCAAGAAAAATTACATGAAAATAACATTTTCCATATTTAAAGATCACGATCTCAAAAATAAATTTTAAAAATGTAATAATTTCGAAAATATGCCAAACGGCATACTTTTCTTAAACTCAACTTAAAGTCTTGGAAAACGAATAGCGTTCAAAACAATCCCTATGGTAATTTTTGGGTAAATCAAGTTTAGCTCTAGACTAGAAACAGAGAAACCCATAGAAAACACATTTTTGTTTACCTGAACTGGAAAACCCACAGGTGCTTGAAGTTCTCAACGCTTTGGCATCGACTAGACCATTGACCAGCAGCAACTGTTGTCGGACAAGGCAAGCGATTTAAAGGATTTTCACTCTAAGCGTTGCCTGTCAGCGTTTGGCATGCGGCTTACAGGGGCTACCAGCTTTATGGGCTTAAGCAGCAAATGACTCTGTCTAAATGAATGGCGCAACTGTTCCACAATCCCTCTCTAATAGATATGTAACTGCATTTTATTGCATTGCAGCTAAAACAAGACAAAGAACAAACACAAACAAACGTGTTGCGAGCCAAGAAAAATTCACGTTAATTTGTAATGTGAAAAACGTTGTGCAAACTGATGAGCTGATGGCAAATGGGGATGGGGATGGTGATGGCGGACAAAGCTATATTATCTCGGCTATTGATGTTGATTAAGAATGTATATGCTGATTGGAGTCGGATATAGGTCCTTCCATACAATACTAATTTCAAGATAAAAAAAAATTAAACTGCCAAAATTAGAGGGCAACATTTTCCAGCCCTTTCAGACACAAGAAGCAGAAAAGCTGAGAGCAAAATTATTTTCAACGGAACATTTAACAGATGCGCACACGAACACACACCCATATTTCCGGCCCCAATGGACTACGCCCACCTAACACAGAAAAAGGCCAATTTGTTAGGCAAAAGAAAGCAAACAACAACAAAAAATTGTAAAAAGGGTAGGAAAAAAGGCAGAAATCGGCTTTGATGTTATTGCCGCAAATTAGCTAGAAATCTTTTGGATGTTTTCGCATGCACCTTTACCATTTACCTTTTGGCCGCTTTCTCTACTCACTTTCTCTGCGATTTGTTAGCTAGAGCTGTGCGTAGAAATCTATAAATTGGTAAAAAATAATTTTGCTTAAATTGAGTGAAAGCATGAAAAGAATTTTAAATGCATTTGAGCTGCCTCAACTCTTGCAGCAACGTTACAGCAAAAATGTCGTTATTTCGTGTTCTATTTTCTCCATTCGATTTTTTACAGCCAACTTTTGGGCAACTTACCAAGTGCAAGTCCAATGTGTAAGAGGATTTTTCGCTATATATATGTATAATACATATATATATATTTTTTTCCGCTGCTTCCTTTTGCCAACTGCATCAGCAGCAACAAATTTTTGCTGCTTCAATAGCTCAAATACTATTTTATGCTTAGTTGATTATAGAGTGCAAGTGGAAATTTACTTTTGCCTTCCATTTTCCATTTTGCAACTCGTATCATCGAACTCGTTTCTCAATTCTCGTCCCACAACACAACACAACTCAACTTCATTCAGCTCCTTATCGTTGTTATTTTTGCTATTGTTGTTTTTGTAGTTATCGTTGTTGCTTGGTTAAGTCCGTTAGAACGTTAAAAGTTGGCAGTCAATTTGTTTGTTTTTCAACTTAACACGGAAATTTTATTTTTGTCTTAGCAAGAGACTTGTAAACAAATGGCTGACGACTTTAGTTGAAGTCACAACCAAGTCAACATATAAGTACTTATCTTAATAATATCTTAAGAAACTTTTTAAATCACACTACTTATGGCGATGTATTAACCTTCCTCTCATGGAGATTATTAATTTCTTCTTATCGGAGTAGTTTAAATTAAAAGAGAATTATAAACCCAAATTTTAAAAAAGTGTTAAAATGTCTTTGTCATCGAAAAATATATATTTCATGTACAGAAAACAGAACCAAATCCAAATTATTTAAATGCCAATAAGGAAGAGGACGCAAAGAATAAGAGCGAAGCAAGGAGAAGCAGTTAAAAAACAAAGGGTAACAAAACATATGTAAAAAAAAATAAAATGTATATGTCAACAAAAAAAGTAAATAAATAAAATACTAAATAAATACAAAAAAGACGGAGGGACCGCAAAAACACATGCAAACAAGATTAAAACTGTCTGACGGCCAAAGGCGAACGATGAACGAGGAAATGAGGAAACAAGGAAACGGGAAAACGGGAAAACGAAAGAAGTGCCAAAAGTGGAACAGATGGAAAACGCACTCGGAAGGTCCTTTGGTTCTTCACTTGTTGTCTCTTATATTAAAATTGGAGTACGCTTTTTTCTTTCCTGTTCTGTTCTTGTTGCTATTCAGCAGCTGCTGCCACGTGGCCAAAAAAAAATATTTTAGTTGGTTGTTGAAATCAAATTCTCAGTTGAACTTCAATTTTGTCTGCGTCCCTTTCTGGTTTTTTCTTTTCTTGTTTTTTTTTTCTTCTTTTGTTTGTTGGTCGATTGTCATTGCGGTTACTGGCGCTGCCGCTGTCAGTTTCAGTTTCCGTTAGCTGCCAACTTTTGACTTCCTGTCAATGGCGACAGCTGCAGCGGATCTATATGTATATGTAAATATGTCTTATCCAAAAATCAAATGCCATTCAAATTGAATTTAAAGATTTCCCTGCTCGCTCTCTCGCTCGCTGCCAGTTTTCTTCGCTTGCACTTCAAAGATTATTAATTTTTTTCCCATATTTCAAACCTGACCTTTCAAACATGTGTAATCCGCCATTTATATTTTGGTTTTTAGCGACATGCATCGCAAAAAAAACGCTTTCAAGCAGCGGACTGTGCGCCTTCGTTAACCCAGTTTTCTTCAAATAAGTTTACAAATGTGCATTTTTTTGGTTTCTATGAAAGCGCATTGAAAGCGAAAGTTTCAAGTTATGCATAGCGGTAACTAGACACATAAATGTGCATGCCAACACAAAAGTGTTGCATACTTTTGTGGTATATGCCATTATTTTAGAACAAAAAAAATACATAACAATGTCACACAGATATGTGTACCATGATTTTTTCAAAAGAAACTGTATAGTGCTTTAACGTACCACTGCTATTTTATATATTTTCAAGCATTAAATCAGAAATGTACCCCAGTCTGTGTAATATAACATCCCAATAAAATCAATCAGCTGCTCGATTTCTTCGTCGAGTATATCTTACAAAAACATAGCAATGCAAACACATATTTTTAGTCTGCCCGATAATGAAAATAGCTTCAATGTCTACAGATTTTTAAAAGAATAAACTATAAATGAATTTTAAAAAAATAACAGCAAATGTTTCTAAACAAAAACAAAAAGCAAATAACACGAGCGGTTCTCCGGTGCAATTCACACTTTTTTGTGCGTAACTTTGGTGCACAAAATTTTTCACAGTCAACAAAAAAGTTATGTGTTCCAGTTCAATTCTTTTTTTTACATTTTTTTTCTGACCAGTGAAATGTTTACTTCATATTTGTACACATTGTGAGCGAGGCAGACAGTGTGGAGCGAACGAGAGACAATGAGCTAAAATAAAGTTTTTAAATTGCATATTTATATGGCTCATGGTCAAAAGCAATAGCTTTGTTTATTTAGTTATACAAACTGTATGCAATTTTTATTCTAAATGTGTTCTAATTTAACGATTTATTTTCTGTTTGTGATTTTCTGTTGAATTGAAAAAATAGTCACCATCGAAAATATTTTAAATATTATATATATACATAATAATATATTTTTAGCAATTGATATTAATAAAGAAAACAAATAAGAAAAGAATCTAACTTTTTGGGCTAGTTATCATTTTTTGCTTGAATGCGTAAAAATAAAAGAACAAAAAGCAATAATGTGATTAACAACCCCTGATTTGGGTATCGACAATTTAAATAATTACACTTTTACAAATTATTATTAAGAGCAAAACATTTAACCACAGATTTAAAAAATTGTTCTATCTGTATTTTGCTGCCATTTCATTAAAAATGTTGCCCTCTTGACACCATTCGGCGTTTAGGTCCACGGCGCTGTACACAAATTAGGCGTAATAATTTTATTTGCATGTTTTATTTAATTTTTCATGCCACTCTGATTACAAAATTGAATTGGCAGCTTAGTTTTATGCACGTCAGGTACTTGGAAGGAGCAGGAGCAGAAGTAGCATCCTGGCCAGGTGGGAGGGCATCCATTCTCGCAATTCCCAGTTGCCACACAATTAGCGTGGTCGGAACATCTACTACCCACCCAACACACCATTCCCCCCCCCCCCCCCCTCCCCTCCCCTACCTCACTCTCTTCAGTTCACGAGTTTGTAATGATGTTCCTTCAACTTTTGCCTTGTCTCGACGGTTTCATTTGGTTCGACGTTGTCGTTTGCCATCCAATGATTGTTGTTTTTCCCTTTGGGCGCACCGACGTTTCTCGATCTCTCTCTCTCTCTTTCTCATACTGTCACCCGAACATTTTCAGCAGAATCATTACAACGCCGTCTCCCTTCCATATCCTTGCCCAGGGTGGCCCCATCCTTCTGGGCAACTTAAATACGCTTAAAATTAAATCTGATTTCATGAATATTGATTGATTGCTTTCACCTTGAATGAAAATCCGCTTTTGTGCTACTTTTTGTGTACTTCTCGCTCGCTTCTCGCTATTCTGTACATCCTTACCTGGCCGCACATCCTGCCCTTAGCTCCTTTGGCTATCCAGCTGCCTCGGTTTTTTCGCCTTGAACTCTTAAGTTAAATTAATGAGCTCCAGCATTCGTTTGCTATTATGTAAAATTATTTGACCAAAAATAAGTTGATTTAATTGAGTGTGAGTTAAGGCCCTGACGGCTTATGTAAAGACCATTATATCAGCCATAGGCAGGAAGTTGCCTGACTTAACGATGAGCGCACATTTTATCGGCGTTGTAAATCATGTCGAACGCAAATGCCTTCAACGGAAACAGTCGCTTGTATTTGGCTAAAGAAATATTTAATGCAAAGTGCTTATCTCTATATTGAACATATATCAAGAAAAGGGTATAACGTTTATTTTATGAAGCCTTCTCAACGTCAAACTAATCCGCCACTTTAATGCCGAAGGTTCACATTGACTCCAAACACAATTTTTTATACTACTCTAAACTCATACATCAGACAGATGCTACTATGAAAGACTATTTTACACATTTAATTATTTACATTGAATATTTTAAATTTATTAAAATTACGAGTTTCAATCAGTTTCGCACAACCTGACCAAATTGGAACCAAATAAAGCTAAATATTTTCAAATATTTTAAAATTACAGGGTTTAATCAGATTTGTATTAGTTGACCAAAATTTAAAATTACATAGCCACTGCACAAGAGATAATAGGAGTGTGGCAAACTACAATGTAATTTTATATAATTATTTTTAAAAGTTCCTTTAAAGCTTATTGTAATATTAAGAGCTTATTCCGCATTTGCACCCTCTCCCTCAGCGCCACCTCATCCCCTGGTGTTTCTCTTCACGCACACAATATCTTTTCACGCTACTCCACACTCTATATACGTTTTGATCAGCTTTGGGCATTTCTTTTTTATAATTATTTATTTTTTTAATGTTGTTATTTTAAAGCTTAATTAAAAGGTAATGAAACGAAAATAATTCATAATAATAATAATAAAAAAAAACCAACAGCAACAGCCAACAACCATTGGCCCCTGTGCAGGCACTTAACAACTCCATAGACATACATAAATACTATATAAATTATATATATATATATATACATATTTATGCATTAAAGTGTGTGTATACACCACGCACATAGTGCACGTCATAACAGAAGCGAAGTTAATGAAGTCCTTAATTAAGTTTTTATCTGTCTTTGTGTGTGTGTGTGTGTGTTTGGTTTTTCTTTTATTTTACACTCTCTCTTTTCGAGTAGCCACAACTATGAGAAGCGGGTAGTTAATGCAACTGGCAATGCTGCAAAGATGGGTGCCGAAAAATAAATCCACAAAAACAAAAATCAGGCAGTGCTTATACCCCAAAAACCCCCGGCGCCAGGGTTGCCCAACCGGCTAATTTAATATGTGTGGCAAGGTCCTCCCTCAAACACTCGATTAATGATGAGAAGAGTGCAGGGCAACTTTGCGCCACGCCGTATTCAAAGTGGTAACTCATTTTTCACATGCTGACCCTTTTTGCCGTTCTGTTGACCTTTTTTGCGGCAATCGCCCTTCCCTCTTCTATTACGTTCTTTTTATGGCTATCGCTACGGAGATTTGTAAATTTGTGAAGCATTTTTTAATGTGCTTAAGTTTTATTTCAGTTTTTGCGTATGTGTGTGTGTGTGTGTTTTTTTTTTGCCAAGTGGACATGTGTTGCTGGCCAAAAACTTTGTCGTTGTCCTTGGATATCACAAGAGCGGCTTTATTGGTCAGCAGGGGTTAAAAAACAAAAACAACAACAACAATACCAACAAGAGTAACACCAACGTTACACAGTTAGTTTAGTATTAAATACTCCCTTCCATTTCCATTTCCCGATTTTCCCCCTTCATTGTATCGTTGAACGCGTCGCTAGCCGCGGGTTATTTTTGTTTGGTACACTCTTGCCTCATGCAACGTATCCGACTTTTGTTTTGCTATAGCCGTCTGTTTCAGTTCGAGTTTCGGTTTTGGTTGCGGTCCGGCGTTGTTGGTGTAAGGGGTGTGGGCGTGGTCATGGGGCATTATCCCCGTATTGCGATTATTTAGTGCTCTAATGGGGCGTAAGTGTGATTTGGCAAGTGTTTAATGAGCTTTTCACCTTTGCTCATCCTGCTCTTTTTTTCGTATTGTTATCCCCATTTCAGGTGAATAATGCGCAGCGGGATCCGTGCATAAGCCATAGATAGCCAAAAAAGGATGTTGGACAGCAACAGAACATGTAACTACAACTGGGTTCAAGCGGGTTAGATAAATGATAAAATCATTGTATTAACACCTCTAACTCGATAGCAGATTATATAAACGGGACTTAAATACCACAGTAAACAGTTTTGTTGCATCAAATTTCCTGTATTATAATTTAACTATTCAAAATATTAACTACCATTGAGCGCTTCTAGGTCTTTCTTGTCACGCAAATTACATTTATTATTGAACAACTATATTAAAGTTCATCAAAATACATAAAGTAATTAATTTTACTGTGCATTTTTTAACATCATCTTTATAAAAGATTAAAGCTGTTGAAATAACCAGCCTGTCGAGCTTATCTAGAGAAGTTTCTTGTTCAAAATAAGAACACCTTAAGTAGTAAAATAAGGTAAGGCAAAAGTGCAAGTCAGCTTAGAGGTGAATACTCCAAGGTTTAGCTTAAAGCTGACACTAACTAGTTGCAAACCGCTTGCCAAGTGCAAAACTAATTATTTTGCAGCAGCTCGCAGTCTGATAAAAATGGGAACAATAGCTTGGCAACACAAAATGTTGTAAGAGATGTTCTATGTGCTCTAACAAAAGCCGATTAGAGCATTGATATATCAGAATTGACTGATGAAAAAGAAAACCCAGTAAAGTCAGGAGCCAATCTTCTTTTCATTTTTTCTTTCTCATTTTTTAACCATCTTTTTTTGTTACCCACTCGATTACAATGAGTTTTAGTTAGTGGGGAGAGAATGCGTACGCTGGGGAACAGGCGCCTACACAACTATTATCTACCTGCCCCAAAGAGTGGCAGAGAACCCGCAACCTATCACAACATTCGCAAAGTAACTTCATGTATGACCTGACAGTTACAAACTGTTGTAGGTCAGTAGATAAGACCCGAAGTCAGGAACTTAACGGGATATTTTCTGTCGGCGTTGATGAGAGTAACTGAAAGCGCGAGAGCTAGAGAGAAAGAGAGAGAGAGAGCAACTAGGTGAGAGAAGCTAAAAAGAAGCTTTTTCGAACTTTGCTTTCGACTCATTTCAACGAAAGGATATTTGTCCCAAAAGGAAATTTTTAAGGGGAAATTTTAACAGTTAACGCACGTTAAAGTGGATAATCCTGATTAAGGGTATTAAGAGCACCATGCTTAGAAATTATCTTGAGATATGTAATATTGAAATGATATTATACAAAAATTTAATAAAATATATAAGAGTTAAACAGTTATTCATTGATTTAATTTGAATGTATTTACTGTTTATTAAATTTGACAAAAAAAAATAAAATAAAGGCTTGAAAAAAATTGAAAATAAACCTATTTAATCTATTAGTAAAAAATATAATACATTTTTTTTTTAATACTCGTAATTTTTAATTCGAATCGCAAAAAAACCTCAAATTTATGGTTCGAAATATCGTGCAAAAATTAGTAGATAAGATTGAAAAGTGATACTTGTATTTTAAATGCCAAATTAATATTCCAAATAAAATAAGAACCATTCCACATGCTGTTGCTTTGTGGATACGAAGTTTTACATTAATTTGCTTATGCATGCCTCCTATGACTATGTGCCACTAAAAGCGCTAATATTTACACCAATTTGATTAAAAGCATTTTAATGGCTCAAGATTGGGGGCGCGGCTCAGGTAAATGTGCAGCACACACTTGCTGCACTTGGGCCCCAGGCTGCCACTGGCTGCCCCCGGTCGCTGGGTCGGAAGTGTAGCGTGCAAAGCGGATGTAGGCAACCCACCAAGAGCCGCCAACCCGCCCATTTAACGCATGTGTTTGCATGCAAGACACCCGGACAAAAGAGGTGGCAAACTGGCTAGCAGAGTCGGCGAAAGAAAAGCGTAGATTGGGCAGACTGGCTGAGGAGCAATGCATGTCTCTTCTTCGTTTACAGCAATTTCAGCAGAAAACTCACACAGTGAAAAGGCGAAAAGTTCAACAGCAGCCGGTGAGCCATTTTTACCTGGCTGCAAGAAAGTTTTTCATTTGATTTCTGGTACTGTATGTATGCATGTATGTATGCATGTGTGTGTGTGTTTCCATGTTTGACTTTGTGCGGTGGCACAAAACATTTTTCTGGTCTTTTGGATTCTGGGGATCTGGTCTGCTGCAGGTCTGTTGAGTTCTGTGGCAGCTGCGGGCGCTTTCATTCTGCCCACGCTCTGCTTATCGCCGGGTAACTTGTAATGTTCGAACTGCTTCATGGATTACTTACGGATTTGTCCTTGTCCGCTGGCCAGTTACGAATTTAAGCTGCACTGTGGCTATCATTACACACAGCGGAAAACACACCCCTAGAAGACCTCAACTCAATCCACCGTTAGCAGTTACGCCCACTTTACTTGTTTTTCACGCTAAGCAGCCAAGTTTGGACCATCAAGAAAACTTCAACTGCAGTGCAAGTCAAATTTTTGACCAGAACAGCGTCAAACTTTTCCACTGACGTTTTGCACTTTTGCATATTTCACCACTGAAGCAGCTATGAAGGAAAACTAACAAAAACTCTTTATGAAATCAACTTAGCAGACTATCGAATACTCTTTTTAATATAATAACCAAGACTATTACCTATATTCGATTATATTTAAAAAGAAGCTGTGGGATCAGCTAAACAGCTAAAAGCATGCAAAAAATCCGTAATTAAATTTTTATAAATTCAATATCACTAAAAACATGGCACATATTGTATATCCTCATGTAGAGTATAAATATTTTCTCGTACCTTGCCTGTTTGCCGGCATCGTTTATCAGAAGGTTTTTCCCCATTGTTGCCTCCTTCTCGCTACTTTGCATCTTTCTTTTAAACACTTACTTAAGTACAAATTTATGTTGTTTTTGTGCCACAGTCGCTTGCCCTTTTCCCGTCTAAGCCTCGTCTCTCACTCTCGTTTCCCTTGTGCTCTTTTTGGGTTCGAAGTTGTGAAGCGATTGGCGCAAAATTCTACGTTTGATATGTTCTCGACAAGCGCCAAGCATCGAGCATAGCCAAGACATTATTTGATGCACCCGCTGCACACACACACACACACACACTTGCAGACTCACACATACAGACCTACGTTCAGATGTATCTATGTAAAGACGACTTGGCAAAAGTTGAAGTTTTGCTTTAACAAGATAACACGCACCAGCATGAAAAACTGTGGCCAAAACTTTTTTGCACGGCAGCTGTGTGAGAGGAAAAAACAAGAATACAAATTTCAAAATAAAACGAATGAAAATACCAGCAAAAGCAGGCGCTAATACGAGGCATCTAAATCATTTGCTTTTTTCCATATACACTTTTCTTTTAAGATTTTGCTTGGAATTTAGAATCTATGGTCGTCCGCTGAATAAGCGAAAATATCCCAATTACTACTGTATTTTGAAAGAAACAATAAGAATTCGTTAAAAATTATATGGACAGCTGCAAAAACTGGAAATCTGGAAATCAAAATTTGTAATCTAACATGAATATATTCTGAATATATAGCTATAAATATTTACTCATTATATTTAGGATTATTGAAATAAATAGTTAATCTTGTGTCAGAAAAATGGCTTCGTCAATTTATCTGGTTATTTATATTTCCATTTTGGTTTTATTAATCAAAATTTTCAGTAACAAAATATAAAAATACTAGAAAACAAATTCCCACTTAATGTTAATCAATCCGTCAATTGTAAGTCTTGCTTGTTTGAATTTAAAAAATTAAGATAGAATTAAATGCTAAGTCAAATTGTATCGAATCGCACAAAACTCTAAAACAACAAATTCAATTGACCATCATTTTTCATTAAACGATTCCTCAATTCGAAGTTATGTTTGTTTGATTAAACGTCAAGGCAACTTTTATCGTATCTCAAAAACTCTAAAAAAAAAAACTGCATAATCGAAATTGATGTTAGCACTGCTGTTATCACGTAGTTTGTAGTTTTCCACGCACAAGTGTACTTCAAACATTAACAAAACTCGAGCTGAAGTCATTGAAACATGCCTCAAAAATTGCTGAGGCTCTGTGTTAACGGACGGACAACGACTAAAATTGTACAATAACAATGCAAATCCTCGCCAAAAAAGAATCAGAGAACTTTGCGCAAAAAGCACTCCAAATATTGTTGATTATGGCGGCACACTCACAAACATTCGCACACACACACGCACGCACACAGATAGATGAACAACAACTCAATGAAGGAATGCAACGCTGTCATATGGACTAAAGCAAAGCCTGTCCCATGCCTCTAACAAAAAAGAGCAAAAAAAAGAAAAAAACAGACGATCTGAAAGCAGTGAAAAACAGTTTTTGGTCGCCATTTTTTTGTGAATATTTCGCGCGGAGCGTTTTTTTTTTTTTTTTTGTGGTGCGGTGTTTAGTTTTGGGTCATTGCGCATTGTTATTGTTTCGCAGTCATAGACTGCATATTTGTTTTTTAGCTTGCCTGGCATCACGCCACTCCCGCTTTCGCACAACAGCAGCTCACCAGCCTAACACGCAAAAATACCCCGTTACCCAAAAACTTTGGCAGCAGCATGTTGTTGGCTTTTCTAAGTGACCAGACGATTTGAGTAGTTCGAGTCTTTAAAAAGAGTATAGTTATTTCGTTGCTGTGTTTGCCACTTCAATTTTATATTAAGATTTACTTACCCATATTAATGTTTATTTTATTTCTACAAACAGTAGATCAGCTTTCAAATGAGATTAATATGTTATATAAAAAAAGACTTCAGTGACTTTAACACATTTTAAACATAAAAAAAAGATTAAAGAAATTTAACTTTCCGTTTAACATTTACTTGGTTTTTAAACTTATTTTGAGACAACTACTTTGCAAAATAATTGAAAAGTAGATTAAATTGTATTTTTAAATTGTATTTTCGTTAGACAATTATTTAACAATATTATTTTAATATTCTTTGCAAGTACTACAAACTTGACAAATATATTTTCGGTAAATCTATTTATTTATTACATTTGTTAATATTGTTAACTATAATATTCAACTACTAATCTCTTTTTGTGACAGATAATGTTATTTTTTTCAAAAAAGGACATCAAAGTTTCGGCTTCTTATGATTTTATATCTTCCCAGTCTGACGTCTGCTTTTTCAAATAACAGTAATTGTTGTCAGCATTTTGTGTTATTGTTTTCTTTTGAGTATAGTGCAGAATCTTAAATTGTTTAGGTTTGCATTGGAAAATTGTTTGGTTTACTTTGAACTGCCAAACGAACAAACTCATTGCCTTAAGACTTCAGCCGCTAATCAGTGCTGAGTAGCTGACAAATAAAAAGTATGCAGCACTCCAGGGCATTTGTTTTTGGAGTCTAATTAAAGATGAAGTTTAAAAGCTTTTCAGTTGCTGTAGCTCAATGTAAACTTTGCTAACAACAAACTTGCATTTTAATGACTTTTAAGTTTTGATTCAATTTAACGCTCACCTGAAAGTAATCCTCAGCATTTTAGCAGTTCAGCGATATCCGCATCTAATTATTTCTGTATAGTCCGATTTTAGTTTAGCCAGAAAAGAGCATTTGCATTAAAAGCAAGCACCAAAGTTACGAGAAAGTTTTATGCGCAGTTAAAAATAACATTACTTAACCAAAGGAAATTAACATCAACATGTCAAACTGCCAAAAACTATGCAATGAATTAATGTCCATTAGAAATTTCAACTAATGTTTCGAGGCGTTTTTTTATTGAATATCATGTTCATAATGGAGTACTTAATTAACTAGATTCTTAATACATTTTTGAATTTAATATTAACAAATTTCTGTGATACCTTTTTTTGATTTTTTAAATGTTTAACTTGAGTTTAGCAAACATTTATTTTTACTTCGTTTTCTAGTTTGGCATTAGGAAAGTTGTGCGAAAAATATATTACATTATTCTTTGAAGTTTCCGCCAGATCCGACTTTGACTGAGTTTTTAAATGTGTTTAAAAAAAATAATATTCCTCCTTATATTTGTGTCCTAAAATCCTAAATCTTCAAAATCGTCTTAATTTCTTTGACATTACTCTCAAGCCTTTTCTTTCAAATACTCAAACTCTCCAAAAATAATAATGCGAATTTCAAACAGCTCGTTTAAATTAGTCACATAAATTTTGCATACCATGAGCTTCCACGTATGGCTGTCTGTAGATCTAATTAAATGCTCCCACATTCCACACCTACAAACACTCACACACACCCGCACACACGCCCCTAATGCAGAAAATAATATGCAGAGGAATCATCTTTCCCGTTCTACGCCACTTGCTACGTCGCTCAATCCCTTTTGCTTAATCAGCCAGCCTGCCAGCCAGGTTACCAGGCAGAGGTACAAGCAATCAAGCGACATCAAGCCCCACCCCTATCCAAAGTCAAGGCAGCGTACCCTGGGCAACCCTTAGCCGCTAATAAAAATGCCGAAAGCAGAGGGCGCAAAATTTGGAAACCACAGCGGTGCAGACGAGCAAACAGAAGTTGATTGCTTAATAATATTTTGTGATGATGTGAATTTACTTTTATTTCTCATTTGGGAAAGAATCACCCACTCTACCAGTCAACCCCACAAACACATACACATGCACGCACACCCATATGGAGACACACGCACACGCATCCAACACCCACTCAGTCATTGGCTTTTTTACAAAGTCAGCCCGCTCAACCCGAAAGCAGGTGACATTTTTTGTTCACCCTACGCAACAATAAGTAAATTGGGTATATTAATGCTTTAAGGATCTAGACTTGTGTCACACAAGCTGCATGGGGATTTCAATTTATGGATTAAATATGGTTTAGTCAGCTGTCAGAGTTGAAGATCGAGCTAATGTAAATAAATTGCATTCAATTTAAATAAATATAATAATAGATTTTTGTGCTTTATAAGAAAATCAATGAGCTCGAGGTATCTATGAGTCGATCACTAACTGGTCTTTGATTGTTTTTTTTTTTTTGCATGCTGTTTGCATTATCAGCAAGGCTCGAAAGAGAAATTTGAATTGTGCAAAGCTGTGGCGCCAAAACATGTGTAAATATTCATAAGTGTGTGTGTGTGTGTGTGTAAGTGTGGTTGTGTGTGAAGGTGTGTGTCGCTTTGTTTACTTGCAGCTCGCTTTGCATTTGTATTTGGCGATGTTGCTGTTGCCACTGCTTTCGGCGTTTTCGTTTTGTTTTGTTTGCCCCAGCGATAAAAATGTAAATTTATGAAGTTTTAATCAATTTGGGGAATTCGCTGCACACAATTTCCATCCCGGTTTTCGCTTTGTTTTGCAGTTGGCTACCCGAATTCAAATAAACAAACATACATAGAAATAAATGCGAACTTTTATACATATATATTTCTCTTGCCAAGCATTTAAAACATATTCCATTTTTTCCTTTTTTTCTTAGTTCGTCTGAAGCGTATTTTTCATTTGGATTTGTAATGTGGCAGCGCCGTTTAACGTGTCGCCCAATAAAGACCCTAATAAAATTTGAATTTAGTGTTATTTGTCACCAGAGGCCACAGGGGGAAGAGCGGGCACATATCTCAGTATATACATATGCATATACATACATATTTATCTTATTTAGTTTTTTTGTTGTGCAAATTGTATTTTATACTGGCTACTTGATGTGCTCTTAAGTTGCCACGCAAAAAAGTTTCCGTATAAATTGTGCAGTCAGGGGAAAAGTTGCCTATTTTCGTATCTATTTAAGTGTATATACTAATAATTCCTTTGAGTCCAGTGGACTTGAAATAAGTTATAATAATACACTTAGCAATGGGAGTTTTGAGATCACGATGTATATAAAAATTGCCTCTTTATTTTCATATTCATATTTCTTAAAGCCAGATCTCAATGTTTATATTTTTAAACTTACAAAATTGCCTAGCTCTAGTTTTTATCTACTTCATATTAATATTTTTATTTGTTATTTGCAATTTGTGTTTTCAAAATAGCTCGCTTCTAAAGATTTGTATGCAATCGTATTTTCTTACTACAGTATTAATTATTCTAAATCGAAGTACAACACATTTGCCATTATACTTAGCCTGCCAGATGCCCAGATTTATCCCACCTGCATAATATTTAATTGAACTAATTGACACATCACATCAAGCACATAAACATTTGCCCATCCCGCCACACAGACTTTATTTATCATTTAATTAACATAAGCCAAAAACAAAAATACAAGGAACAACAAACAGAAATAAATACGACAGGCCCCTAAACAAATTGATTGTTTATTGTGCTTACTTTAGCACACATTCGCACATTTACACACACACACTCACATACCCACACACAGTATCACAGATTTACGACTGTTCAACAGCAGCAGCTTGCGGCCCATGCGGCGTTTGAGATATGCGAGGCAAACAAACACACAAGCGCAGTGAGAGAGAGAGAGAGAGAGAGAGAGAGAGTGGGAAAGAGACCGGAACCACAAAGGTTATGAAACATGACCGCAGGCCAGGGCAAATTATGGCCGCACAAACTGTGACAACTGCGTAACGGTAATTTCGCAATGTCCAGTTGCAGATTCCACACAATGCTAACATTACGTAGCCGCTGCCGTTGCCGTTGCCTTTTTATATTTATGTGCTGAAGGTTTGCAGCAGTGGAAAGGGACAACAGCAGCGGGGACTTAGTGTTTGGCCAAAACACAGCATAAAACTACATTACTCAGAACATAATTTTAATGTGCACCGCAGGCAGTCGGCAACTAAACAAAAGGCATAAAACAACAACGAAATCGTTTCCGACAACTATACGAATTTTTACTACACTAGAATTTAAAACCATCGCTGAAACTCCAGAGTATTTTACATTCCTGAAATAATAATATTTTTATTTTTATCGATAATTATAACGTAAGATTTATTTATTTTTCTGCAATTCCATTATGTGCTGTATAAGAATTTATTTATTTATATATGTATAAAGCATTTCTATTTTAATCCATGGCAGAGTTATACAACTTTGACTAAATAGCGATCAAAGATCTGACTACTAATAGCAATCTAAAGAGATGAATAATCTATAAACATTCAATTCAAAACTCTTATTTCTATATTTCAAAGAAACAATTTCTCACACCATGAACTTCTTGACAAGGGTTGTTAATACTTAAAAAAGTTGGTATGGACGAGAAGAAGTGGGAGAGCAAGAGTATTTTAAGCGCGCGATGTTGTCACTGTTTAGTTAGTGGCTGTTAGTTAGTAGCTGTAATTTATGTTGCCATTAGCGAGAGCCAAACGCACTTAGTCTGACAAACAGACTAGACTAGCATAGAGCAGTGCCAAAGAGACAACTAGAGAATGAGGGCGATAGGCCGACAGGGAGAGCCGTGGAGTGTTACTTGTGTCGATTTATGCGTACAAACTAAAACACACTAGCAACATAAATAACGCACAGAGCCCAAATAGTATGCAACTGGTTTCCATATTCGAGAAATGACTGAAGCTGTCGACGCACTCCTCACATCTCATTATCAGGCATCATTTAAGCTCTCGGGCAGAACTCTCGACACAGATAAGCCCAGCGCGGGGCATGTTTTATCGGCGTTTGTTTTACTTCCGACAGCGGAACCAGAAACGGAAATTTCTCATTTCACTACATTTCCGCCCGCACACACAAACACCGAGAGAAACATGCAGCTCATATGCATAACACGCTAAAGAGGGAGGGAAATCGTCTCGAAATGAAAAATAAAGAAAGAATTGTGTGGCCTGGAATCAAAAGGCAATGGCAACATTCATTTTATCAAATATGTGAATAATGGGGCAACAAAAGAGATAAACAACTAAAATATAAAAAAAAACCAAAACAAAACAAAAGGAAACATGCATAACAGCTACTAAAACAACAACTACAATATGGGAAGGGAAGTGAAGGGAGCAGTAGCTAAGAACAGCAAATCGCACAAATGTTAAAAACAGCCGCAGGGCATAATTTTACCAGCTTTTTGCTTTCCTTTTTAGCCTGGAATTTCACAGGACACTCTGGAACAGTGTGAACAGTTGACATCAGTTTGTTTGTCCTATGGTATTGTTGCCCTTTGTTGTTGTTTCCATTTGTTTGTGTTATCTGAGATTTGTTGCTGCGTGTGTTAGTTTTTTTTACATCGCTTTTGAAATTCCAAGTGAGCGAATCCACTTTGATACTAAGCAAACCTAAAACTGTTTCACATAGGATAATATACATAACAAAATATTAATTGAAAGCGGTAATTATTAAATTAATAACAATAAATAATCATTAAGAACAAGATGAGGAAATGAGAGCTGAAGAAAATCATGATGTGGGTGTTGATTCGAGAATTTTCCATTATTTTAACTTTAGGCTCAGATGAAGGTCGACTATACGAAAACAAATGATAATTACACAATTTGTTCTAGAATCAAGAATGTTTTATCGATTTTATATTCTACGAATCTCTTCGCATTTGTCGACATTGGTCACCTGTTCAACACTTTTACTTTGGCCTGCTCTAATTTGTTGGCAAGCGAATTGCCACTTGAGTGAATTTCTCACAAAAAACAAATTCAATTTGCATTTTCTGACAGCAGAAAACAAATCAGAAAAAGTCGAACAAACTCAAAAGAAAAATGCGCTTGTCGCTAATTACGAAAATTTATTGAAATCAAAAGTGTCGCCTTCGGAGTGAACGGAGGCAAGAGCAGAGGGTAAAAAATCGGCTTTTGTCGCTCCAGCTAGCGGCGGGTCTCGGGTTCTACTTATTGACACTTGACCAAACGACCAGCGGCCAAAATGCTAATTTCTATTAAAACTTTACGGCAATTTTTGTTGAAAAGAATTTTTTTTTTCTTTTTTTTTTTTGGAGCAGCATTTTGGTCATATCGTTTGAGCCCGTGACAAAGTAATGAAAGTGCTGGGAGAAGAAAGTTTTCGATTTCAGCGCTTACAAATTGGCATTAATTAATTTTCAATGTTTTTTTTACGTAAGAGTTTTGAGAAAAGCTTGCCAATGGGCTTGCATTTTTTGTTTTATTTTTTGTATTTTTGTCTTTCGTAAATGAAAAATGTTTAGCAATTTGTACAAGGCGCGAAAAAAATTCTGTAAATATAATTTTGTAATACACTGCATAAGGCAGTTTAATACTAATTTTTAATTACGCAGTTTCGGTTTCTTAAAGGTTCACACAACCCATTTACGATCCAATTAAAAACTAAGTAAAACTCAATTAGCCAACTTGCAGCTGAAATTTGTCTGGCACAATGCCAAAAAAAAAAAAAACACGACTGAAAAACAAGAGATATAACAAGTACACCGCAATTTGCATACTTTTTCAATTAAGCCCAGCTATAACCTGCACCTAAATAAAAAAAAGAGTTAAAAGCTGAACCACTGCTCACCGAAATTATATGTATATAATTCTCATTTCATTTTTTCGAGCGTGCCAAATATAAACTTTCATTTCGGAGCCGCTCATCAGGAGTCCCTACCAAAACCAACCTGAGCCATATAAATAATTCCCTTTCATTACAAAAAATTTTGTTTTTATAAAATTTTGCGCGTGCTCATTTTTTAGACTCGCTATTTTTTTTCTGTATCTTTCCATATAATACGCACAAGCCGAGCGGCCTTGTTCCTAATATGAATTTTATGCGAAGGGGTTGAGATGAGCAAAGGGTTTGGAATTTGCACCGCGGCTTTGCTCATAATTCCTTTTTACCTTTGCTTTTTTTGCGTGGTATTAAAAATTTTTAATGTGGTTATAATGTGTGGGCCAAGAGCACGAATCGTGAATATAAATATACAAGATATAAAAATTTCTTGAATAACACTTAAAGGATTTGAAATATGGATGTTCAGGAAATATACAGCATTAAGATACTAAATATTTAAAAATGCAGCTTATTCTATTCAACAGAAAACATTTGCCAACTTCAAGCTATTTCTTAAATTTACAAGTTTTTGTGCAAGCTTCGATTCTAATGCCAAACTCTAGCGAATTTACAAACAGAAAAAAAAACTTTGTCTACCCAATTGCTATCAATTGATTAAGGGTATAATATAGAAAATAAAATGAATATAGGAAAAAATAAATTTATTATTTTGCCGTTTCAAATATTTAAAATAGTTATGTGCAAGTATAAATCATAATAACTATAATACTTTACGTACGTAGAAATATAATTTTCTTTGTATTAAGGAAATCATAAATAAGGCATCAAATATTTTTGAAAACTTTGGAAAAATATGTTTTGAAATTTCGAGACAGCAAATATCTAGAGGACAAAGGAATTAACTAATAGAGTATTTTACAATCGCTGTCCTTACAAATGGAGAAGTTTTGTCTTTTTGTTTTTTATTACTTGCACAAAATATAAAAACTTTTCTATATATTTGTGGAAAAGTGTCCAGTCGGAAAGACGTGTGTGAAAAGTTACGCCAAAGCTATAAACTTGTTTTACGCAGTGCTTTCTATTTCCTTCTACTCGATTTTTTCGTTGCTGGTCAACTAAGGAAAACAAATGTCGAAGTGACAAAGCGCGAAAAGAGTTGCGGAGCGTGGAAAACTAAGACAAATGAGATGATAATAGAATGAGTATTACTTCTGCTTAGAGCCGATTGAGGGAGGGAGTGCACTTCCAAAAATGTTATACCATAAAAAAGTTAGTTTTATTATGATATGTATAAAGTACTTGTTGCGTTCCCTAATTGCTATTAGCGATATTTTGGTCGACTTTCGGTTAGCCAAATAATATCAGTCAGAGCCATTAATCACCGGCTGAGAGTATTTAGGCTGAATGAACGCCCACACAAGTCACCATAATTTCGGGGCATAAAAATAGAATTGAATTTGCCTCTGCAGAGTAGACAATAGCAACGCCAAACTGATAAGTAGCAATCATTTCGAGCTGTGGAATTTGCCGCATACACAAAACACAACTATAAATAATAAGCGATTGTATTGTATTTCATTTGAAAGGACGACCCAGTTTCCACTTGGAGTCAAAACCAGCACACCAAGCATCAATAAGCGAAAACCTCCCCAATTCTTTGTTTAGTCTCAACCTCTTTGCACTGGGAACAAAGGATTCCAAGCTCTTCACAGATCTCGGCATGTTTAAGCACGTGTACTAGTGTCCAAGTTTATTGATGAGCTCAGACATTGTTCAATGACGACAATGCTGAAGTGACTTTTCCAAGTCCATATTTGTATTTACGTAGTTAAAGACGACTACAAAATTCATGAACTACAGATTTTAGTGAAGACTCATAGCCGCTTAAAGATCTGAAGACTCTTAAGATCTTACATTGTTTTATTAAAAACATATTTCATATTATGAAAGTGTTTTTATTTCTTTCTCTACATATTGAAGTCCCTTGAAGTTATTTATTCCCACCCTTTATAAAGAACGTTTTAAGTTTTTTCTCTAATCCGGAACCTACATAGCCATAACTTATTACAATATATAAATATATATGTATATTTTCTATGCCATTTCTTGGTAGTATGTCGCAATGCCCACGCAAAAAAAAAAAACCACATATTTTGCGCACATAAATTTCGAACACCAAAAGCGGAAAATATACTATTTTTACACATTTTTTTCATTTTCAATGCAATGCAATGTTGTTTTTTTATGGCGCTCTATAACGGTCCTTGGGCATTATGTATTTCCAACATGCTAATGCCAAGCCACTAAAACACACATTTCGCTGCCATTGCAAGAACAACAAACAACAGAATTGTGAAGCCAAAAGAGGCAAAAATCGCCAGCAAATTGAAAAGCACGCTAAGGGCTCGCAAGTTTTTCAAATAAATCTGAAACAGCTGGCACACAGAATGGTAACACACACCCACTAACAAAAAAGAGCTTCAAGACATTGAAAGTATGCGCGCAAAGGTATAAAAATGGTTACCATGAAATGCCTGAAAATAGCCACGAGCAAAGTTTAAGCAAATCCAGGGAATTTCGGAAAGTTATGAAATTCCAAAAGAATCGTTTTTATGAAAATTTACGATCTTTGACTAACAAGCTTGAGCGCATATCAAATTGTAAACGTTTAAGAACAATCTATACCATATAAATTTTTGCATTAAGAAATCCAAATTCTAAATGATAAATGAGAAATAGCTCACTTACCACGATTTTCTGTAATAGAAAGAAATAAAATTCCACATATCTCGCCTTCTTTCATTTACAATTTAAACAGAAACTCATATCAACCGTAAGTCGATCAGAAAAATCCTTTTGAATGTTTTAAAACTAATGTATTTATTCATATTGTGAATGGCAGCAAATCACATAATTCAATTTCCTAGACAATATACATATATTTAATTTATAAAATTAAAAAATTGTTCAATGTCACCGGCTATTGACTTGACTCTATTTAGCTCTTCAATAAATGTAAAACTATGACAAATATCACATGATGTCGACCTTTTCACCTTCGGTAGATATATATATATATATACACACATTTCGCACAATGACACTTTTCATCTCTTAATAGCCAGAAGCTCATCAGTTTCAAGTGGCGGCACCCAAAGGACTTTGCACCTTGCTGAGTTTCCAAAGAGTCTATCTGCTTGGTTGGCAACCAACACACACAAATCCCTTCAATTATGCGCACATTACAAGCTAATAATATAAACTAAAGGATTACCCCTTGGCGCTAAGAGCAAATAATACATATGAAATAGACGCCAGCCACTTGAACCAAAATGCCATCAAATCGCTACCAAGGCAAAAAAAAATAACTCTATAGAGTGTCCTCTGAGCTGTAGAGGCTTTAGGCCAAAGCTCACACATGCGTGTGTGTGGGTGTATGTGTGTGCTTAGGACTTTGCTTGTAATTCAATGCCCGTCATGACCAAAAAAAAAACGAATCGAAAAAATAGCGAGAAATGAACTTAAGCGCATTTCAAATACGCACATAGCGCCTAAGAGCGCGCCCGCTTTACACGTTGTGCTTAACGCATTTATGTTGGAAACGTGATATAATAAAGAGAAACAGCAAAAAAAAAACATATATATATATTTACACAAAAAGAAAAATGAGCAAGAAAAAAAAACTAACCCAGGTTTTTTTTTCTGGGTGGCAAATCCAAATTCAATTCAACGGCCTCTTTTTGATATCAATATCAGCGCATCTTATGGCGCAGAACCCTTTGCAAAAAAAATATTACTCATACGCCGTATTGAGCCGCAGTCTCCCTTGAAGGGAAAATCAAGTCAAAAAATATGCTTTAGAATTTTCTTCGCACCCTCGGCATTCGCACACGAGGCGGCTGTAAATTGAATTGAAACTCGATGGCACTTAGCCCCAGGGCATGTCTGTCTGTCAGTCTGTCTGGCTGTCTGCCCGATGCTACTACTATAGGTCTTTGGGGCTTGCTGTCTATATTAAGGTCGGTCTCAGCCAGCGCTTCAGCTGAGCTGCCATCATCATCATCCCGGCGCATTAGGCGCGCATTTTCGAGTGCCTTTTCCAAGGATAAACGTAAATTTTATTAGTTTTTCTCTTCGGCGGCTGCCTCTTCTTTGCATTAGCGAAAATTAGTCAGGCAACAGCTACAACAACAACAGCAACTCGAAGGTTATTTGACGAGCGAATCGAATTCGAATTCAGACATACACAAACAAGTACATACCAATATACAAATATATATATATATATATATATATATAAGATATAGATATATATGTATAAGCTCCGCTGAGCTGCTCATTTTTATGAGTTTTCTATTTAAGGTTTAAAGTTGCCTATTCGATATATGAAAATAAAACCGAGGCGCACGCATTCTTATATATATATTCAGATCCAGCTAATATTTTTATAAGATAATACTGCCATTATTGCCTTTTTATAACTTTATGAATTCGGCAGGAAACACTTAAATTTGAAAACTTGGCCAGCTTTTTGGTCGATAAAATTGGTACACGGAAAGAGATTTCCAACTGTAACAATAAAAACTGAAACATTTTTAGAAACTATATATTTATTATGTTTCAAACAATTTTATTTTTAATTCCAGTGTACATACATTTAATAATCGATAAATTTGTCAAGCGTTTTTTAATTCATCTGTATATTTTTTATGAATACAAATAGTATTAATATTACTGAAAATAGACAACATATGGAATAAATGCAGAGTTCAATTGCGGAAAGTTCCGCTTTCCCAACTCAATAAAAAATAGCTCTCACACACAGAGATATAAAAAATTTTAATTTTCGCATTTTCCGCCAGCAAAAGTGTTGACAGCCTCGCGTGAAAATGGCAGAAAAATGGCGCGACATTTAAATAGAATCTAAATTAACGTAATATAATTTGACATTTGCGCCATGTCAAATGAATGTGAAACTTTTCCTTTTTGTTTTATTGGATAAAAGCTATGGAGATTAATTTACTGAACTGCAATCAAGCATTTCATTGCTCTGCTTTCTAATGAATTTGCCTAGCGACAACGAGTCGTTTTTATATTGGGGGGTTGAGCTTGAGATTGGATTTCAAAATAAACGAGTAATAGATCTGACACTTATTGGACAGGCTGAGTAGGCTAAACAGTGGGTGCTGTGCGATTGAGCAGCCAATGGATACTTGAGCTGAGTAGGGCGTCAATATGGGGAGAATAATATATAATGAAAATAACATTGAATAATATTATATTTGCAAAACGATAAATAACAGCACAGAAATTGAAATTTTAAATTTATGCTTTTAGCTTGTTTAAATAATCTTTGTGTACAATTACAAAAAACATTTATATACATTTATTTTTACTAGCTTTAATATGCTAGAACTGAAGAAATTGCCTTAGAAAATTGTTTTTGAAACTTATTTGAATTCAATTAAGAGAATAATTTGCAATATAAAACACAATAAATTGAATTGAAATAGAATATAAAATAATATTTAAATAAAAAGTAAATATAGCAAAATAATATTAAGCTTTCAGCTATCTTTCCACGAAGAAGCCAACGCTTTGCACCCTATCTACTTAAAACGCTGAAGCCCTAACAGTCAATTCGATAACCATTTCTAACGCATCTCACCCACCTGCACACACACACACACACACTTTTAAACACAAACATCTATTTAAATGGCAAGAATTGTAGCATAGATTAGGGGACAACTGTCTTGGTATTTGCGAAGAGAACAAGCGTTTGGTAAATACCAAATTTGGTCGAATGGCAACTTAGACTAAGCGTTCGCATTCGGCAAATATTACAATTACAGTTGGCGGACAGTTTTGTCAGTTGAAATTGTGCAATTTATTGCGTATACGCATCGTGCAACATTCCACAAATCCTGCAAACACTGGTTACTTGACCAATTTGAATTTTGTGAGCCACCCTCCTTCAAATGCAAGCTGACAATTGGTTTAACATAACATGGATTTTGGATTTGCTCAGCTTTATATTATTATATTGTGAATTGTTTTTGGTGCATTACGCATAGCTTTATATAAGCCCCCATCAAACACGAGCTGCAAATAAACCAAAGTCTCAGCTCATGGGGTAAGGGAACTTTCATTTACTTTTCGCAGCTTCAATTGAACTTAATGTAACATACGCAACTTTGGGTCAAAATCTACTGTTCAGCATAAACTTGCCATTATGAAGTACTTCATTTACCTGCCGCATTAGAGAGCTGCATTGAATCAAAGTTTTACCAGCTACAGTTATGGTTAATATCAAGCAGAATAACTGAAATAAAACGAATATAAGGAAAGCTAACGGATTATTGACTTGCGCAACTTTTGCAAAGCCAGCTTAAGCTAAAAAAAAAAACACATGAAAAAACATTAGAATATTAAAATATTATATAAAAACTTAATTCCGTCAATTCCGAAAAATCAAATTAAATCCAAATAAAACTAAAACCCCAAGCAAAAATCTTTAAATGCGTATATTAATTAATTTGGAGCTAGCCTAATGTGTGGGCTAAGGCTTATTTTAATCATATTGAATAGCAAGCAACTCCCCACGGTATTCCTCAACGACCATCGAGCCTTATTATAGTTATCCGCACATTAATGAAATCTCTGAAGGCAGTAGCGTGTTTGTGTATCTTAGGCAAATTTATATGCCATAAGATGCATAGACGCATGTAGCATATGCGATAAGCAAATAGCGACAGGCTCTGTATAATGGGGAGAGATAAAGAGCGTGGGAAACAGTCCCAACTCTGCCACTTCGCAACTCTGCCACTTCAACTGACGCTGATTGATTTGAATAAACGCGCGCATATTTATCAAATTAGCCACAAGACCCTCAGAGAGTAAGTGAGGCTGACACACACATATATTGAGTTAATTTCGACAGTGGCGTAGCTGAATAATTTAAGCAGGAGCAACTAATTTAGGAGCAAACTACTTAACTTGGAGAACTTCAAAAATGAAGCGCAAAAATTATATAGATATATAAATAGAAAAGTTATAATAATAATTTTTAAAAACCATAACTGTGGCGAAAATAAAATTATGAGAAAATAAATTAAATACTTTCTGCTTTGTAAATCTAGTTCATGATTTAAGTCCCCTCCTCCTGCGAGGACTACGCCGTATAGTTCGGCTTGTGGTATTCAACCAATATATTTTTGTTTATGTGTGGGTGTGTGCGTGTGTATGTATTTGTGCACATACAAAGTGTCATCAACTAATCAAGTGGCATTTGTTAGGGAAAGGGAAAGCAGGACAGTGTGGAGAAGGCGCAAAATAGAAATGAAAATGAATCTCTTGTGGTCAGTGGAAACATAAATTGGCGCACAGAAGAGCGAGTGAAAAGAAAATAAATAATAATAAATAGGCGCATCAAATTGATAAAATACGAAAAGACATTGCGTTGATTTTGATTTAAATGCTGAAAGCTCATAAATCAATACAACCAAATGAATAAATATTACAATGGCTGGCAAATAACAATAAATAATATCGCGTGGCAAGTTTTTGCAGTTTTTCAACACTGTCCATTAGCGGCACATAAATAAAAGGCTAGTCAACTGGCAGGCTGGCAGTCAGGCAGTCAGGCAGCCAGGCAGGCAGTCAGCGAAGCGAACAATGGAAACCATTAAAATACTTTGTTTAGCCAAGAAAATAATAATAATAATCATAATAATATTCATAAAATGGGTTAAGCTGAGCTGCTACCCGAACTGACACAATTTTAATATGTATTTACGTAACAGCTTTTTATGCATTTTCTTAGATTTTACAGCCGTCAGCTGCCAGAGCCTTCGTTTTTTTTTATTATTAAAAACTTAGCGAAATATTAAACACGCACCAAGGGTTAACATCTCGCTGGAGTTTGAAAGATGGCTCATAATTCTGTATAATTTCGTTATTTGTATATTCCGTCTTTTTCTTTTTTTTCGTTGACCAGCCACAAAGGGCAAGCGAACAATAAAACGAGTGGCCCAAAAGGGCAGAGTGGCAGTTAGGGGACTCGTAATATATTTTCATTAAATTAAATACAATTTTATGGTCTTTTGGGAGCTGCAGTAGTTAAGGAAATATGCAAATAATTAAATGAGTTTGCAAATAATTTTCAAATTTTTACTAACTTCAAAAAGTTAGTCAGAGATATTAATAACCTTTGATACGGAAGAAATTGTTCAGGTAACTGACTACAAATCTACTAAAGAAAGTCTAACATACTGCAAATATTGGTTCGTTTTTATATAAGAAAAAAGAAAAAAGTTCTTCACTTCATATATTTATGTTGTTTTTTGTTTGATCATCTAAGCAAAAAAATGATGAAATTTATGGCACACAAACTTTTTTTGGTATACCATTTGCCAACTCTGAATGCGTGAACAGCACTTTGCACTTTACAGCAATAACAATAACAATGCGAATTAAACAAAATAATAGCGAAAGGCAAAACAAATTACAGAAAGACATCATGTTAAGTTGAAAGAGACATAGACATAGAAAGGGAGAAAGTGAGCGAGACAAGAAAAGAAAGGCGGTCTTCTAAACGGGGTCGCTCGGCGTATACGCAATGCCAATAAAAGCGTAAATAATAGCCACACACACACATACAGAGCACACGCATAGCCGACAAGAAACAATACCAAATTCCAAAAATGCCTTTTATTGAAATTTATGACGCAACTTTCAGTTGCAGCAGCAGTTATGAAATCAGTGAAAAAGTCAGTTCGCTTCACCCCAACAAGTGCTTTGCACATTTCAATTAGTTTCAATTTGATAAAAATCCAAAAATTCAATTGGATTACAACATTGATTTTTGATTGTTTCACTTAAAAACTATTTGGTGTGCAATTGCTTTCATGCTGCCAAAATATATTTTGCAATTTTGCAATTGTACACAAATATATTATAACAATTGAATATTATGCATACGCCCCAGGGAAGCAGGCGTACATATGTTGACGCAAAAGCAAACCCTTTTTTGCTGGACAACAATGTTTTATGGCTGGAGAGCTGCAACTGAATCGTTGATCTGGAGCTAGTGGAGATGATGGTGGTCCACATGCGATATCTATGACTGTGGCAACATCCGCAGCACATTTTGTCGCCAGCTGCACTACCCATTGAAACGGAAATGAGAACTCAACGCAGCGGAAATTTAATAACGACCAGCAATTTAGCGACAAGTGGTGGGCTATACCGAACGACATATTTATGCGGCCATTTGACTGACCACAGTAACCAACCAACCACACAAGCAGCCAGCCCACCTACCCCACTTCAATTGTTGTGTGTGTGTGTCTGCTCATTGACAAATGACCATTTCATATGTGAAATGGCAATTCAATTGATTTCTACGCCCAGCCATCCACTGAACGCCCAACAGTTTGCAATTGAAATGAAAATAGTTCAAATATGTTTGTCCCGATGTGCTCCACAGCAATAATGAGGAGTATTTCATAAAGACCACCCTCACAGAGCAACAATCCTACCGACAACAATCCCACACATAAATTCTGTCTCTCAAAATAAAAATATACTGACAACAAATTGTCAATAACAATGGCAAAATGTTAAACGGCCAGCAAGCAGCAAACTGCACTGAAATTTATGGCTCCAACAGATCAAGCACTCATGTGTCATGGTCATATTAATAAATTTTATAGTTTCATTTCGAATTGCACAATTACTGACGGCTGATGCTGATGTGTATAGAGCATAGTGCGAGTATTGCAGGTTCTCAGTAGATAGGAGCATAAAGTCCAGAAGGAAGCATTCGGCATTAATAAATAAATTTTTGTTATTTGGTTTATATACAGGAGTAACGTGGGTTGATGACGTAGTTTTAACAACAAAAAAACAACAAAAGAACACCTATCCTAGACTTGTAGAAGTTTGAAGACCAGACTTCCCAGTATAAATTGAATTATTAATTGAAAAATAAAACCCGACAGATTGTTTCCATAAAAGAAATATCGATACTTGTCTTGATACTTTTGCATAGGGTTGACAAAGTCAAAAAATATTTTTAATTTTTCTTCTAAATAAAAGTAGTATTTGGCTTACTTACAGGCAAATTAAAAAAATTATAATTATGAATATAATCTATTAATAATTATTGATGTCCAACAGCCATGCAGACTACTAATAAATATTGATTAAATTATTCATAAAATCACTTTGCAACTCACGAAACATTTAATGTCTAAAATTGGAATTTGGTTCAAAAACATTTCCATCATAAAAATTGATAACACGTATTTGCCAGTCTATAATTTTTGTATTAAGCAATAGTTATTTCAACAAGCTAGTATTTATTAGTGGCATGCCCAAACTAATTAAAACATATTTTACACAAAAATGTTTGTCTCAAAAATGGCAGCAATTTACAAAAACCAGTAAACTGACAAAAATGGTCAACAAAAATAAAAAAAAAAAACCCTACCACACTCTGCTCTTGCCTTGAAAATAAATGCCTTTGCTTCCGAATAAGCCCACGCACTTTTATCAGCTTACATAATTATGACTTTGCATACACAAAGACGATAAGAAAAAAACAATATTCTATGAAATTAATTTTCCTAATCAGCGGCAAGTGAAAAGTCACTCACTTGTCTTTTGTTTGCTTTTGCCGTCTAAAGCACACATGCCAAAAAATAAAGCACATTCCTAACCCGGACAGACACTCAACTAAACCTTATATTAAATGCCTGGCTCAATTATCTTCCTCTTGGCATTCTTTTCGGTAAGCAGCAGGCTGCTTTACACTGCTTCCAGCATCCTCGACCACCCTGATATGTGGCTCAGACAGAAGACGTCAGCAGCTGCGCCTGTCAAGATAACAAAGAGTTTTTGAGTTGAGTAAGCTGCCAGCTAGCATTTCCATTGTGCATTTCTTTTCCACAGATTTTGCAGCTAGATGTATATATATTAGCATTTGAATTAAGTTATGCAATTACGTAAAGTTATGAGCAAAAAAAGGAATCAATTTGATTTAATTTAAATTTGCTGAAGTAATTAAATTTGACACGAAACTCAAGTAAAAGGCGGGGAAACGCAAAACTTGAAATTCATTTTACCAACGCTTAAGCCGAAAAGTAATTATCCATTATTTACTTTATTTTACACAAGCTCACACATGCAGACATTGCAGACTTGTACATGTACACGATTGCCAGAATCTATTCATTCTATATTCAACTGTATTCACACCAGAAATTAGCATAACAAAAGGCAGCTGCGCAACCCAAACATTGCTAAGTCGATTCTTAATTTTCAATTAAAATCCAATTTGTGCACAAAAACGCCAAAGAGTTGAGTTTTTTGCTGCCACTTTCCATCCGTTACCGATTCTTGCACAATCTCCACTGACACAAAACCCAACAACATTTTTTTTTTCCACAAATCCATTGTCAATCTCAAAACGGACACGCAGCACTCTGCATGAAATGGTTCAGCTTGAATTACTTGAATGAAGAGCATAGATCATTGTTGTTGCCCAAGCGAGCGAATTGAGGAATAAAAAAGTAATGTGATGAGAGGAGAGGGAATTTGTAAATTTGAATGTAATGAAAGCATTGTATTAAAGGATGCGCTTTCCCTCTACACTGTAGTAATCAAACACTGTTTTTTAATTGCATCTTCGATTTTAAGAAATAAAATAAATAATCATAATAATTAATGTTTGCTCTTAAACACATATTTGAAGTGACAGTAATTTTTCCGTGTATGACAAGTCATAAATATTTTATTTAATTATTTGTATTGTAATTAACCTAACAATATGTCAAATATAATAATCATATATATGTTCTTCTTATATATATGATATATTATTACTTTATAAAACACCGAAGAAGTTGCTTAAAAAACAAATAGTTGCCAACTTTACAATTGCTGAAAGCTTTTGCAACTTGGGTTGAATTCAATCAACGATCAGCTAGTATTTTGCGCTGAACTCGAAACGTATGCACCTGCTGCAATTGCGTATACTTCTGCTCGTAATAGCCATGGTGATCCAATCTTCTGGCCAGCGCCACCAACTGCGGCTCCCGGGTGTAATACAAGGTTAGCAAAAAGTTGGACAAGCCGAGTTGAAACTGTTTAGCCAGATCGTCGATGGAATCGCAGGTGTGCTGGCAATACCAACGAAGGTGTTGGAGACTCTCCAGACTTTGTATGCTTTGATTGAATGGCTGACCGAATGCAATAAATTTCTGCTGTTCTGCATCCAGCTGCATAATGATCTCATAGAGCTCGCCCAGATATTGTCGTGACTTTAAGCACTGTTTGCCCTGAAGAATGCCACAGTAAACGCTGTTCAAATATGCGTCATGTGTTTGCAGAAGATCATCTAAAGTTTTCGCTGTCGTGCAGCCCAAGGACAGGCTCTGAAAAGCGCTGTCCAGGACATCATGCAGTACATAGCTGCGCAACTTATGCATAAAGTCCTGTAGTTGCTGAATAAATGTCCCCAAGCGATCTCTTACACTGCGAGCATCACTCGAGTCGGCGAAATTGATACGTTCATGGAAATGCAACTGTTGTCGCCCGATGCGCTCGTTGAGCACATAGTCCGCATAGTGCAGCTGCCAGATGCATACAAAACATGATTCATATTGCGCCAAACTGTGGCCTATTAGGGGCAACCAATGTGGCGGCTGCTGCCAGCGCAGTAGAAAGCGTTGCCAACAATGATGGCCGGGATAGAAACTTTCAGCCACATAGAGTGGCTCAATGCAGCCGTTAAACACTTGCTCCAACATGTTGTTCAGCTGATGTGTATCATAGTAATCATAGGGCTGTTGCAGGGCCGGCTCCAACAATTCAATTAGCTGGCCAACAAACTGGACATCTGTGAGCAGCAAATATTGATGCAGTTTACTGAGCAGCTCCAGTGGTGTCGGCACCCATTGGTTTAGATGGATGAACAGTTCCTGGGCTGTCTCACGCTCCAGCTGGCCAATGAGCTGTTCAACCGCTTGCTGTTCCAGCTGCTGATAGCATTGGACACAGGCCTGACTCAGTTGCTGCTGCAACTCTGCGACCTTAAGCGTGGCATTAAGTCGTAATCCCAGAAACTGTTTAGCGTAATCTTGACACTTGCCCGCGTTGAGCAACTGTTGCGCGAGTTGGCTATTTAAAAACGGTGGCAGCTGCTCTTCCACTAGCTTGAAATGTGATTGCCAATAGTGCGTTGGATTCGAATCCTTGTGCGTCACTATAAAGAACTCCTCGTCCGGCAGCTCGCCACTCACCAGCCAGTTGCTAATCCTTGCCAGCAGCGGCTGAGTGGCAGCCAGTAGCCAGCTCTCCAACAGCTTATTGTATTGCTCATTGCCCACGTTCAGTTGCAGTTGCAGGTGGTTCAGCAGTGGTTGCCGGCAACTTAAGCCAATACACAGCTGCAGAAGCCAACAAAATCGATGTAGAATGCCACGTGTTTGCCAAAATAAATGCAATAAGCTTTGGTTCTGCTCTTCCCTTTGCCGCATACAAAATTTAAAATACAAATGGAGCTCGGAGAGCAGACATATTGATAACTCTCTGCCGATCTCGCCAAACTGTCGCAAACGCTGCTCATGCAGCTGCAATCGCTTGTAGTAATACCCAACTTGCCCGAGGGACAGCAGTAGGTAGGATTCACTAATAGTGGACTGATAGTGGGGCCAACGCAGCATTAAAGTGTTACGCAATGCTGAGTAACGCAGCTGCAGACATTCATAGCCCAACATGGCATGCAGAGCATCCCGCTGTCGACTCTCCTCTGATAAGTTAATACGGCTTCCACGCTCTTGGAGATGGCAACGAAGTGCTTCGTATTCCCGTAACTCGGCGGTTGTAAACAGCTGCAGTAGCTGAAGCTTGGCTATCTCTGGCAGGCATAGATCCGCTTTGTACGATGATTTCCATTTAATTCGACTTATAATCGTTTCTATGCGTTGTTTAATTCCAGTTACATTTATCGTTGAGATCGAGCAACTATTGCCCATTATCTCATAGAACTGTAATAGTTGCTCATAGAAATTGGGCGCATTGGGGTCCATCGGAGAGCATTGATAGGCGGGATTGCATTTAAATAGACGTATTATGAAACGGGACGCTGCCATAATATGTCGCTGATGTTGCCACTTGGGAGCGGTAGGCCTCCCACAGGATTGCTCCATGTGGACTCGGTGAAGAACTGTTGAATATATCTGTTTTGGCTGATCGTTTTCAGGTGAACTGCTTTCAAACTCCATTTCTTTTAAATGTACATCAAATTCTTTATATATCATTTTGTGCGTTCGTTCAGGCATTGCTATGAACTGATCGTCTTTAAGTGTAGTTTTGTCAGTTCCCAGTTCAGTTTTTTTATTCGGTAGATCGATTTGCGGTGGTTTACTTTCGGATTCAAGCGCATCGTTTTTGGATATCACATTTTGCAGATTTATCCATTGATGTGTTTCAGGAGTGTCCCTTTCTGTAATCAGGTTCTTCCCTGTTGAAATCACCGCATTTCTATCCGACTGACAGCCCATACGTTTTGCACAAGTTTTGCCTGCAAGCTCTGCTTCAGCTGAGTTAGTTTGGAATAAACCATCGCCAATAAAAGGTGTGTCAGTAGATTTTCCATTCAGACCCCTTTTAAATATAGAAGTACACAATTGTTTATCTATAGTAAAATCGATATTAACAGCTTCTTCCAAATTGGATATTGGCATTAGACTATCTCTCGTAATACATAAATTAGAAGTTTCTGCAGGTAGCTCTCGTTTGGCTGCACTACACGCATCGGGTATATACATTTTTAATGTTTCACTCGTTGAAATAGGTTTTATAGTACCTTCAGGGGATTCCATATTAAGAGTTTTCTTCAAAAATCCATTTAAAATTTCTTCCCAGGGCTCTTTTAAAGACGAATTTGTCTGTGATTCATTTTTATTAGTTTCATCAAGCATAAGATCTACACAGCTTGCAGTATATATTTCCTGACACTTTCCATTAGATAGCTCCTGTTCTTCCACGGCTTTCATATATTTAATTCGATTTACTTCTTCTGCCTTTTGAGCAAAGGTTATCTGGTAAGTTTCACGTTCCCATCGGAAACCTCTCAGCACCGAGCGAAATGTCGCCAATGTATGTTCCACACAGGCAAATCCTACTTTGACTATGTTCTGTATTACATTATCCAAAATCAAGCTGTTTAAATGAATTATATATTTAGTTAGAACTATTAAGCAATCAATGAATGCTTCCCGATATCTGAACATTTCCTCCAGCTGCATTTCCTTCGGTCTCTCCGCATTGAGGAGCTCATGTAACAATATTAGATATTGCTGCTGAACTGATTCTTCAGGTTGCAGCTTTGTCAGCAGCCTGTAAAAGTGGAGAAATAGCCTGTGGCGCAGCTCCTGCAGAATCTTCTCCTCTTCATCCAGCTGACCTGGGTCCTGTTGCTGTTGCTTAAATCCTTTCCGAAAATCATAAAACTTAATATGAGTATATTTGTCTAATTGTGTTTTCAACATATAGTGCTCCAAATTTGGCTGCTTGCAGCCCAATATCTTTCCTAATTGACATAGAAACTCTGGAATGCTGCAGGCAAACTCCTGAGGGGGAAGCTTCAAGTCAGATCTGTAAAAATTAATGCTTTCATATTGTTTCGTTTGCTCCTCAGACATCAGACTGTTGTCAAATATACAATGTATAGCTTAAAACCATAGAAAATACAGGTGTAAAACATCAATATCTGAAATATGATTGAAAGGGTTACCTAAAAAACAAAAATAGGTTTTATATATAATTTCCCAAATATTTAAAATTCAATTGCTTGAATGCATACATATAAGTTAAGTTAAGTTCTACTTTCCTCATATTAATTGAGATATAAATTTGATGATACATTTGGCAGTTATCGTTTGAAGTGCAGTTCGTAACTCAAAACTTACCATTCAAAAAACGTGGCTTGGTACACTATATTTCAACCATTTCAGTTTACTTAAGAATTTCAATGATTTCGTCAAATTTTTAAAATACATGTACATATAAATAGATATATTAATACATTTGTCAATTTTATGTTTATGATGAATATCTCTAAGGCAGAACAGTACTTTGAAATTGATCTTTGATCAATCTACCTAGAGTCTTAAATAAAAAACTGGAATCGTAATTAACTCATAAATCGCTCAAAAGATGGTCGACATTCTTCAAAAACTAAGGGATTCTAAGAATCTAAGGGAGTTAAAAATTCCGTTATCTTAGCACTTTTTGCAGTCGCCACAAACGTTTTACGCGATTCATTCATTCATTTTAGAGATAGAGAAGCGCTTTCAACCGTTGAAACCACTTTTAACCTCAGACCATAAAAAGTTTTGACGCTTGGCAAAAAGGAAACTATGCAAAGATAAGTGAAAAAGATTATATATGCATTGTTGTAAAATTTACCGCCGCTTGAAAAAAAAAAATAGAATCCCAGCGACTGAAATGGCACACGATTTACGTGCTGGCAAGTCAAACGTAAAGGAAACGGATGCGGAAACAGGCATTTAAAAAACTGTCACCAGACACACAGAAGAAATAGAGAAGGAGATACAAAACGAGACAGAGAGAAAGAGAGAGAGAGAGAGAGAGAGAGATGAGGAAAAACAGGGCATGCAATAGTGTAGCCGAAATTATCAATGCTTTTTGACAGCTAGAAAAAATGTGTTCGTTTGTCTTGATTTGCATTCAAGAACAAATTGTAAATATAATTGTGCCTCATATATACACATATTTATCTTAAGCACACATGCACCAAAAATGTATGTACATTTCATGGGGTGGAGAGATGGGAGAATCGACACAAAAGAAGTGCTAGCACCTAACTAACCAACTAAGCTGAACTGAACTGCTCAATCTATAGACACTCAAGTTGTAGTTACCGCTTCATGTGCATGTTGAACAAACGACCCAGTGAACAATGCAAATAATTGTCAAACATTGCACAAAGGAGGACAAAATGCCTGAAATGCTCCCCTGCAATGAATGGAAGCGTATGATTTTTTATAGCACTACCACCAGGCATTGTGCTAAGTTGTGGAAAATCACAAAAAACTCGCTAAGAAAAGTGAGGAAAACTTTAGATGCTGCCTGCTGATTGTCTATGCTATTGGCTCTCTCTTTCTCACTCTCTCTTTCTCTCTCTCTCTCTCTCCCTCCCTCCGTGTGTGTTTTTCTCGCCAGTTGTCCTTCCCCTTCTTCTGGCTAAGCAGCCCTTTAATCGCGCACAAATACACTAAAAGTGCAAAAGGACTGAAAAGGTGCACATTATGTGTACTGGTTGAGATGGTGTGGGGTAACAGACACGAGGGGTACTCCTCCTGTCATTGGCTTTGCACATTTGAATGAACACGAAACTGCGCGTTATTCGTTAGAATTCTAGTGTCATTGTCGCAAAGCCCCTTCGTCTAACTACCCCCAACATTACAATGAAAGTCAATAAATTTGATTTGACATTCGCCTCAGTTTTTCCCCTTCTTCCTTGTTCCTTGTTCCTTGTGCTGATTCAGCATATTTGCGTTTTGCTTGTCGTCGAGCTTCAATTGTAATTTTATTATTGCTGCCTGACAAAATGTCACACATTCAGTTTTTTAATGAGCAGGTTGTTGCACGGAGATTGTGTAGGGGTGGGGGTGAGGGGTTTTGAACATAAATGAGGAACATTATAAACTTGAAGACAGCGTTGAGAAAATGCCTAGTCGAAAGTCCGTAAAAGATCGCTTGGCGTCAATACTTGCATAGATTACAAAGTTGAGAAAAAAAAACCTATTTTAAGCTGCGTATTTTGCTTACGTAACGTAATTATACTCCGCATTTTGTTTTAAAATAATTTACACAACATTTTATCAGGCTACAGAAAATATTATTTCACGTAAATCCCAAAACGAAATTTTAAACAATTTGCTAGTGCCTAAGAAACATTTCAAAAGTTGACTTAAAATATTTGATTCTAGGTAACTATATCAACTAGTAAACTATGCCAATTCTGCAATTACTTTAACCACATAATTAATATTTTGTGAAGCATAAGCAAAATTATAGCAATCAACATAATTAGGTATTGGATTGTATTGCGTTTGCTCGCCTCTGTATTAACCATCAGAATCATGGAAATTCCCCAAGCAAACATATTTCACGCAACTTCTGCTTACGCAATACGCCACATATATATATAATTAATGATTGCTACTCGGACTCTTGGGCATGTGGCTTTGGATTTAGCTCTTGCTCTGTTTTAATCATTGTGCACAAATTTATGCAGTGCAGCTAACTGCAGGGCTGCCGCATCTCAGCTGGTTATTGCCTTGATTACGCATACGCCATGTGTGCTGCGCCATACAATCTCAAGTTATTAATTTACTGTTTCTGCTGACATGTCACGAATATGGACCGGATATCACGTTAGTCTCAACTATGTGATCAGGAATCGAAACAGTGAACTTGTTTTTAAATATATAAATTAACATTTATATGATTTGTATAAGTATGTATATAATTTGTAAACGTTTTCAATACCTTTGTTATCATAACCCAAATATTTCTAAGCTGAATCGAAAGAGAAGGCATTTTTTAAGCAGAGAAATACATATTATATTACTTATTACATATTATGTTTCTATTAAGTTTGTTAATGCAGAGTAATGTTACATATTATTATTAAAACGAACATCGTTCTCACTCGAGCACTCTGCATTTATTCCGTTTCATCTCAAGTTCTCTTTCTTATTGGTTAAAGACGCTTTCGACTGGCAGCATTAGACACTTCAATTAACTAGCTACATACTCTGCTTAAAATCCACTGGCAATTAAAATTACACAAGCCATAATACGTTAGAAGCATGCACATGTGTGCTCAAACGATATGATTGCAGAGGACACGGCACTTAGGTGCAACATTTGAAGTGATATTTTATTGAGCACAGACAGTTGAAGTGGCAAACTTGAATCGTATTTGTCATAAGATGCTTCTTAAGCGAATCATAGCCCTACATTCGGTTCAAGTGATTGGATAATCCCTTGTCGCCCAACACATAAAGAATACAAACTTAACGCGTTTTATTCAGCAATTACATGTACAAATGTATTATATCAATTTGAAATGCATCTTTCAAATAAATGCATTCCAGCTAAAATTGTAATTAAAGCCTTGAGCTTCTTACATTACAAATGTTAAGTGACAAAACCCAAAAGTTATTACACTTTATCAGCCGGAAAGAGCACATAAAAATCAAACTATTTTGAAAACTAATTTATCAAAAACATGTAACTTTGCGGTAGATTTATTTTTATCATTACAAAAACAATTTTGTAAAATTATTACATATTGTTTTGAATATTTTCGTACATGTTTAAAACAAAAATCCATCGATAGTTTATTGAAATACTTCACTGAATTCAATCATTAAACTTTTAACGTAGTTTTCTATTTTTATTTTAGGAGCTCTCTAAAAATTGCTTTTTATTTTCTTTCCGGAATTTTTTATATTTTCTTTAAACTTATTTAACTATTGGAAATTACTCAAAATCTTATTAAGTATACCTGCAATGTCATCAGAGAGCGCACTTGTGTTTCGGTGCATCAAATCGACCTTTGAAATTCAAGTTTTAATATTAACTTGTCGCCTTGCAGGGACAAATGCATTTGAAATTAGGCTTATTAGAATATAAGTCGTATCTATGTATGTGCACCTATTCCTAAGTATTTATACACAACAATGGATTCGAGTTTGGCTTGGGTATACATTTCAAGTGCAATTTACTTAAGGCCTGTCTGAACAATGCATAGACATATTCACATTCGTGTTTGTGGATGTGTAGGTAATGTTGAAATTTAAGTTGATTTTGCTTTGTGGCTACTTGAATTATTATAGCATTATTTATCTTTTATGTGCTTTCGTGTGTGTGTGGGTTAATTTGCATAAATTGTGTGGTTATTCGTAGCTAATTGAATACATAAATCTGAATTGTGAATTACGCAAAATTCGAATGTAATTTTAGTTTAATTGGCAGAAAGCAGTTGCAGCCATAGCTATATAAAATTAAGCAATTTTCCTGCTTGGTCACAAGCCACTCCAGCAGCATCCACCCATTTCAGATTTACAAATTCAACATCCCGAAGACCAGCAACTCTTGCTTTCTATTTTTTAGCGTCAAGCAACAAATTGCAAAATTGTGCAACAATTGGAAGCACAGAAAAAAAAAACGATGGCGGCAGCAGCAGCAAAAGGAAATTGTCAAGAAAATGCACGACAAAAATAAAAATTAAAAAATAAATAAGATGTCGACAAGAAGGCAAGCGCGACAAGAAATTAAAAGAGAGCCCAGCCAAACGCCAAGTAGCATCACAATAAGATGAACAATCTGTAGTTCCTAGATGGGGAGGCGGAGAGATACTTGTGGCACGTGCAACACTTGCAACAGTAATTGATAGCACGCCAGAGTGATTCGTAGCGCAATTCAGGCAGCCGCCTCAAATGGCCCATCTACTTCTTTTCGCCCCGTTGCACGACAATTTTCTATTAGATGCGAATGCATCTTTGAAGCATTCAAGTTCCCCTTAAATTATACATAAAATCTCCGGATAAAAGAAAGCTTAACCTGATTTGAGGGTAATGATAAACTACATTATTGTACAATAATGTCATCAACTGCTTACTATGAATAATACTTAAATAAGAAATCCTCTTTGAGTATATTTCGTTCGCAGTTTCCGATTTTGGTTGTTGAAACTTTTTATTTCCCTGTTTTTATGACTGCGCTTTTTAGCAAAAATTTGGCTATGATTTAGTATCAACATTTTACCAGTGAAAACAATCTGCTTAACGGCAAAAATTAGGTTATTTATAAAGTGTCGCAAACTAAATAAAATAATTGGTTCAAATATGTAATTATAGTCAATGAGTAAATAGATAAAGAACAAATTATTTAAAAGCAATTATCAATCAATAATTCTTTTAGTATGAATATCAATATAATCTTTTATTGTAGATAACAATCGAAATAAAAACTTTAATATTATTTTTGTTTAATGTAAAATTGTCAAATTGTATATCTGCAGTCACATTAACTCTCCCGATTTTCCCTTATTAACTTTAACTTTCTTATGCTTATATTTCTGTAGCAAGATTTAACAATCCTTAGCTTGGGAATGATGACTACACATATTATTGTCTATATTTGTGAACTCAATCGTTTAGCATCCAATCAACTCAAAGCTTATTCAGCTTCATTTCCCTAATCCACATCGTTATGATCTTATCATTGTACTTTCTGTCCATTGTCTTTGGCACAGTGCACAAATCTATTTTAATATTTTCTTATTTGCCACTGACATCTACGAAAAATCACACAAATTGGTGCACACAGCCATTTTGCCATTGTCATCACTGCCACATGAAGGGGCCGAGTTGCTCGGCCCGAAGCTGAACCCAGAGCTATTACTAAGGCTGTGGCTCGACCTGGTACTACGTAAACAGAGCGGAGGCAGCACCATCATGCGACAGCGACTACCTTACTAACAACTGTCTTGAAGAGAAAGAAAGAGCGATGCATAAAGAGAGACTACACCACACAAAAGCTTTTTACATTTACTATTATTCCCACGTACTTAAATTTGTATACCCTGTAAAGGACATGAGGAATTACAGTCACGCTTTGTAATCTTATTGAAATATTTACATATATATCATTTTATTTAATTATGAATTATGTTTTTTGTACTATTTATCATTAAAAAAAATGTTATATAGTAAATCAATAAAAATGTAATGTAATGAATTAAATTATTTACACTTAGCATGCTGAAACTTAGTAAATAGAACTAAGACGTACAATGTAAAATAACATGAACTTGCAATAATTACAATATTTTTTAAATCATACAAGTTTTCTAACCAAAATATATTTTCTTATATAAGCCATGCATATTGCAATAGATGAAAAAGTATACAGAGTATGCCATAATACACTATCGCCTTACAGAGCCGTGCTAGTGTGGCATTTTTTGTTGTGCAACAACAAAGTATCCTCATATAAGGAGCGGTGGCAACGTTGTGGACTGAGAGCGATATGCAGAGATATAAAGCAATTTTCTACGTAAATACTTTGTAATGGATTTAGTAAGTAGTAAAGTATGACGCGTTTGCCATCTAGAGCATGTCTGCACACATGTAAGTGTGAGTACGTGTGCGTGTATGTGTGTGTGTATGTGTGTGTGTGCATGTGTGTGTATAAGTGAGTGAGTTAGGCGCATACTAAGAGAGTATTAAGTACTCCCTGTCCGTTTGTGTGTGCCTGTGTGTGTTCGATATTGTAAATTTCAGCATTTATACACATATATATATATATATATACGCATCATATAATTGATGAATAAGTATTACAGCGATTTTCAGCGCCATTTTTGTTTGTGTATATTTCTTCTTTTTTTTTTGCTGTTGCCTTGGCCCATTGCATACTTTTGTGCGCTGACAGTAGACTTATGTGTGCGACTGTATGTATGCCTTTTATATAGCCCTAGTAAATGGAGCGTGGTGAGTGAATTATATTTAATGCTTTGTGTAATTTAAATATTATATAACCTCGAATGCCTTGCTAAGCAAGACAGAGATCGACATAGAGGTAGATTTATGTTTGTGTGCATGTGTGTGCGAGAGAGAGGGAGACTGTGAGTTACATGCAGACAAAATAATATATTTTTTTTTGCTTTTGCAGACATAAATGTTCCTTCGGTCCATGCACATTCGTTTGCATTTATTTTGGCCAAAAAGTAGGCAATCATTTTTATGCGTCATGTCAAAATTATTAGCTTGTAACGTAGAGCATAAACAAAAATATAAAACCCTAAAGAATATACATAAAAAGATAAAAAAAAATGATACCACAAATATTTTGTTAAGCATTCTTGAACTAAATAAAAATGATTAAGGTACGTTTATTATATTCCCTACCACAAAATACTTATGAATCGAAGATCGTAAAACGCTTAACAGCTCATTTTATTAAACTAACCAGATAAATTTGACATGTAATTAAAGTATCATTCTCCAATTGAAACCATTGGAATCTCAAGAGCCTGTTGTTCCCATTGGTTTTATTGACAACTTACAAAACCAAAAACAAAAGAAAACCGGACAGAAAATTTGCACAAACAACTTGATTAAAAAGCCACAAAAAATGAGTCCCTCGAAAGTCTCAATTAAATTGTTGTTGCTGGCCATTCAAAAAGGGGACTCAACGAGCATTCGATTGTGGACTGGAGCGTGGATACAAACTGTTTCAATATGTGCACCGCCATGTTGTGACAAGGAGGAGGTCAGCCACAGGGTAATTTAAATGAAATGAACAACAAATGCACTCACACTCGCACACACTGGCACACACTCGTAAAAAACCAGTCAAAAAAATGAACACTCAGGAGCTACCATGAACGAGTCGCAGTGTGTGACATGTGCCGCAAATGCTGGCCCCAAAAATAAATAGCAAGTTGTAAATTGAGAAGACTAGCTGGTTCAAGCCCTGATTGGAGTGGGTGTGGCTGTGTGGGCGTGTCTCCCATCTGAATGTCCGCATATTGCTTTTCAAATTGGTCATCGAGCATAATAAAAAGCATGCGGGTCCCGAAGTTTTTATGGCGTTAACAAATTGCATTTTATAACACAATTTTGATGTGTGGCAGCAAAAATAACAAGAGACAAAAAAAGGACAATATCATTTGGCTATCGGTTTGCTGCTCACTAGAGATTTATATGTACAAATTTGCAATCAGCATTGACAATCAACCAAGAGCAAAACGAAAAGCAAAAACTGACAGCTATCAGTTTAAAAAATATATGTAAATAAAAAAAATCAAAAGATTGTTGAAATTATGCACGAAAATTGGACTATTGTCTAACACGTCATGAATAGACACCTGAATAATGATGACAAAAGTATAGTTTTCAAGAAAGCTTGCTATATTGAATATAAAATAATTAAATAAAATATATTGAATAAATAAGTCATCTCAAGATCATCTAAATAAAATAATAAAAAATGTATAAAGATTCCCCCAATGTTCACAAAGATGTTTTGATCAAGTATTAATCCATATCGTTAGTAGTATATATACTCTTTAATATATTGAATAAATAAAACATAATAAAATCAGTTAAATAAAAGAAATAAGAACATTGAAGAATGCTAAGAGACGCCCTAAAAGTCTCTGACAGCCTTCAGAACAATATTTTGATCAGGTAATACAACTTAACTTAAGCCTAAACTAAGGCCAGCAACTTTTCATTACTATCCTAACCCACAATATTTATGTGTATTTTCATTTTATTTATTTGATTACAAATAAAATCATTTAAGCCAAACCATTTCCGCTTTCGATTATTTAACTCAGCGTAAAAGAAACAAACTTTGAGCGTTTGTTTTATTTGCTGTTGGCATTGGAATTGTATCATTGCATTTCATTGTTCTGTGGCCTTTCTATTAAAAATAACAAATCCCTAAATACGCCACTCAAAATTCAATTAAAACTCTCGACGCACAAACGCCGACAGATTTACAAAGCCCCCACACAAATACACCCAAACACACACACACACACACATACACACACACACAGAGAGGGAGACACACACGCACACAGAGAGACACACACACAAATCCATAGCTAAAAGTTGGCTAAAATGCGGGCATGTTGGATATAAATGCTGGTTTTTGGTATGCCAGCAATGGAGTGCTTTCAACTTTATTTTCAAATATTTATATATCAGAGGTAAATCGAAGCTCGACGGCAATATATGTATATATATATATGTATATGTATATATATTTATTTATAATATAAAATATCCGTTACCATTTGGCACATGCGACATATATTGGCAGCCAAAATCATCAATAACCAACAAAAAATTGCATTTTAATCTTTGAAATCAAGCTGCGGGCTTACTACTCGCTGCAGTGTTTATGAGTGAAGAACCCGGACCACAAATGTTGCATTGCCCAAGCTACACTTACAGCGGCATACGAATGTCATTAGGGCCAGCCACAAGTACACCCCAAAATTGTACGTTGCCTACTTCAAGCACGAATTTGTGATAAGTGCGTGAGTCGTGATGCTAAAACAACTTGCAAACATTAACTTATTTAATGTACAATTTATTTTTCTCTTTCAAGGGAAATAATCCACATATACTAATGGAATTTAGTATTCATCTATATAGTAAGGGGCAATAAAATGTACATTACGTTATCATGTTTTTTATTACACATCTATCATAATTAAATATAATATTTTGTCAGACTTACAGCCCCCGAGAGAGGAGAGAGCGTAGCACATAATAGTTTTAGTGCGCAAATAATGTTATTCAATTTAATTCACAAATACTCATCCAATTTGATTAGGGCAACATTAAAGAACCTACTGTACTGTCTCAGCCTGTGAACGTTTTATCATTAAAAAAATACAATTTTTTAAATAAATTAAGATTAATTAAAAGTAAAATATTTCAAATGAACATTGAGGTTTTTCAATACATTTTAATAATCGAATGCTTTAAGTCACAATTGCGAAAGATAAATTCGTTGAGCAACACTCACGCGCTCCGCTCTATCGATGTGAATGGGACTGGATAGGCTGCCCCACATTGTTTGAGCAATTTCGAACAGCTGTTTCGCCTGCTGCTCTTTTTTGTGTGGTTGTTAAGTATGCATTCTTTTTTCGTGTGCTCATTGTACATAGATGGGTGTATGTGTGTGTGTATGCGAGTGTTAAATGTGTGCGATTTGTCGTGGTAGCTCTATAATGGCCAGTAGAGGTCGCTAGTGCCGTTATGCTTATGGTTTTGCATGGCGGCACGTGTGGAGCATGCAGATGTTGTCATAGGGAGGGAGGACGAATTGGAAGGAGATGAGTGGCTGAACGGACCGCCCAACAAAGCAAAACTGAAATTGAACAAATTCCTGACAAATTGGAATTTGGTTTAGTTTTTTTTTTTTTGGTTTGGTTTGGTTTGGTTGCTGTTCGCCAAGCCCGCCTTTCTTTTTTCTTGTTTTGTTTTTTGTGTCTCATTTCTTTTGCGCTGCCAGCGAAATTTGCTCACATTTTTCTTATTGTTGGTTTTTGCCACTTTTTTGCTGCTGTTGTTTCTGCAACATTTCCACGCAAGATTTCGTCTCAAATATGCGCAGCGCCATTATGATTATTTCTACATTCCCAGCTGCCCGGCTAACACACCCTCCCACTCCACTCCACTGCACTCCACTTTACTCCACTTCACCCGGCCTTCGATTCTATTGCTGTGCACTTTGAAAAATGACACTTTACAACAGCTGTAATTTGTTTTTCTTTTCTTTATATGTTTTTGTCTTTGATTCTTCTATGGCCAAAATGTTGGGGCAGCTACCACCCACAACTATGTGGGCATGGCTGTGTGAATTGTGGGTGTCAATGTGATTGGCTGTGCTGGGGCAATGATTTGGGCGTTGTTGCCATTATAACATTCTACAAGAGAATGCTGCCGGGCGGGCAGCGGAGCAAGCTCAATTGTTGTGCTGTGAAACATTCTTTAAGCTGATGCAATATTGACAAAACTTTAAATCAAAAGTTGCAAATTTATTGTATATTTGTATATTGGTTATTCAAATTACAGAAAATCTGCAAAAGATTATCGCATCTACGCTGATCATCAACATGCAAGCAGTATAGAGTTTAATTGAATATCAAGTAGTATTTCTTTAAATATTATATCTTAATAGTTAAGAAATAAAAAAAATATATATATATAAATTATAAAAAAAATTATGTTTACGCAATGAAGTTATAAATTGTAAATAATAAGCTCTAATACCCAAACTGGATATATCTTCAATTACAACCATATATTTTGGAGTTTATAAATTCATATTTATAAGTCATCTATAGCAGCCTAATTATGAAATTAATGCACACAGCTCATTGACAAGCCACACGCAAACAACAAAGGCTGATTAGTGTCATTTGACGCCAATGGTTGAGTTGCAGCGAATCTTTTGACCACTTGACCAGCTAACCGCAATTGAATCATTCGAGCCAACTGACAAACAAACTAACCGCAGCGACCAATGTTTATTATTTTAGCATACAAATTAAATGTAATATTTATAGATTTTAATTTGTTGAATTTTTACCATACACAACATTTTGCGATGTTGCATCCATTTCACTTATGTATATATAAATATAAATGCTTAAAATCACATGGCCAACTAAAAATGCGGTTAGTTGTATGCTCCCCAGTTTAGGCGGGGGGCGTGGCATTTTGTGGCAATTCCCGGTGCTTTAAATTATTGAAATGCATGCAAATTAGTTTCCAGTTAAACATATTGCCACTTTTGTTCCTCCCAACCCAAAATCAATGGTGTTTTATTTATATACGTTGATTTGGGCTTTTTTTGATCATCATTTGTTATTTATCAATAAAAACATCTGGTCTGAATAGTAATTAATATTTTTTGCGGCATGAAGTTAACTGCAATTGTGCACATTATTCTTAATTTCAGTAAATAAATTTATACATATATGTGATTGAAATTAGCGATATAATAATTAGCCGGCTGCAGTTCAGAAGTGACAACAAAAAAAGTTGATTTCATTTTTTCACCATCTCAAAAATCATTCTGGAACTGTGACAACAATTTAACAACGATCCAATTAAAACTGCTTAGTTGCTTATGATTATTGCGAGAGTAAAAAAAAAAAGTGGCGTTGAAGTTTTGTGCCTGCGCTGAGCCAAGTCATAAACTTAATGATATCAAATGGTCAACGACAAGAAAACTAACCCAAAGCTGCAGATGAGAGCAACACGTTGTGGCCGTTATTACATATGTGGCGCTCAAGGAGACATTATTAAGTCACGTAGCATCATGTGTGTGTAGCTGACATTTTCTTCAATTACTGTACTTATGGTTTCCTTTCGCGTTTTCTCCAACTACATTGCTTGTATTTGTATTTGAGTGGGTGCGTTTGGGTCTGTGTGCCGCCATGTGGAGCAGTATCTGTCTGAGCGCTAAATGAGTTGTGGCCAAGAAGCGTGATACCTACTCATCTTAACTTAAAGACCTTTAGGCGAATAGGCTCGATTTTTTACAAATAAGCAACAGTGTTTTTGCCTTTTGAAGCATTTAACTTTGTGATAATCTCATTTTCGCTTCTTTCTTTATATAAATGGGGACAATCATTAAATGATGTCACAATGCACGAACAGTTTTTAATCTGCCATTTGTTTGTTTTGACTTTAATAAACATGACATGGAAATTTAAATTTAACAGCTTCGGCAGCGGATTTTAAGCTTTTGGTTAATTTTGTACATAGTCTGTTAGTTTACAGTTGGCTCCAGTCTTAAATTAACAGCGGCCACGGTAAACGATAACAGCTAACTGTCGCGCTTATTGCCATGTTAATAACATAGATTTTGAAATACGTTTTGAAATGTGGAAAATTAATAAACTTAGAAATAATTTGCCAAATGATTGCATACCTCTTAGATATTTCTTAGAGCCATGCAGGCGCCAGATTTATTTGGCAAGCATTTTAAAAATTGTACTCGAACTTTAAATATGATAATAAATGCTACTTGTGTGCTGGATAAGCGCGTCGCAGGGCGCGTCTCTTGCGTTTGCCGACAACGGGAGCAAAGCCACTGCCAATTCCGGAAACTGTGCCCAGCTGCAGCAGCAGCGGATTGCTGACTAAAGCGGCTGCTATGCCCAGCACAGCTGCACTGGCCAATGGAATGAGAAAACTCTTCGCTAGCAGCGCTTTCTGTGACAGCTCCGGCGGTCCCTTGTGCGCGGCAATATCGTGTGGCTCCGGATAGGCATACTCGCCGCTGTTACCACTATAATGAACATGATGAAGCCCATGACCCGGACGGGCGCCATACACATCGAAGGGTAGACCTGCTTCAGCGCTGCTGCCACCGCCGTAGTAGCTGCCGTGTCCAGCGCCGCCACCTGTAGAATACTCATAGGGATGTCCCTCGTAGGCATAGCTGGCCTGTCCACCATGTGGACTATGTATATGTGTGGCGACACCACCACCTGCACCACCGCCAAAATGACCTATGCGAATTATGGGTAATAGTATCTGCATTTTTGTTTATTATATTCCTTTGATATTTTCGCAATCAGAACTTTTAGAAATCATTACTTTGAAACATATTTTGAATATTATTTTTTTGAAGGATCTTTTTCGGGGAGCAGCCCTCCACAACATCGCAAGTTTGTATAGACAAAATGTGGTTCAAATGAAAGCTTATGAATAATTACAATTCGACATTTATCCTTTCTTCTAATTATTTATTTAAGAATTTTAATATTTTAAATAATTTCGAAAATTCTACGTTTGGTTATTTTACTGTCTTCTTTTTCACGAATTACTCAATATTCCTGTACTGTAAAATTCTTCTTGCGAGATATCACTGTACTATATTTATGTTGTCTATGTGTGTTCTTACCCACACTGATGCGATCATGTTGGCCAACTCCTTGACGCCACTTGTTGTATGCCTCGCTGAGACTTTCACCCACGCTGCCCAGCTGTGCACCTCCACCGGCAGCGGACCCAAGATACTTGTTGGAAACGGGACGTGAAATGGATGTGGAACTGCCGCTTGAAGTGGAACCGGGTCCTCGATAGAATTCCGGTGGCGGATCATAGCTTTTGGCAATCGAAGTGCTGCCATAATCCAACCTATTATTGTTGCTAACATCACGTTTATTGTTGGTATTCACATTGTTATTGTCATTGCTGTTGGTGCCGTTGCTTGGCTCCCAGACCACTGTGCTGGCATTTTGAGCACAGCTGCGTTGCAGGCACACAAACAAGACGAACAGCCAAAGGCCCAGCTTTGCGTGTAGTTTCCGTTTGGATTCGAACATTGCAACTAAGTTCGCTTCAAGTGATGTCAACGACTTTATAAAACATTTTGCCCACAAAACAGATGTGGCAACAATGCCACATGCTATTGCTTATTTTTGAAGAGAGGGCACACGACAACTGGCGACAAATTGCGCTTTGGCAATTTAAGCCAGAAATTGTAAGCGTCTTGGACGCATGGCTGCCTGCCATCTCTCAGGCGGGAGGCACCACCGCGCAATCATTTACAATTAGTGTCGCCAAATGGGAGAGTTCTTTCGCCAGCATTTGAAAACATTATTACACATGTGCATTCATATTATATATATATATATATATATATATATATATATACATATATATATAGTACACGTTAGTGGGTTTCACTTTTCCACACCGATTCCATCAACTTGGCCAGCAAGCGTGTAGTTGCCAATTTGCCAGCAACTGGTTAATGAAATAAAGTTTATTAAAATAAATACAAAGTATATTTCTCTACAGTGATCCCTCCAATAAATTAGAACGTGTCGGGAACAGAGCGAACACTTTAGTAGATAGTTGGTCCAATAGGTATAACTATTATAAATAGCCGTTTTATTATATTATTCCGTAGTTTGAACAAACAATATTTTGAATTAAATGATTCATAGAGACAACTTTCTATGGCTTACGGAAATTACAAATTTAAAAGTAGTTAAAGATTTGATGGCAAATTGGCAACTACACGCTTAAAAAAGAGTCTTCTATCTATATATATAAACCGGTTTTATGAAATTTTCAAAAACTCTATATTCACGTCTTTTAAATTAAAGCAGTTTTATCGAAATTATTGTTAAACTGCATAGCACATATTTAACTATTTGTATATTTGTAGATAACTTGTTGAATGTTCTCCAAGAAAAGCCAGACATTCTAAAAGACTTAGAAATGTTTCTTAAATCGTCAACTTTCAATAGAGTTGAAAAGTGTCAAAGTTGTATTTAGCGAGCGAACATTGTACACCATCGCTTACCATTTTGACAATGGCTTTTGCTTCTGAAATATGTTATTTTTTGGTAGACTGTTGGGAAATTAACGCCGTTCGCCTTCGCTGAATTCGAGAGGGCGGCTTTGAGGGGCGTGCCCAATTTGTTAAAAGTTCTTGCACAAGTTTGACGACATTGGGAAAAATACTTGTCTATTTAGCTTGATAACTGCAAAAAAGGCGAATGCAAAAATTTCGATTAGCCTTGTCAATTTTGTAGCAGCGTCACTTCTTTTTCGCAAACACACATTCGAAATCTTGTACTTGACTGTCGACAATGCTTCGGGTTGAAAGTGTTCTTATCACAAAACCGCTCAGCATTATTAGGAAATGTGATCGAAATGCGTTGAACGCTATCTGAGTGCGAAACATGGTGAGAGTTTTGTGGAAATTAAACTAGTTTCGGTAGCTCTTATCATAAATATCGTTTGGATCTTTTCAAGGCTGGCGCGGAACGCGTGCGCATTGAATGAAAACATTATCTACGCAACAACATATATAAATGATTTCTTTGCTTACAAATATATATAATATATATAGGTCATATTCATATCATAAGCACACACAAATTTGTTCAATGCTTTCTCATTGACCAAGGGCAGCTACTCAGCACTTCAATATAAAGATAAGGCAATGTTTTATTTGAAATATTGTTTCAACGAATAAAAACTTTCCAACATACAAATAAATCGCAATTAACAACAAGTACGAAACATACTGTCTTACTAACGAATAACAAGCTTAATAGGTTCAATGCGAAAGATAATTAAATTTGATAAAAATAAATAAAGCTAAAAATCAAACCACTATTTTAAACGAATCTTCAGACAGAGCTTCAAAAAATGCAGTTCAAAACTATCAAGAAAACTTACAGCTTTAATATATTTTTCGTTTACTTTAAAAATGTGTTTGTATAATACGAACTTAGTTTATTATGGATTGGGTCCAAGTAAAACCACAAAATATTTGGTTAAATATCATTTATATTTAGTAAAGGCTTTATAAACAAACTGTTTGTGCTGTGTACTCAAATGTATTTTTTTTAAAATTCCCAAAATGCTGCCTAAAATTTGAAAAGCAAAATAGCAAAAAGTATTATAAAAAAGACTTCTTTTTTTTAAGATTGAAAAATAAATACTCCAAATACTTTAAGTGATCTGCCGATGCAGTATCGAATACGTTGAAGTAACATTTCAAAATCAATTTATACGATACGGCAACTTCAGCTCAATTTAAAGTTTGCTTCAAGACTTTGCGCATGCTATCGATTTTGCGATAGTCACTCGATTTCCAGAGATTGTGGCGCAAAAAATCCTGCTCCTTGGTGGGCATATACGCGAAGAAGGTCTCCTGTTTGGAGTCGGTCAGATAGGAGTAGCCACGCAAGGCCAGCCAGATAAGACGCGAGTTCTCCAGCGCTGTTTTATTGAGTCTCCCATGATATTCCTTGAGACGACACGACAAATTCTTGTGAGAACCAACAGGTTCGGGCATTGGTAATGCCTTTTGGGCAGCTTGTTTCATCAGCTGCTCGTAGACAATGCGACTGGAGTTGACCAACTTATTCATTTGCAGATAGCTGTAGGTCTTGCCATATCTATCGGCTATCCAATCAAGTAAAATCGGCAATTTGTGTGCATTCGGTAGAGTGACTAAAACATAATGTGGATTATCTTTTAGCTTATTCATTGCTATTTTCAACAGGTCCATCAATCTTGGCTTATCTTCTGGGTCTATATTTGTGATTTGAAGTCTATCAGTTTGTGCAACTTCTCGCTGCTTCAGACACTCCTCCAAGATTCCGTAAGCTTCGCGAAATATTTGCTTGGCACATTTGTCCGCTGCAACGGAAGAGGCTTGTGGAGAATGAAGATATTTGTGCAATGCTTGATGGCCTTCCATTGCCTTATTCAGTGCTTGTATGCAATAGCTTCTGATCAATGGCTCTGCATCGGTGCTTTTCTTTTGTAAATATGCGTCAAATATCTTGAAGAAGTCCCACTGTAACAAGCCATTCTTCATGGTTCTCCTAGAACAATATTTGAACTCCTCAGTTTCGGATGAGCTGTTTTCTTTGGGAGACTTGCAGACTTCTGTTGGTTTCAATTTGAGCACATTATCACCATCGTCATTGAGTATCAGAATTCTGGTGTCTTCGTCTTTACACTGCGACTTACAGAATCTTAGCATTTTGGCATTACGGGGGCAGTGGGCTTTGCTGCCAGTGAAATTGATTTGTGTGTGGAGTGAATCCTTTTTATTGGCCTCTAGATGTATTTTTTTATAATGTTTCTCTCTACCCCATTGCAGCACATGGATATCCTGCTCGTCATCCAGCTTCCCCTCTTGGTTGCTTACGGGATGACCAGGCATTTCAAAATCCGATGAGATCAAAAAGGTGAAATTACCTTTTGACCTTGGTTCAAAACCTGGCGTTGCAACCAGCTGTGTACACATCTGACAACTCTGGCAATGGCTTTCACTTCCGGAAATCTTCCGCAACGCCGTTAGCTGGCGTCGCTTATACAGTTGCAACTTACGTGCAGCGGATTCCACCTCTCGCTGCAGTTGCTGGACAATGTGTTCGCTGCGCTGCTTCCTCTGAGATGCCTGCACATCCAGCATTTGCATGCAACGCTGAATCGTCTCTAATGTGAGCTGTTGCTGCTTCCTAGTCGTCGAATATCTCACACGGCGATGCATAGTGCAGAGGGGATTAGTAAATTGCACACTGCCATCCGCAAAGACCTGAGCAAGTGCATCGGATATACATTTTTTGACCTCCCGCTTCGCTGGTGACATGTCATATCTGGCAAACCAACGGGAACTCTCATTGGGTATAATATACATTGGATCCTTGTAGCTGTCGTAATGGGGGAATACAGCCTTGCGATCCCTGGGCTTAGCAAGGGACGAAATGGGTGCAAAGTACTTGGGCCGCACTTGTCTAACTGAATATGGTGAACCATTTACATTTTCTCTCGTGCGGGTTTTCAACTTTCGTTGCTTCTGTTCTGTTAGCTTCTGCACCCTGGCACGGCGCAATTCCTGATACTTCTTGGAGTGCTCTGGCATTGGCAATATTTTATCCAATCCCCGCATAGTCGACGTCATATCCAGATGAGCAATAGCTGTCAATATCAACTGCTCATTGATCGTGAAATCATTGTACTCCTCCAAACAGTTGTGCGGCTTCTTGTAGTAGGCCTCCCACAGGAACCAAAGGAAGGCCAAATCGTTGATGTAACTAATATCAATTATAGTCTTTATCTGCTTGGCATTAGCTATTGGTTGCAGTCCCAGCAGCAAGAGACATTCACGCACTCTGTACGTCGATTCCTGTTCGATGTCGTCGCGCAACGCGTGCAACAATTTGTTGCACGCTAGTATCTGTTGGGAGGACATGCCACGATACCAGCGCACGGATTTTTCCAGCTCTCGAAATTGACTCATTTCAGCTTCGATCATTTTCATTTCTCTGGCTTTATCTTAATATTTTCAAATAATTTTTAGTTATTATTTTGATTTGTTTACGGAGAATTTTGGGACCTACTCTGATTTAAACCAATGTTAGTTTATTTTGCAGTCGATAAAGAAATCAGAAAGGAACTCAAATTTTCCCAATCGACGCATTTTGCGCGAGCAAAATTAATATACAACAATATAGAGCACAACACCGTTTAGATAAGTTGTATTAATATAGAACTGTCTAATTTCTGCCAGGCCAGATAACAGAACCGGAAAGTCGACATGTCTGGTGTATATAAGGTTCAGCAATCGGTCTGGTTAGACACATTCAGTAGCATTCTGTCGACTGACGACCCAGCCAATATGAAAACCGGTGAGTATAGAATACGACAAGGGTGACTATAATCATTAACAATTCAAACTCTCCTGACCATAGCATTCATCCTTCTCTGCCTGGCGCTGTACGTGGCTGCCGTCTTCGCCGACTGCGACCCAGATGGTAATGGCATGCCCAGTTGCAGTGGCTCTGACAACTCAAAATATAGCAACTTCTGGGATCCCACTCGCTACTGGGTCTGCCAGGGTGGAAGCGCCGTTTCCGTTGAATGTGACATCATTGGTGGATTCGATCAGGCCACATCTCAGTGTATCACATGGGATAAATGGACTTGGGTTCCTCCATGCTCTGCTTCCTAAAATGTCTCCTGGATTTTATTAAAATCTTTGACAACGACATATGTATAACGGCTGTTTTCATTAAAAACAACATATTTGCAAATGAATTTTTCTGTGTTCTGAACAAAGTTCAAGGAATGAGCGTACAAAAATAAAGTACATCAAATAAAAAAAACCCAAAGGGAGAAAAAGGAAAAAAAAAAAACTTGTGTCTTGTGCCAAGCCGCTCGTTTGTGTGTTCCATCCTTGTCTAGAGGAGTGCTAACTTGCTCTCCTTCCAAACAACACAGCATAGATCAAATCAGCCAACTGCAACAATTTGTTGCACGCTAGTATCTGTTGGGAGGACATGCTACGGTACCAGCGCACGGATTTTTCCAGCTCTCAAAATTGACTCATTTCAGCTTCGATCATTTTCATTTATCTCGCTTTATCTTAATATTTTCAAATAATTTGTTGTTATTATTTTGATTTGTTTACGGAGAATTTTGGGACCTACTCTGATTTAAACCAATGTTAGTTTATTTTGCCTATAAGCCTTGCAGTCGATGAAGAAATCAGAAAGAAACTCAAATTTTCCCAATCGACGCATTTTAGCAATTTTAGCACAATGGATTGTGCCTAATGAAGTATTGTATATTTATTAGGGTATTATTTAAGCACCGCAAAAGGTTATAAAAAAAAGTTATATAAAAATACAGTAATTTTTAGCTTTGTGTTGCATCTTAACAAAACCCAAGAGATATCTTCGGAAAGTGTAAATCGGACAAGCCGCATATCTCCCGAAATTTTTGAAGAAGAGTCACCAAACGTGGAAGCTAACTTGCTGGTAACCTCCTCCAAAGATCGGCATATACATTTTCAGAACATAACTTCCATAATTTGTAAGCTAGTCAACTACGTAACTCCCCGAAGAGATCGATAAGAAAATTGGATGGCCACTTCCACTCCGCCTCCCAAAGTCGATAAATCTGTTAGTGTAAATCGATTAAGCCACATATCTCTTTAAAAGCTATAGTTAACAATCTAGGATGGTATATTACTAAGATCGCGCCCCTTGAAATTCTCAAAAGCCTATATCTACGGGAATTCTGGATTTGGATGATAGATTACTAAAAATCTCCTTCAAAGATCAGTATTTCTTGGTTACATCCACCCTGTTCTGTGGCACCTTCCATCAGATGGTATTACTGCAACTTTCTCTATTGTTTCTTAGGTTTTTTTATTTGAGAACGTAATCTTTCTTTCTTTTAAATCTCCACTAGCTCTCGACAGCAAATTATGAATTAAAATCAATACAATACGGATTTATTAATCAATCATTCAAGAGCTTGTTACCAAATCTTATGTTCTGATTGTCCAATTGATTTGAAGTCCATGGCTAGATTAATTGAAACGCTGTTCATGTTTCGTCTAAAATAGAAATAATCAATGACGAGCATTCATATACAACAATATAGGACACAACACCGTTTAGATAAGTTGTATTAATATAGAACTGTCTAATTTCTGCCAGGCCAGATAACAGAACCGGAAAGTCGACATGTCTGGTGTATATAAGGTTCAGCAATCGGTCTGGTTAGACACATTCAGTAGCATTCTGTCGACTGACGACCCAGCCAATATGAAAACCGGTGAGTATAGAATACGACAAGGGTGACTATAATCATTAACAATTCAAACTCTCCTGACCATAGCATTCATCCTTCTCTGCCTGGCGCTGTACGTGGCTGCCGTCTTCGCCGACTGCGACCCAGATGGTAATGGCATGCCCAGTTGCAGTGGCTCTGACAACTCAAAATATAGCAACTTCTGGGATCCCACTCGCTACTGGGTCTGCCAGGGTGGAAGCGCCGTTTCCGTTGAATGTGACATCATTGGTGGATTCGATCAGGCCACATCTCAGTGTATCACATGGGATAAATGGACTTGGGTTCCTCCATGCTCTGCTTCCTAAAATGTCTCCTGGATTTTATTAAAATCTTTGACAACGACATATGTATAACGGCTGTTTTCATTAAAAACAACATATTTGCAAATGAATTTTTCTGTGTTCTGAACAAAGTTCAAGGAATGAGCGTACAATAATAAAGTACATCAAATAAAAAAACCCAAAGGGGGAAAAAGGAAAAAAAAAACTTGTGAACGACATGTCTTGTGCCAAGCCGCTCGTTTGTGTGTTCCATCCTTGTCTAGGGGAGTGCTAACTTGCTCTCCTTCCAAACAACACAGCAGTTTTGTGGCTAGTCATCATTATATACGTAAACTTCAGAGAATAAGAACTTGGGAATTATAAGAGCAAAGTAGCAAAGTACAAAGCCCAATGGTTTTCTGATATGTTCTTACTTTTTTCAAAATTATACATATTATTTCATATATTTATTTTATATTTTTCACTCTTTCACTTTCAATCAAAAAGTTCAAATAATGATAGATAAACAAAATGGGAAAAACATTTCAAGTAATGTTAGTGGTAAAGCGAAACAACTTTCCTAACTCTGTATCAGAGTACTACAGATTGTACAGTTTGCTATATTGTTATTTGTTTATCGAAGCCAAACAAAATAACACCGCTCGCATTAGTTAGCGGGTTTGCCTTCATATGTTTCAGCCTTGTTTACTTCATCGACCATAAACTGCTGGCATTTATATATGTAAAGAAAAAAATGATTAGTTTGAAGAGAGACGTAGAACGCATGTCTGCTACGATTAAATGTACTTATGCGAATAAGATCGTAGATTCCATATCCGATTACTGATAATGCTATCAATGCTGTATGTTCCTTAGTTGTTTTGATAAATTGAATTTTCGACGTTGTTAGACGTTACTAAGGGAGTTAGTCAGTTAATCGTCCAAAATATAGATACTCGTCACTTACTATCAACTTTTGTTCATAGTCCAGTGGAAATGTTATAGTTGGAGCAGAGAACATTTTCATGGATTTTACAAACATTGAACGCAAATATTTATTGTCTTTAGTTGTTTCAAATTTGTAATGAAATTACACGTATGTTTTCTTGTTAACAGAGATAGAAAAAGCAAATCTCTGGCATATGTACTTATTTGTTGTGAAATGTGCGTTATGACATAATAGCCAGAACTATTATATTGAAATTCTCTCAATATAAAGTCAAATTCACGTATTCACAGTATATGTAGGTGTATATGTGTGTGCGTGTATATATAATTATTTTTGTATAATATATTCGCTACATAGTATATATAATATTATAGTATAGAGTATAATGTTGTCTGAAGCACACACAAAAAACTACCTAAACATATTTTATAATTTGCTTAAACACCATTTTTTTTTTCTGAGAACAAAATGGCCACTGGCATTGGAAAGAATTGCGCTGACCTTAAACTAAAACCCTAAACATTTAAATCTAAGCATTAGTTGTTTAGGAATACTATACGAAATCACTTTTTGGCATTTTGCGATTCATGACTAAGCACAAAAGTATAAACACAACATTGTAAATAACATATGGAAACAAATTATTTAAAAAAAAAAAAACATTTAAAAAAAGAAACCATTTAGTCTAATTATTGTCTGGTATTGAATTGAGTAATTGCGCTAAGTTCAAATAAATTAAATCAAAATACACAAATTCTACAATCAAATAAAATCGAAGCACTGCTGGACCGATAAACACCTGTAAACGTCAACGTCTTTGGGTACATTAACAAAAGCAAAAAACTAAATGTACTATTTATAACTTATCATAGAGTTGTAGTAAAATCTACAGTAAAGCCTTCGTCGTAAATTCGACACGATCTTCAAGTATTTGAGCAAGTTTTGGGGCAATTTTGTCTACTTTATGATCTGTGCCAAGCTCGCCCACGTTCCAAAAATGAAACCGCACAGACCAAAGATCATTATAAGGAAATCTTTCCACAGCATCCAATTATAGCGACCATAGCCCATATTATAGAATGTTATCATCTCAATAATAGGCGGCGCAATTAGCGCCAGAGCAGAACTGCTGACGGCACCCACAAGCGAGATAATGATGCCCAGGTTGGGTATGACGGCAGCCAATATAACTGAAAATATAAATTAATTATAATTAATTATTATAAAAATTAAGCTGAAATTGATTTGCAATCTTACAGGTAAAGGTGACCATAGCTGTGCGCAAAACAGTGGCAGCCACATCCTTGGCACTTGTGGTATGAAAGTGGCTGCGCACAAAAGGCTCCACCATATTGATGGGCACATAAAACTGCAGTGTGTACGACAGAAATATGGCCACAGCCATGGAAATTCGGACCAGCTGCGATAGACTGTGAAAAGATATTCAGTTGTAATAAATGCATGTACATATAAAATATAATACTCACATATCGTCGTGGGGGAGATTTAGCGTAATGCTCGCTTGAACATCCTCGCCATACTTGAGATACCCGAAGAAACCAACAGCGGTGTAAAGGCAGGCCACGATTACCATGCCCGTATTGAGCACGCCTGTTTTTCCGCCAAAATCCTCAGGTGTCCGCATATTGTTCTCTAATGGCAGCACAACGCCAATGCCCTCAAATGCATAGATGGCGGTGCCAAAATACAGGGGCAATGTGGCCCAGGTGGCAACGGGTTTAACCGTGTGAGTGTCGGGCAAATCGTGCAGCATATAGGAGAAACTAATGGCCAAACCAGCGGCGGTGAGCACAGCAGCAAACAGAGAAACAGGCGTCAGGTACTTTAAGTTACGCACCAGATTCAGCAGCACCATGGGCAGCAGTAACAGCAGCAAATATATGCGCACGTCCATCTTGAAATACTGATCCACTACATTTTTAATATTGAGAGCCACAAACAAAAAGTAGACGCAGCAGAAGCCAATCTGTGTAATAAACAGGAATGTGGTAACAATACGCCTGGCCAAATGCGAATAGCGTCTCAGGCCCAACGGTCCCGTCTCTACACTGCAGAAAGCCACCTCCGAGAAGTCCAGTGCTGGCTGCTGCAGTCGCCGGCACAGCTCATGCGAACTGTTGACCAGCATGTGCATGCAGTGCGTACATATGGCGCCCATAATCAGCGTCCCAAAGAGGCCAACATAGAGGCCGGCATTCTTGAACGCCTCCGGCATGGCCAAAATTCCAGTGCCAATATTTCCCTTCAGTAGATGCACCAACGTGTCAAAGTTTGATGTCGGATACTCCAGTGTACGATGTTGTGTGGGATTGTACATTGATTTGGCATTTTCATCGCCTATCCGACTGCTCTGGTCATCATCACCACCACCGGCGGCTGCGGCGTGCACTGTGTTTGTGTGAAAATTAAATGGGAATTAATTGGCAATTGATTGAAGTAACACTTAAATATAAGAATTATCTTGCGGAATACTCTTTTCTGCAAAAAGTATTTTAAAGAAAAAAATAGGCAATAAAGATGAAATATTTACTTGCATTAAATTTAAACATTGGCAAATCTCCGCAATTACTATCTTAAACACTCTCTTTGGCTTCTACGACATTAATATTTGATAAAATAATTAGTTATTTAAAGAAAATTCTTTGCAAGAAGATGATTGACTGTAATTACTAGTTACAAACTGAATCGAAAATAATATTTGAAAATAAATACTACTATATATATATATGAATAGTGTGATCTTGACCTAATTCAAATCAATATACTCGTACATATATAATTGTCATGTCGAAAAAAGTAGCTGATGCATAAAAGCGAACTTGCTTATAGAACTTCGTTGTATATGTATATGAAAGACGACATTTTATCTCACTTACCTGCGATGCTATCCTCGCTGTGCACATTGACCAGCGTACTGTCCGGCGGTGAGCTGCGTACCGGCGGCCTTATTAAGCCGTTTCCGCTTCGATTGCCCTCGTAATCGGAGTTATCGCTTTGCAGCAGCAACGGTTGTCGTTCTGTCATCTTCGGCTTGAGTTTGGCGCTCTCTCCAATCTATAAGTTGAGTAAAGAGAGCGAGCCAAAATGAAAAAAGACTATGTGTTAATATTTGTGTGGATGTGTGTGTGCGAGAGTGTTCTTTAACGACCTATTCACTTCGCCAGCTGAAGTCACACTGGAATTACAAACGATGCAAAGCCACTTTTCTGTTTTCCGCTGACTCGGTTTTCTTTGAGCGCGTCTTCAGACGAACAATGGATTCGGATAATCGCACTATCTATATAAGCAGAGTAGTGGAAAATTTTTGCATTCGGCTTGGTGATAAAAGCCGAAGTCTTGGACATGGTCTTGGCGTGATATGCAAGCTGTCTGGAAAGTAGAAACGATATCTAATGGAAGAATGACTCATTGAATTTGATTAATGTGTGTAGGCACTACCAGAGCTTCGCAGAACCGATAAGAATTATGAATAGTCTGTTAAAAAGGGGCCGCCAAATCAAGCTATATATTGTACATATTCATATACATTTATCACACATAAAATACGCCCACAAATTCACGATTTCTATAAGATGTATCGTTCATAACATACAAAATATTTTCGAATTTAATATATTAATTTATATATTGTTTTATTATCTTATGTCCATATGAGCATGGCACTTCACTCACATAAATTTATCGTACTATAGCAACTTTGACTTCAATATTCACAGTGATAAATGATTTTTGAACTGTGAATAAACCACAGTCCCCTTACATAGATGTATAAAATTAAAAGAAGCAAACACAAACATTTTTAAATGCATGTGTAAAATCAAATCATTGAACCCCTTGCAATCTAAACCACACACTCGCATATACGAATTATATAGAATATAATTATTTTATATATACAAATAAACACTTACAAACAAAAGAACTGTGTATGGTAAATTGCTGTAATTGAATATGCGGGCAGTTATGGGGCGTTGAATGCAGTTGGCAGTTAAGAAAACATAAAACTTGGAACTAAAACTGTAAGAAAACCAACAATGAAAATTAAAACAAATCAAACTATGCCAAATGTCATTTTGTGCATACCTGTTGAAGGTTGGTCAACGGCGTTAGGTCTTCCATTGATTTTTTTCAATCGCTTCGTGACACTGGCAATGGCAATGAAAGCGGCCCACAAAGCCCAGCGAAGGTCACGGTCTTCAGACGTAAACGAACGATTTTTACTATATATATATTCCTGTTGATCAGCAAGATAAGTTGTATGGCATGAAGATTAACTGCTATTACTTATTATATATGCACTTATCGCTTAACATATGTTCGCATTTTTGTATCTGTATTAGATACAGACTGCAACTGTTTTATATAGATGTATATGCACAGACAGTAACCGCACTCGCCTCTATCAGACATATTTGAATTGTTGATATTTGAGGCCTTGCACAATTATATTTCAGTTAAATTTAATTTGTAAATGTGAAAAGATTATTTTTAACTAATACCTTTAATATTTGGCAATGATGACGAGACCACAATCAAAACAAAACCAAATACTTGGTTTTCTTCTTCTCGCCTAGCCATTCCCTGCCAATTGACAGTGTTGCATTGCGACAAACACAAAAGGGACACTTACAACACTAGTTCCCGGCCGTATTGCGTGACGTGTCTGCGCTGCAAATTAATAACAAAATATAAATTAAATAAAAAATATCCAAGTAAAAATAAGAAAAAACGAAAATGGTTGAGATAAGCAGCGTCGTCTCCAAGTTCTACAGCGACTACGTGCAGAACACACCGAAGAAGCTAAAACTGGTTGACATCTATTTGGGCTACATCCTACTGACCGGCATCATACAATTTGTTTACTGCTGCATGGTGGGCTCATTTCCCTTCAACTCGTTTCTGTCGGGCTTTATCAGCACTGTTAGCTGCTTCGTGTTGGCCGTTTGTCTCCGTCTGCAGGCCAATCCACAGAATAAGGCCGTATTTGCGGGCATCTCTCCGGAACGTGGATTTGCCGATTTCATATTTGCACACATTATTCTCTTTTTGGTTGTCATGAACTTTATAGGCTAACCTTTTACTTGTACTAGCTGCTACATACCATATTGATTTAATTTCATATAATTAAAATAACACAAAACTTAAAAAAGAAAAACATTGGGGTCTATTTCATAGCATATCGTGTCGCTTAATGGCGCCCAGAAAATCGAAATCTTCGAGTGGAAAGGACATGACGAGATTTGGTTCCGGCAACACAAAAAGCAATGGATGGACTTCCTCCAGGTAATCAGACAACTGGGGTTCCGCGATATTTGGTTTGGTGGCCTCCTTGGACTTTTTTTTGCGAACTGCTTTTGGACGCGACAATTCGCGCAAAGTGTCATTTACATTTAATGATGCCAAGTCGTTGAATACTGTCGCATTTGGTGGAAAGTTCATCTTCTGAGTAATCTAATATTAAATGTTAATTTTAGTTTGTGCTTTGACTTGTATATATATATATACTCGTATATATATTTTTTTTTCTTACCTTCGGCGCTATCGATGCCTTGGTGCGAGGCGTAAGGTTTGGATTAACTTGTATGGTCATTTGCTGCATTGACATGACCTCATCCTTTCGGCGAATCATTGTATTAAATTGAGGAATGGCAAGTTTACTGCCAGCTGCCTGCTGCGGCGTCTTCATTTGAATAGGATGCAGTTGTTCCTGCATCGTATCCTCCATTTGCGAACCATTGTTCGCTTTGACGCAAACATTTGGTGCTGCATTTCCTGTATTTCTGCGTATTACTTGTCTGTGTATATCGGTTTTGGCATGTTTCAAAAGCTCTTTGCGTTTCATCGGCATTTTAAAATTGTACTCTATTTTCAAAATGGATGGCACTTTTGACAATTTACAAATAGTGCTGGACAACATCTTTGTTGTTTAATATGAAAATATCGATGTATCGACAAGAGCACTAACCATTGAGCACACACATAGAAAATATCAAACATCGATATTTGGTATAAATTTGAAATTATCGATGTTCAGCACTCTTTGCAGCACTGTGTCGGCATTTGTTAACAGCTGTTTTGTGATTCTTGCAGTTGGTGAGGATTTCTTATTTATTTATTATTAATGAAAATATGGCATTATCGCGCGCCAAGCCGGAACAACTGCCAAAGGATGCAGTCATCATAACAGAGGATCAGGCGCTGCGTTATCAGTGGAAGATAATTACGTCCTGGGACAAGATTGGAGACGTGTATGTTTTACATATTTCCCACTGCTTATCTAACCATTAATTTTTTCTGTCTTCTGTGCTCACTGTTAGTTGGTCGCTGCGCTATGCGCCCGGCATACTCAGCGTTATGGCGGCTGCCACGGGTGCCTACATCAATAACCATTATCGCACTTGCTTACGGCTCGGGGCAAATGGACGTCTGTCGAGTTATCTGCCAATTGTTGCTGTGCCCGCGATATTCACTATGTTGAGCCACAAGTTCTTCATACAGCGGCCAATACTCCTGGATCCCCTGGGCGAGTGTCCTGTTTGCAAGCAGGTGCGCAGCGCCGCCTTCCAATCGGCTCTGGGAGTGGTTTATCCCACAATTTTGGCACCATTTGCTGCATTTATGTTTGCCACCAGATGCTACACTTACCGGCTGCCATCGATAATGGAGAATCCTCGAGAGGTTTTTATGTTATATCGGAAGCTCACGCGTCCCATTATTCCCGCCCTGAGCACTATAATTGCCATACAAGCGTTTGTGACAATGTATTTGACGGGTCAGGAGGAAAAACAGAACTTTAATTTGATGCTTCGCATGAAGGAAATCGAGCACAGACTTGAACAACAAGATATGCCACAACGAATTGATTTTTAAGGCAACACATGTATAAAGCAATAAATGTATATGGATTGTTATCTACGTAAATATATATAAACAAATATGTATGTTTAAAGGAGCTATTGGCGCCAAAGTGTTAAGTTATCGATGTCACTCATACTCGATAGACGATAACAGCTTGCCTTAGTTCGCTCATTTGAGCTAGTCACCCATAACCCATCTAACTGACTCATAGCGGAACTTGCAGCGCTGAAATCGGTTCACGTTACACGTTGCTGCAGTCGGTTGACGAAATTGTTCTGCATTCGCATTTAATCCTCCAAAACGTGAGTAATACTTTAACTAATACGAATACAACATTACCTGTTTACAAAGTGGCGACTAAAACAACAATTGTACTATGTTAGCGTTTGTGAAATTATGTCACGTTCAATCGAATTTTCTTGCACTTTCACATTGCATACAAAGCGACAATTGACAATAAATATGTATATAGAAAATAAGTTGCGTGGCAACTGACAACAACTAACAATTTCTCTTGTTCAGTTAACAAATTAAAGCAGTAAAATGAAGCTAATGACCGCAAAGGAGGTGCGCAATGCCTACCTGGACTTCTTCAAGGATCAGAAGCACATCTATGTCCACTCCTCCAGCACGATTCCGCTGGATGATCCAACGCTGCTCTTCACCAACGCCGGCATGAATCAGTTTAAGCCCATTTTCTTGGGCACAGCGGATCCGAACAGCGAAATGTCAAAATGGGTGCGTACGGTTAACACGCAGAAATGCATCCGCGCTGGCGGCAAGCACAACGACTTGGATGACGTGGGCAAGGATGTGTATCATCACACGTTCTTTGAGATGCTGGGCAATTGGTCGTTTGGCGATTACTTCAAGAAGGAGATCTGCTCGTGGGCCTGGGAATTCCTCACCGAGCGCCTACGGCTGCCCAAGGATCGACTGTATGTGACCTATTTTGGTGGAGATGCAGCCAGTGGTTTGCAACCGGATTTGGAGTGCAAACAATTCTGGATGGACTTGGGCTTGAAGCCGGAACACATTCTGCCCGGCAGCATGAAGGACAACTTCTGGGAGATGGGCGAAACGGGACCGTGTGGCCCTTGCTCTGAATTGCACTTTGATCGCATTGGTGGACGGAGCGTGCCGGAGTTGGTGAATCAAGATGATCCCGATGTTTTGGAGATCTGGAATTTGGTGTTCATTCAGTTCAATCGCGAATCCGATGGCAGCCTAAAGCCGCTGCCCAAGAAGCACATCGATTGCGGCATGGGCTTCGAGCGACTCGTTTCCGTCATTCAAAACAAACGCTCCAACTACGATACGGACTTGTTTGTTCCGCTTTTCGATGCCATCCAGGCGGGCACTGGTGCTCCCGCCTATCAGGGACGTGTCGGCGCCGATGATGTGGACGGCATCGATATGGCCTATCGCGTTCTCGCCGATCACGCCCGCACCATAACCATTGCCTTGGCCGACGGCGGCAATCCCGATAACACGGGCCGCGGCTACGTCCTTCGTCGCATCCTGCGACGTGCAGTGCGGTAAGCAGTAAGCGGTCATCTCGAAGCTGACATTATATTAATATTTATATTTTCGCACAGCTACGCAACGGAAAAGCTGAATGCCAAGCCCGGTTTCTTTGCCTCGCTGGTGAGCACTGTTGTCGATTTGCTGGGCGATGCCTTTCCCGAGGTCAAGAAGGATCCGCAGCACATAATGGACATTATTAATGAGGAGGAGCTGCAGTTCCTGAAAACACTAACACGTGGCCGCAATTTACTCAATCGCACCATTGAGAAACTGGACACCAGCCAGACAACCATACCCGGCGACGTGGCCTGGCGTCTTTACGATACATACGGTTTTCCGGTTGACCTCACCCAGCTAATGGCTGAGGAGAAGTCGCTGCAAATCGATATGTCTGGCTACGAGGCAGCCAAACAGAATTCCTATATACTCTCGCAGGGCAAGGGCGCCAGCAAAATCGATGAGATCACTCTGGATGTGCATGCCATCTCCGAGTTGCAGGAGAAGGGTTTACCGTCCACAGATGACTCATTTAAATACAATTACGAGGCTGCTTCCGTTGAGCGGGATGCGGCCTACAATTTCAGTGAATGCACCAGTAAAATTGTCGCTCTGCGCTTTGAGAATAAGTTTGTTCAGGAGATTAGCAGCGGGCAGAAGGCGGGCATTGTGCTCGATAAGACGAACTTCTATGCGGAAAGCGGTGGCCAGATCTATGATCAGGGTGTGCTCGTCAAACTCAATGATGAGGCCAATGAATTTCTGGTGGATCGTGTTTACAATCGTGGCGGTTACATCCTTCACATTGGCGTCGTTGAGGGCAACTTGGCTGTGGGCGATGAGCTCCAGCTGCATATCGATGTGGAGCGTCGTTGGCTAACCATGAAGAATCATTCGGCCACACATGCGCTCAATCATTGTCTGCTGCAGGTGCTGGGCAAGGATACGGAGCAGAAGGGTTCGCTGGTGGTGCCAGAGAAGCTGCGCTTTGACTTCAATTGCAAGGCAGCCATGACCATCGATCAGGTGGCCAGAACTGAGAAACTAACACGCGACATGGTCTATCAAAATATGCCCATCTATGCCAAGGAGTCGCAGTTGGCTTTGGCCAAGCGCATACGCGGCTTGCGCTCCGTCTTTGATGAGGTGTATCCGGATCCGGTGCGTGTCATTTCCTTTGGCGTGCCAGTGGATCGACTGGAATCACAGCCCGACGCTGAGGCTGGCGAGCAAACCTCTGTGGAATTCTGTGGCGGCACCCATCTGCGCAACTCGGGACACATCATGGACTTTGTCATCAGCAGCGAGGAAGCCATTGCCAAGGGTATACGTCGCATTGTCGCCCTAACTGGCCCAGAAGCGTTGAAAGCTATCAAAAAATCGGAGGCATTTGAGCAGGAGATCAGCCAACTCCAAGCGACAATCGAGGCTGATCAATCCGGCAAAGAATCGAAGATGTATGTGAAGCTAATTGTCGAACTGACCGAACAAATCTCGCATGCAACCATTCCGCATGTCAAGAAGGATGAGATGCGCAATCTTCTCAAGCTGCTCAAGAAGAGTCTGGATGACAAAGAGCGTGCGCTTCGTGCCGCCGTCTCGGTGACCGTTGTGGAGCGCGCCAAGGCACTCTGCGAGGCCGAGCCACAGGCCAAGGTGTTGGTCCACCAACTGGAGGCCTACAACAATACAAAGGCGCTGGATGCTGCCCTGAAACAGGTGCGTCTGCAGTTACCAGAGGCTGCAGCCATGTTCGTTTCCGTTGATGCCGACAGCAAGAAGATCTTCTGCCTGTGCTCGGTGCCCAAGGCTGCCGTGGAGAAGGGCCTGAAGGCCAACGAATGGGTGCAGCATGTCTCCTCTGTCCTCGGCGGCAAGGGTGGCGGCAAATCCGAGTCGGCTCAGGCCTCGGGCAGCAATTTTGAGCGCGTCGACGAGATTGTCCAGTTGGCCAATCAATTTGCTCAAGCAAAATTGAATTAAATATTAACTGCATTTTTCTACTCAAATGATTATTCATACCACAACCCGATATATTATAGACTGTTGCAAACGGTCAAATCTGCTGCATTTCTTAATGAACTTGCTTATTTACAAACATAAATAAAATATTCATAAAGTCTTTTTCACAAAAATGCTAAATGCTGCTGAGCTTTGCATTTATTATTTTACTTACCAAGTTATTTTAACTATTGTTTGCCAAATGTGCTTATTGAGTCAACTCCGCGTCAACTTGATTCAACTCAACATTAATTGTTCCACCCGTTTTTATACGCTCTTGTCAAAGGTTAACACTTCCAGAGAACGTTCAAAAATGTGGACAATTGTTCAAGTCTTGAGTGGAACCAGGCATGGTTCATGCCATGGAAACATGCCTAACGCTTAAAAGTCGATTATCTAAAAGTAAATGGTCCACATTAGAGTGGAGTCGCCATCAACCTCAGTGGTTCATCAATGGACGCAACAAACCTTACCACGTTTAGATACAGAAAAGCAAAAATAAAGATTGTACCAACTCAAGCTTAGATAAGAACTTGGATAAAATAATATTTATATATATGTATATTTATATCTATTAACTAATTGCGCATGGGAACGCTTGACTTGGGCAATGCTTGGAGACGCTGGCGACGGTTCGATTCAAATTCGGTGGCCAAATGCCACGTTTCCTTATCTAGCGCCAATTTTCCGCGCGCAATTCCCAGCAGACGCGATAGGACCAAGAGACCGTGCAAATCATCGGCAGAACTCTTCACATTCGCCTTGCGCATACCCACGAAGTCCAGCTGTATCATTTCGGTGAGATCCTCACTAACACTAAACTGACTGGATCGCGCCAGGGTCAAATAGCTGCGGAATTGCTGCAATCGTGCCGGCTGCAAATAGTGAAGGGCGGCTTTCAGCGATTCCTCATAGAGTTCAACAGCTTTGACATCGGCCCTGATGGGCAGCACAAAGTCGCTCTGAAACAATGGGAATATAGCGAGTGGTTCATCATATGGAGACGTCTGGCTACTACTCACCGGCAGCATGCTGCGACCCTCGCTGACCACCAGCATAGGTATATCAACATTATAATCAATGTGATAATACTGAAAGTCGCACTTCAGCTGTTGATTGTTGATCACATTGGCCAGATGCTGTATGGCATGCACACCATTTGCCTCCAGTTTGCCCTGCTGCATGCGCGTCTCGTCCAACAGCAAGTGCGTGTGCGGCGCCAACTGCAGCATTCCAGAAACCAGCTTATTTGTCTCGTAATCCTTTCTGTTTTCAAGAATATTCAATTCAAAGGGATCAGTAGAAGGTTTGCTCCTTCTTGGTAATTCCACTTACTTTGGCGCAAAGCAGGCGGTATTCATGTTGTCCAGTGTCATGGGTAAATAGTGGCTGGCGGGCAGCAGCAGCTCGAGTATCTCGTATAGCTTTACTGTGTACTGCTGCAAGCAATCTTTGGGCAAATTGCAGATGTTCAATGTGAATTTGCCGATGCTCTGCATCTCCGATCGACTGTAAACTGTGGATATCAGATGACACAGCAGATACTCCGCACACAGATCATCCTCAAACAAACAGAGCTTAAGCAACATGCGCAAATCTTTGTGCACCGTCTCCAGAGATTGCGCCGTTACTGGCTCCAGTTCCGCTGGTTGCCTCAAACTCTGATCAAGCAGTGGATTTGCATGGGGCAACGCCTTGACACCAAAGGCATGCAAACGTGGTATTAGAAAGGGTGAAGGATTCTGAGCCTGTAGCTCACTGAGGCTGTCCACATCGTTCAAGGCATCAGCATCCAGAGTGGCCGCATCCAGCGCCGGATCCACAGACAGAAAACCAACAAAATCCATTAAAGAGTTTAGGGTGTACTTGTCGAAATCCTCGTAGACTTTGACCATGCAGGCCATGCTCGGACGACTTGGCAGCGGAGAGTTGAGCAGATAATCTGAGCCCAGCACTGTGCAGCTGCTGGCGGTGCTTTCTTCAGCTTTATTTACAGCGGGAGGCACGCAGCAGTGTCGTTTAACCGAATGGCTACTGGTGCTGCTGGTTTCATCATCTGCTTTGTCCACTTCCATGTCAACCGGTTCGTCCAGCGAACGTTTAATGCCATTGCCAATTGTTGTTGTTTGATGTGTTGGGAATGGATTGCATAGCTTTTCGTGCTCCTTGGCCCAGCCATTGAGGCCAGGCACCGAGACCACAAACAATGTGCGCCGTTCACCATGCACATTGCTCTCAGCCTGATAGTCCAGCTGCTCATCTTTGCCCAGGCGCAGGCAATCGCGATATTTGCCCGGCTGTTGACGTCTGGCACCATCGGAAGACTTTACCTCATAGCACTCCAAATAGATTTCGGGATCCATCATGTCTTGCACCATGCCGCGAAAACGCACCAGGCTCTGATCTTTTAATTGATGCAGAGGCGTGTGATTTAGCAGGGGTATCGAGTGCCATTTTGTCGCATCATTGAGTACAGTTTTCAAGCTAACACTGTCCAACAAATCCAGCTCCTCGGGAGTGCTGGGCAAATCCATGTTGCAAGGCATTGCGCATATAAACAAAAAAATCAATTATTAACTGGTCGAGTCGCGTGCGCGCCAAAATTCTCAATCCATTGATGGGAAAAACTCGACAGAAATGCATGTGAGTCGAGGGTGGCAACTCTGTAGTTAAACAATCGCACATTCTATTGTTATCGAAACGAGTGTATTTAGGGCTGCAACGGAACGGATGTAAAGCGGAGTATCCGCAGATGAAATAATGAGCAAAAAGAGTCGAGTTTGGAATTTCTTCTACAAACAAAGCGACACGGTCGCAATATGTTGCCTATGTCACAACAACTATTCACGAAAAGGACGGGGCACAACCTGTCTACGAAATCATCTCAAGAGCAAGCATCCTGTTGAATTTCTAACACTCTCCGAAAAGGACATGAAATACACAGTGAAAACGGAAATGAACGAAAGCACAGCCACCCAAATCAGCCTACAAGTAAAGGAGCATCCTTAAATATAACATTATATTTGAATATTTTAATTTTATTTTCATTTATTTATTTATTTATATTTGGTTTCCCACAGGATGCAGATCCATTGGATGATATGCAAAGGCACAGTGAGATGGATATGCATGCAAGCGATGAGAAATTGGCTTTAATGATAGCCAGTCATGATTATTCCTTTTATATGATCGAAGATGCTGGTTTCGTGAACTTCATCAAGATGCTGCAGCCGCGATATACAATTAGGCCGATAAGCTTTTATGAAAATATAATTGCTACAAAGATCTATCAGCGAATGCAGACACAATTGCAACAAGAACTTTATATTCTCGAATCGGTGACGCTGGCAACAAGCATCTGTTGGGATTCGATCGATCAAGGATTGCTCAGCTTAACTTGTCACGGTATCTCCTCGGACTTTCAGCTAAAGCAATTTCACTTAAAATGCGATGTTTTATTTGAGCGAAACGCGGACGATATTGCTTGCCGCATTCGTAATATTATTTCGAGTGCCAGTCTGGACCTGCGATTGCCCAAGGAGAAGATCCATTGCGTTATCAGGGACGAGTTCACTTGCCCGCCGGGCGCTGTCATCGAGTGCAATGTTCATCTGTTAAAAGAATGCGTGAGATATGCATATGAAGCGAATGAGAATTTGAAACAATTGCATGCAAAATGTCAACAGATTGTCAAACACTTTGAGGAATCTCAAATGGCATATGATCACTTAAGGCACATTCTTAAGAAGCGATTGAATCGCGAGCCAACTCCCCTAATGGCAATTGATGAAAGTTCCTTTGGTTGGATCGCAATATTTCGACGGCTGCTTAAATTGAAAGACGCTCTCACAATTTATGCCGAAGAATATAATTTAGTGACCATTTATCCAGATGAGTGGCTGGATATTGAGATATGTAATCGTGTCGTTCAGCCAATTGAAGAGATTATCAATATCTGGTGTAAAACATCATCGACAGCATCCACTGTAATACCATTAATTGCCGCCCTACGCGATTCACTTCGCACAGATGTGCACAACTTTCTCTCCTCTGTGGTAGGCATTATAATAATATTTAACTAGTCTGCCGCCTGCTGACTGCTGACGAACAACTTTTTAGTATTTTTCTAAAAAAAAAAACAATTTTTTTTTATTATAGACCATTTGCTCGTTTGCCCGAAAGCTGCTTGAAGAACTGGAGTCGAGATGTGCCCCACTAACCACAGATATCAAATATCTAATAGCCACATATTTGGATCCTCGCTATAAGCATGCGTTTTTTACCCAGCAAGAGATGCAGCAGATAACAGATGAAGTCTTGGCTCAACTAAGCAGACTTCAGCCTCAACCGTGGCAGACAGCAAAACTGATGACAAAAGCGGTGTCTAATGTTAAAAGCGAATCGAAGATTGATTCATTTCTCGACAATATGCTTACATCGAACAGCTGCATTGAAGCATCCTCGTCGTGGAATTCTCAAGCTCAATTGAAAAATTTGTTATATTTGTACAATTCCGAGCCAAAAATAGAGCGCCAAAGCGATCCAATTGGTTGGTGGAAATGCCATCCTAAATATAGGGACATTTTTCCAATTGTAAGACGCTATCTTTCGATACCCGCCGCAAGTGTTGCCAGCCGACGTGTGTTCAGTGCATCTAAGAAGCTCTATAATGATATGAAATTAGAGATGTATCCCGCAAATGGATCTAAGATTTTGTTTGTCAAAGCTAACCTAGAAGCTCTGCATAAGGGTCAAATCTAGTATGTTTATATAAATAAATTGACAAATAAAAAGTATAACACTGATTCACATTAGAGCGAAGAAATATATATTTTTTATTTTTACTTTTTTGATAGATATTTTGAATTAGTTGAATAATTAGCAAGACGCAAGATTTGTGAATTTCATATAAATTTATGTGATATTTTGTTAAGCAATGTTAATTCAATTTCGTCTTGATATTTAAACAGGATGACAGTTGAAAAGTATTCCTAATGGAAATGAATTTTGGGTTACACAAATAAACTGTGAACCTTCGTAGTCAGGTTCATTGTGGGAAGGTTTATCGCCTTATCAAGCACGTTCAACATTTTCTATGCCGTGGATCTCCTCGGGTCACATAAAAGTGATTTGAGAGAGATTTCGATCCCACCGGTTTAGATTGTGCGACAAACCCAGAATTAACTTCAATTAAATACTGAATTGAACATTAACTTTGATAGGAATCATTCGAATGTTACAATTAATTGCGTAGCAACAACAGTTTTTTCTTATCGACAATAGATGCAATCTATCTATAACTGAATAATTTTTGTTTTTAATTAACAGTGATTATATTAATAATATTATCTATTGTCTATAAAAACGTCAACCAACAAAATATAAATCTTATTCAGAACACGATACGTGGATATTGCAAACGTAAAAAATAGTGGTTCGAACAAAAAATCATGTTTGTTGTATTGTTTCTGATTTTGTTTCCAAATCAATCGAGTGCCATTAAATATCGATTCTATTTTGAAAATGAGGGAGTCTTCTCCGAGTGTGTCAACGAGCCAAAATCCGTAAAAAATATTGAAGGTTTTGTCGATTTATCTGAGATGACCTTTAAGTATAATTCGGAATTGGTAGCAGTATCCGGTAATCTAACCTACGTCTGGGATATTCAGCCAGGCGATCGCGTTCAAGTAATTTATCTTATTATCTTTTCCGTCTCTTATAAATTGCTTTATCATTGATCCGAGTAATTCATTTCAGTGTGATATTCAAGTGCTTCGATTTGATCGTGGTTCCTGGCTACCAACAATATTGAGTCTGTCTATTCCGGATATGTGCAGCAAATTGTTTGATGAGTCGCAATACTGGTACAAATCCTGGACAAAAAACATTATTAATATCGATGATATCAAGGGTAAATGTGTTTATCCTGGGGTATGTTTTCAAAATAAATACATACATTTATTTATTACAATATTTTGTTAATATGTCCATTTCTTACAGACCAAAGCGATTCACAAGCCGTTTGATCTGGATATCGTCATTGAGATAAGCGGCTTACCTTGGAGTGGGATACACAAGATGGTATATAAATTTAAGGCATTTGACTCAAAGAAAGCCATTCGACCAACAGGCATCTGCTTTGCAATTGTAGGAGAAATTGTGAGGATCTAAATTTGTTGGACAATAAATAACAGATTTTGAACTAAATAAAAAACGAACGATTTATATACAATTTGGGTCGGAGTCTGCAGGTAAATTAATCTAAATTTAAGTTCATAGAAGGCACCCTTTAGTGATGTTATTAAACAATATAAAACAGTCGGCTAAATCAAATAGTATTTGTGATGATTTTGGAACGAGCAATGTTGCAACATGTGCAGGTGGCCCTGTCTTCGTCGAGCAGCGTCTGAAGGTTTCCCTTCTTCGCCAGTTTGACCGGCTATCTCTAGCTATACACATTGATTATATCTGTAAGCAAATGAAAAAGTAATTAGACGCATTAAACATTATATGTATTAAGGTCGATTAACTACAATAGTTTATTTACTTCTTAACTTGAGACATTTTGTTTCAAATAGCTATATTGATATACATACTCGTATGTGATCGTATCTTAATATTTATTACTTTATAAAATAACTTGACAGTATTTTTTATTATAATCCACTTCATCGATTGCTTGAAGGCTGCTTGAAGTACTGGAATCCAAATAACATATCCTTCTATACCGGAGTTAACTAGCCTATCTCTAAGTATAATTTGATTGCAGTTTCAGGTCTTCCACTTGTGACAGGTATAATTACAACTTTCTCGATCTCTCAACATAAAACTCACCTTTTGACCGATTGCTCCTCTGTTTTCGTCAAGATAACTTTTAAACTAAAGGAGTTCTGCACTTATAAGACTAGACTAGTATTCATTTCATCAGGAATAAAACAAGATTTTGAATTTATTATTTTGTTAATTCATAACTTTATTTCGACATATTATTTGATTGAAATGTATTCGTATTGCAAATGATTTTGCTGAAAGTTAACTTAAAATTCAATGGTAAGCAGTTTGCTTTTGCTTCCTTAAATCAAATAGATAAGCTTAATTCTTGAATCTAAGATATTGAATTATTAATATATAAAGAGGATCTTAGCCTCTATAATCAGGATCATTGTGTTCTTCTTCATCTTCCTCATCTTCGTCATCTTCATCTATAAAAAAGTTAAAGTTTAGTAAAAGTGTATAAAATGTTTTTCCAACTGCTTACCATGATTTATGCGCTTACGCGTATATGCCCGACGTGTTGCCAATGGCGCCTGATCGGTTTCGCCGTGTAGCAGGGAGTTGCGATAGAGGACCAACGGCTGCCACTCCTCGGCACGGCTCGATGGCATGCCTGGTGGTATGATTTTGTCAAGAAAGGCCATGATAACCTTCTTATCCTGCTTCAGCAGTTTGTAATTAAACTCGTTGAGCACCTCGAGAAACAGCAGGCGTGTCGGTGCGCGGACTGGATCGTCTGGCTGCTTATTGGCAGCGAAGTATATGCCTCCCCGATGTATGGCTGCAACTGAGTCTCGATTCTTAAGCGCATCAAAGCCAAATGTAAGGGCAAAACGTTTTGCTAACTCCTTCAGATCGATGAACTCTTGTGAACTCTTTGACACGACACCATCGTCACTTTGCTCCACCAGATTCTTAAATACGGTGATGAGACCTAACAGTAGCGTCATGGCAAAGTTGACTTTGTTGATTTCGCGAGCCTTGCCCAACGTTGCCTTGATAATGTCCCCGTACTCGTTGTAGCACTGCAAAAAATAAAAATAAAATAATAATTATAGGATAAATTTTATCTCAAATTGAACTAACGCACCTTGACATAGTACTTAAAGATGCTCGCCGCTCGCATGGTGGGTATTATGTTGTAGACAATTAGTTTGCAGTAGCAGGCGAGAAAGTTTCGCTTTTTATGCAGCTCCTCAATGCGTGTCTCATCCTGGGCAACCACTTGCTTCAGAGAGAACACATAATGTTGCACAAAGTTGTCCAGTATAAGATGCTCATCCATTCGTGATTTGTATTCCAAGCTGCGGATATGTTCGCTCTCACTGCGTGCCAATTGATCCGAGTAGATGATAAGCAGATCACAGATGGACTGGTAGGCCTTTTTAAGATACTTTTATTGTAATAATAATAATAATAATATGTTATACAATGCACAATACGTACAGCTTCTTGAATTTGTACAGTGGGTCCGTCGCGTGTGAGCTCAAAGCAGGCGGACATAAAGGTGTCCAAATAGCTGCGCAGTTCGGCAACAACTGCAGCCACATTCAACGCCTCACAATCGTTCTCGACATAGTAGAGACCCCAACTAATCGAGAAGTAGCAGGCCTCTATGCAATAGGCTAGCGCCTCATTGGGCAGGCAACGTTCAACATTATCTTTGCATTGGGCCTCCTCGACGTCACGGAACAGAGATTTAAATAGATCCCACGGGTTCAGATTGTGCGACGAATACAAAATTGACAACACTTTTAGCGTTATAATTATGTTATAGATATCATCCTCGTTTGGTGTTTCCTCGCCTGTTATTAAAATCAGAATTCATTTTTTATAGATCTTCATATAAACTAAAATTAAAATTAAATTATATATATATTAATTATATACTAAGGGGAACATTAAGTTTGCTATTATCCAATTAATTATAGCATTCCAGTGATTCACATATTATATGACTATAATAATTATATTACCATAATTACATGATTATAGGCGCAATCTAACAAACGACTACATTATTTATTTTTATTTTATATTAACTGCTGTCATTCAATCATAATTTTCTCTATAAAAACGTCAACCAACAAAGGAGGAAGCCTAAAACGGTACATGGAAAGTGAGAAAGATGTGGTTCATATTTGAAGTGGTGTTTCTGATTTTGTTTATAAATCAATCGAGCGCTACTAAATATCAATTTAATTTTGAAAATGAGGGAATCTTCTCCGAGTGTGTCAACGAGCCAAGATCCGTAAAAAATATTGAAGGTCTTATCGATTTATCCGAGATTACCTTTAAGTATAATTCGGAATTTATAGCAGTATCCGGTAATCTAACCTACGTCTGGGATATTCAGCCAGGCGATCGCGTTCAAGTAATTTATATTATTACATTTTCAATGCTTCGTCATTGATCCAAGTAATTAATTTCAGGTTAATTTTCAATTGCTTCGATTTGATCGTGGTTCCTGGCAACCAACAACACTGTATTTATCGTTTCCCAATTTATGTAAGACATTGTATGATAAGTCGCAATTCTGGTACAACAGCTGGTCTAGGCACATTATTAATGTCGATGAAATTAAGGAAAAATGTGTTTATCCTGGAGTATGTTTTGAAAACAAATACATACATTTATTTATTACAATATTTTGTTAATATGTCCTTTTCCTACAGACCAAAATGATTCACGAGCCGTTTGATCTGGACGTTGTTTTGGAAATAAGCGCTTTAAATTGGAGTGGGCTACACAAGCTGATAACTAGAGTTAAGGCATTTGACTCAAAGAATGTCATACGACCAACAAGCATCTGCTATGAAATTGTAGGAGATATTAAAAGGATATAAATTTGGTGGACAACAAATAACAGATTTTGACAATTGACAATTGACAATTACAATTTGAGTCGGAGTCTGCAGTAAAATTAATTTATATTTAAATTCCTTGAAGGCATCATATAGTGATGTTGATGTTGAACAATATAAAGCAGTTAGCTTACCCAAAATTAAATTTCGCCACTCGACTATGGTATCCTTGTATTTGTTAACCGCATTCTCGATGATGTTAGAACGAGCAATGTTGCAGCGCGTGTAGGTGGCGCTGCCTTCGGCACAGAGGCATTCCAGTGTCTTGGCGCAGGTCTCGAGTACATCGCGACCAGTGTGCATACACATCACCTGGCTGATCTTGTCGAGCAGCGCCTGCAGGTTTCCCTCCTGACGGTTGGTCGTATACAGATTTAGATCAAAGTACTGGGGCACGGCCAGCAAGTTGGCCAATTTTTCGCTATCAGCCTGGTATTTTTCCAGCAAGGCGGGAATGTATACAATGAAATGCTCCGTCAGTTTGACCTTTTCGTCCTGTATGGCCTTAAGCTCCTTAGCGCTTAGTGTGAACTTGCGATTACTGGCACGGCCCACAGGCACCTCACCGGATGCCGATTGTTTAACGCTGCTGACCATGATTTCGATGAGCGTGGATTCCTGCTTGTTGTCAAGCTGCTCCTCATTGGGGCCGGGCTCCTCCAGCAGTAGATCCGTCATACATTCCCAGTCGCGCACCATATCATTGCTATCGATAAACGAGTCCACCAAATAGGCGCCGTGCTCGTGCAACTCCGATTCAATAAAGAATTGCACCAGATCCCTGATTAGCGGCGTATTTGGCAGACGCAATTTGCCTCGTTTTGTTTTTGTTTCGTCCATGTCAGCGGTTAAATGAAACAATCGCACATTGAGAAACTCGGCAGCGGCCTGCGCAACGCCTCGATGCGACGAGTAGACCAGCTCATACACGATTTCACAATCCTTATCAGCCAATATCTCCGGATGGATTCTAAGAAATATCTTATGTTGTTAATTTTAAATGTACATACGAGGTGTGTTCAAAAAGTATCGCGAATTTTGAATTTTCGCGGGTTCCGTATAATCGAATTTCGATTTTTTTGGTGCCGTATGTTGGTACTCATGTCTCTCACTTATGCCGACAAGCTCGGCCATTTTGAATGTTCACTTAATTGTTGACAGCTGCTTTGCTTGCACGTGTTTTGGATCGTCTTCGATCCAGAGGGTCATAACTGGTGACGAATCGTGGGTTTATGGTTACGACGTGGAAACCAAAGCTCAATCATCTCAATGGAAGCTGCCGCACGAACCAAGACCGAAAAAAGCGCGCCAAGTTCGGTCGAATGTGAAAGTTTTGCTGACAGTTTTCTTCGATTGCAGGGGCGTGGTGCATCATGAGTTGTTGCCACAGGGTAGAACGGTCAATAAGGAATATTACCTGCAAGTTATGCGCAATTTGCGCGAAGCAATCCGCCAGAAACGCCCGGATTTGTGGAAGAACAAAAATTGGCTTTTGCACCACGATAACGCCTCTGCTCACACATCGTTGCTTGTGCGCGACTTTTTGGCCAAAAACAACACACTAATGATGCCGCAGCCACCGTATTCCCCAGATCTGGCCCCCTGTGACTTTTTCTTGTTCCCTAAACTGAAGAGGCCCATGAAAGGACGACGTTACGCTACGCTTGACGAGATAAAGACGGGATCGAAGGAGGAGCTGAACAAGATAAAAAAAAAGATTTTTTGAAGTGCTTCGAAGATTGGAAAAACCGTTGGCACAAGTGTATAATATCTCATGGGGATTACTTTGAAGGGTACAAAATAGATATTCATGAATAAATAAATAATATCTGAAAAAACACAAAATTCGCGATACTTTTTGAACACACCTCGTATATAAATATCGTTAAAAACTTACTTTAATATACTGATAACGAGCTTGACAGCGTGAACGGACACCTCAAATTCCTTGTCCAGCGTCATAGCCACAATTCTATCCTTGAACTTCGATGTAAAAAGCTCCAGTTTACCCTTCAGCTCCTCCTTATCATAGAGCGGCAGCAACGATTGCAGACAACGCAGGCGCACTTCACCGATTTTATCGTGTAACGTCCAGCCAATATATTTTAGATAGGAATCATCTAGGAAATTTTGTGGATAGTTTTCCATCCAGATGCCAATCTCAGCCATGCAAATCGCTCTAATATCCGGCAGAGTATCCCTGTAGCGATGCACAAATACCGATTTAAACATGTAGGTTAACATGCTTTTTATTTCATCCATATTCTCCTCCAGCTCGGAACGTTTCGTCATCAATGAGTCCAATCGATCTGAAGCGCGACGATCGCGGGACTTTACATCGTAAATAAAGAAATAATAGATGATTATGATATAAGTTGCCCTATCGTATGAATTACAGTCAAGTCAACTTGCCTTGACACGTTCAGCTTCAAATTGTTTAGCTGCATTTTCAAAATTGTTTGACACAAGGAGGGCGACATCCACCAAGGCAGTCATCAATTTCATGGCTGCCAGTGTTGCAGTGTGCCGAAAGGCTCGCACTTGAGAGTCGGACAAACCCGTCAACAATGAGATTACGTTATCCATTAGAAACTGGTCGTATATAATGGAATACTGGCATTGTTTAACAAGCGTTTGCACAAAATCACAAAAGTTATTCTTGAATTTCTTCCATTGTGTTCCGGTCATAATTAATGGATATTCACCACTTTCCTAAAACATATTAAATTGCATTTTTATCAACGTATTTTTATTGTACAATTGTTGATGATTACCTCATCAAATTCCTCTGTCATGCGGCGTATAATTGCCGTATGATCAACAGGATATTTTATATCCTCCGATATTTTTCCCTTGCAGCCGCTGGCATTTATAAAGAATTGCATTAATGCGACGAGCGCAGTTTCGCGATTTGACTTGTATTGCTCGATCCATTGGTCTACAATGCTCTGCATTAAAATTGAGGGTTTAGTTAGTTAAGTAATTCTGTTTGTAACAATAGCCGACCCAATTAACATCAAAATTGTAATTAGCTTAACAATAATTTTGTACATTTATTTTGCTTACCGCAATCGGATTCTTGGAGTGTCGGACAATGTAGTATAAGCTGTTCTCGTCTGTGGTAATTTCGCGTTCATTATCGATGCGCTCGTGGTTAGCCTTTTCCACGGGCTCTTTGCGAGGCCGCTCAATCCTTTCCTTACGTTCTGCTGGTGGTCGGCGAGTTTGCGGCGTTTTTCGTTTTCGTGAAACTGGCGCAAAAAACTCATCCTCGTCGTCATCGATGATTGGCGGCTTGTCGCGAACGCCACCGCGAGCACGAAGTCGCGTCATCCGTTTGGTAGGACTGTCCGCATCAGATGCGCTCTCATTTAAAGCATCACTGGGCCATTTGAGTGAGAATTATCAAATAGGTTTTTTTTTAGTTTTTGTTTGCAATCTATTTACCTGTGCAGTTCGTCGTATTCTGGAGCTGGAGGCGGATCATCCATACGTATGCGCTTTCCCCCGCGCCGAGCCATCATACTGTGGTTATCAGCAAAGTGGCTTTTTTCGAAAAATTAAATTTAATTTGTTTATTTTTATCAATAAACAAATGTTTCTGCGACTAAGAGCAAATACGGAGAATAGCGTTGAAGAAAAACCACATCTAGGGATGGAAGCAAAAACTAATAGCGATTTCATATCGATATATCAATAGCGAGAAAAATACTAAGAACTTCTTAGGAAGAAGAAAATGAATATAATATTTACGCACCCCAAGGATTGCATACCCTTCCAGCCCGCTGGGAACTCAATTTAGTACAATATACTATAAGAACTCATTCACACTACATACTATAAAAGGACAGACGCACGGATGGACATGGCAAGAATGTGTTAGAATGTGTTACAAAACATCACGACAAGTTAATTGTTCTGATAAGGGTATAGTAAACACGCAAAAGCTAGGGATGAGAGCGAAAAACCATCGCATTGGTATATTTATCGATAGCGCAAGAAACAGAAGCAGCGTCTGTTTTGGTTTTGAGCACATTAATAACAAAAAGGAATTGTGATACAAATAACAATTATAATTAATAAATATGACTGATTTTGGTGGCGACTCGGGCGGACGACTAAAAGGCGTGACAATTGTGAAGCCAATTGTCTATGGGAACAAGGCACGGTCATTTGGCAAAAAGCGGGAAGAGGATGGCCACACGCACCAGTGGCAGGTTTATCTGAAGCCTTACTATGATGAGGATATGTCGATTTACGTAAAGAAAGTACACTTTAAGCTGCACGAGAGCTATGCGAATCCCAATCGCATTGTGATTAAGCCCCCCTACGAAGTCACAGAGACTGGATGGGGTGAATTTGAGGTTGTCATTAAGATCTACTTTAATGATCCCTCTGAACGTCCAGTGACTTGCTATCACATTTTAAAGCTCTTCCAATCACCTGTTGTGGACGGTGAGCTGACCTCCTCGACAACGATGGACACAAAGAAGGGCCTGGTATCTGAGGCATATGAGGAAATTGTTTTCCAGGAGCCCACACAAATTATGCAGCATTATCTGCTGCTTTCGGAACAAAGTGCCAATGGCTTGCTTAACCATGACACCGATTGTAAATCAACATCTTATTTTATTATAATCTTTCAACATATAACACTTCTCTTACACATTGCAGTTGAGGAGAAAAAGGGCAAAACACTGGACAACATTGTCAACGTAAAGCAAAAGGTCAAGGGAGAGATTGTGACCCTAAAGGATAAGCTAAAACTCGCTCGTGAAACAATTGTTAAATTTAAGGCAGAGCTAGCGAAAGTACAAAAGCCACCTTCCTAATGCGCTATATATTTAAATTCATAATTACAAAAATTAAAATATATTTAAATTTACTAAAGTACGTTAAGGATAACTCTCTTCGAATTAAAAAAAAAAATCAACTGTAAAGTAAAATTACATTTATTGATATTGATAGAACATACTTTATTTTATTTTTTCTAATTTTTTAAGTGGAATAGTAATGTCGCAAATTTTAAGGTTAGACAAATGTAATTCTCTCAGTACAATGCAGAAAGTAAACTGCACTCAACTAACTCCATCTGGGTCTGCATTTCTCACATATGTATGTAGAAGCCAGAGGTATGTCCCAAACACACACACACACACACATGCTTAATGAACTATTGAACCAGTCGAACGATTTTGAGCTGAATGTGAACCAGTACACTTGAGCAGGCGTCTGTCGAGTATCGCAGCATCAAATTTCGATGACAAATGTGAAAATGTTGTTGATTTGTACAAGTTAAGTGTATGTGCACCATAAACAAAATAAAAAAACATAAACTAACTCAGTTCCTCGCATGCACTTGTCGAGCTTATAATGAGTGAATATTAAATATATAAGAACGGCAAAGGAAAGCAGCGTCACTCTGTGCGCAAGCGCAAATGCAAAGAGCCTTTCAAGAGCAGAAAAACGAAACGAGACAAAAGCAATACGCAACAGGTAAACAGCAGGTAAGCATGCGTAAGCGAGGACATTTAAAAATACAACAAAAGTCTGCAGCCTAAGGCGTCTCTGCGAAGTACTATAATATTGTTTACCTCTTTTTTATTATTATATTAAAGCCCAAAGTCAAGATTGTTCAAATCAATGAATCATAATTTTTGAAAACTGGTTCTGAGAAACCCACAAAATTCCAGAAAGATAAAAAAATAACACTGATAATATATTCTTCCGTGCAAAAGAAATGAAGAAATATTCATTTCCTTTCTCAAAACAAAGTTTACTTATACGAGTATATATGGAGATGTTTATTTACATAGGTTTATAAATTTGGCGTTGCAATCGTTAATTCTCGCACCGTTTCAATTTACAGCATCAGCGCCCCATAAAATGTCTCTGACGCGGTTCAGTTCGTGCTTGCTGCTGACGTTGTTGCTTGCAGCAATTCCGGTTTATTTGGCGTCGCCAGACCCAGGCGTGCGAATACTTCGATCGCCCGAATCAACTGTGGCGCCACCTGGCGACGAGGTCGTTTTCGTATGCGAGACCAGTTTGCCGCCGGAGCATTTCGAGTGGAGTTACGCCTCGAGTCGGTCCCGCTTTAGATATCTAAAGTCGGGCAATCATAATATAAGCATCAGCCACGACAATGATATATCCAAGCTGCGCGTCGTTGTGAGTCCCGAAACGCTCGGCGAATATCGTTGTGTCGCCTGGTTTGGACCGCTCGCAGTTACCTCGACCACGGCTCGCTTGGAGCTGGCCACGTTGAGCGGCGGCGGCGGCGGCGACGAAGGATTCAAGGGCAATCAAGCGCATTGGCGAGTTACAGCCGGCAATACTGTTCAGTGGCATTGCGGCCACATCGAATCGAATCCAGCGCCCAGCTGGAGCTTTTATTATAATGATATTGAGTTGCCGGCAGCATCTACGCTAAGTGACTCAAATGGTACGCTGCTCCTATCCAACGTCTCCGTGGCGAGTAGCGGCAGTTACAGATGTGTGGCAACCAATACCGCATCGGGAGTACGTCTGGCGTTGCCAAGCCGATTAGAACTGCAAGTGTCTGCGGAGGCGATGCCAGCGACAGCCCCTCATCTCCTCGATGGACAACGTGTGCGCACTAAAGTCGCCAAGGTGGGTGAATCTGTGCTGTTGTTGTGTCCCGGTGTGGGCTGTCCATCGCCGACAGCTATCTGGAGCAGTCCCAATGTGCCCGGCGCCATTAAAAATAATCGCACACGTGTTCTGCCATATGGTCTGCAAATAAATGAACTGCAGGCGCTGGATGGTGGTACCTATATATGTTATCTGGACAATGGCATACGGCCAGCACTGAAGCACTCCATTCAGCTGCTGGTTCAGCAGGCGCCTCGTATTGTGCTCGCTCCCAGCGCCAATCTCACCAATGAGGGTGAAGCCATGCAATTGGAATGTGTTGCCACTGGCATACCTGAGCCAGACATTTACTGGCTGCTCAATGGCAACAATAGCGCCAACGATAGTAAAGCGAATCCGCGTTCAAATGGTATCCTAATTCTGCAGAGTGTCCAGAAGCGACACGCTGGCTATGTGCAATGCTTTGCACGGAATAGTCTCGGCGAGGACAGTGCTGGCACCATCCTCCAAGTCAATCCCACACAAATACAAACTGGTGATGGTGGTGGGGGGAGTCGGGCATACGGTCGACACGGCCGCAAGCAGAAGCAACAGACACAAATGGTGCCACCATCGGCTCCGAATGTCACTCGTCTGTCTGATGAGTCTGTGATGCTGCGTTGGCATGTGATGCCCAACGAGGGTTTGCCCATTAAGTTCTTCAAGGTGCAGTACAGAATGCTAACGGATACGGTCAAGAGTTGGCAGACAACCAACGAGAATATACCATACGGCAAGCAGCGCAACGATTTTGGAGCGGGTAAGCATGCGCCTCAACTACCTCTTGCATATATTCGAAATGAACGATTCCAAATTTCTTTTTGCAGTTAAGAACTTTACGTCATCGGTGACGGGTCTGCGGCCGGATCGCAGATATCGTTTTCGGATCATGGCCGTCTATTCGAACAACGACAACAAGGAGAGCAGCACATCCGGCAAGTTCTTTTTGCAGCGTGGCGCAAGTCTGGCACCATTGGCTGTACCGTCGCTGGTGGACATTGAGGAGTACTCGCAGACGGCTGTCGTTCTCCACTGGGATCTGACCAGCGATGCCGATGAGGATTTAATATCTGGCTACTATGCTTATTATCGCCCCTCTGCATCGGCTGGGGAGTATCTAAAGGCCACAATAGATGGGGCCAAGTCGCGTAGCTTTCAAATCTCTGCCCTTGAGCCGGGAACCATTTACGAATTTAAACTGCAATCATTTAGCGCCGTTGCCGCCTCCGAATTTAGTGCCCTCAAGCAGGGACGGACACAGCGTCCCAGAGTGAGCACAACAGCAGAGCCGGCTGTGCATGCAATGGACACGACGACGCCCAGTCACAATGAAACGTTCAACCTGAATCCGTTGCTCACCGGGACAATTGGCGGTGGTGCGTTGCTGGTGTTGCTTGTGGTCAGCGCCTGTCTGTGCCTGTGTCGGCGACGAAGCTCTCGCGGCACTAATCAACAAAACAAACCACGATTGGCCGAACTTCGCGAGGACTTTGTGCCGTTAAACACTTGTTCGCCGAATAAGCCACGTACGCGACATCTGCACATTACGTTGAATCCGCTGGCGCAACAGCAACAGCAACAACAGCAGCAACAGCAGCAGCAGCAACAACAACAGCAGCACGAGGAGAAGGACACACAGGACAATGATATGAGCTACTTTCAACGTCCGCCCGTTGTCTACGATGCCGAAGCGTTAGGCTTTAACGGAATGGCACGGATGTCATCCTCTTCGCTGCGTCGCTCACAGCGCACTCTCGAACGTGCCGCTGCTGCTGGTGGTGGCGCCGGCTCCGGCACCAACAATAACAATCTAAATCAGCCAACAGATGGTTCCACCGCGGACAGTCCCCGTCTGCAGGCGTCGAATAAGCCTGGCCGTGTAATACTCAAACGCGCACGTTTGTCCAGCCGCTCGGAGAATCTCTCCTCGGGCAGCTTAAATAGCGTTGGCGTATAAACTCGTGATCTTTAGTCTATGTTCATATGTATAGATACATGTATATCCTGATGTATGCTTTTCCTCTACCTCTGTTTTTTTTACTTTTAAAGCTCGAATGACATTTGCTTAAAACGTTTGTACTTAAATTTTAGCTTCAAAGTACTTAATAAGATTTCTACTCCTTAGTTTATATGTCTTACATATATTTATGTGGAATTTAATTAGCTCTGAAATGCATTTTATTAGTTTAGTGTTAACTCTTAACATAGTTAGTCTTCCATTTTCTGATATAAGTTGAAATTTTGTACTGATAGCTTCATAGTTTTGTAAAAGCAAAAAGACAATAAAATTTGCTGACTTTTCGGAAAAAATCTAGCTGTTGTATATTCTTGGAGATACTTGTACAAGATCTTTTACTCATTTAACATTGTCCCATTTAAAATCAAAATAAAAAAGAATCAAATCGAATTTGTCTTAACCACAATTTAGTTTGCATATATATTTGAAATTGAAAAAATCGATAACCATTTTTGGGTGGTCGACCGATAGCATAAAATACAAGTCTGTTTGAGAAAACGTTGGCAACCTTGTCAGCTGTCATCTGTCAAACCACCTATAATAATTGGGTCGCACCAAAATTTCTAATAGTAACATAATTTGGTGGTTTTTATTTGTTTGTAAAATTTAAATGATTGGCGAAAGGTGCAAGGCCCAACAATAATAAATAATTCACAACATATACACGTAAATTTATGCACGCTAATAAGTGGTAGCCAATCTAAACTTGTCCATTGTTACAGATAGCCCAGCCTGCTGCAAACAAAAGGAATTGGAATTGGAATATTAAGCGGAAGTTTCTGTACTGTGAGAGATAGAGAGAGACGGAGACGGAGACAGAGAGAGGGCAGGTGGAACGGCAACATGTCGAACCTATCAGTGGGACAGATGATAATGGATGCACAGCGGATGGCCAGTCGCGTCAAGGATTTGGATGCACTGGGCACCGCATTGCTGGAGGAGGCAGAGACCAATAATCGGCTGGTGGAGAGTTTGCGGCAATACCAGGACGATATTGAGTCACTGAATCGCATCTCGAATAACAAAACAAATGTGGACATGGTGAATCGCATACAGCAACAGAATGTTAACAGCTCCGAGATACTGAAAGAGAATCGCGAGCTCAAAATCTGTATTGAGGACTACGAACGCGCAATGGAACTGATGATGCAAAAGTACCGTGAACACACAGTAACCAAGGTGCTGGACAGCAAATTCAACTTTAAGGAGCTGTACAACGAACGCCTGTGGCAGGTGATACGCGATCAACGCGACAAAATCAACGAAATGGCAGCGGTTATGCATCGGGCGGCCACTGCGGACGATGAAAATGTGCAGCGGGAACTGCAGACAATATCACAGCTGCGCATGGAGAACGAAGCGCTGCGCGAACTGCTGCAGATCTCGAAGCAGTTTGGATCTGCGCAACGGCCGATACGCGAGGGTGAGCATATGCTTGAGGAGAAAGCGGTGCAGACGGACAACCAGGCGGATGACTCGGCGGATGATTTGTCCATATCGGGTGCTTCAGTGGAGAACATGAACAACAATTCAGTCATACAGATGTACAGCACCCCCGAGCTGACCAGCAATACTTCAGCTAACAGTGCGCCCAGCGTTGCTCAGCTGACCAACACAGTTGGAGATGCTGCCGCAACCGTCGCTGCTACTGTGGATGCTGTGGAAAACACAATCGCCAATGAAAATAACAATGGTCCTGCTGCACATAGCACGCCGGAGAGCGGCAAAGCGACCGTGACGGCCGTCACATCTGCGGGGTCGGCGGCGGTGACGACGCCAAACGACTTGGATGAGGAGCACACGCTGCCCATTGTGGGAGCAGTCGGTGTGGGTGGCAATGCAACATGATCGGTGCTGATACAGCAATGTTTAAATTGCAATGTCATTGTCATTGTCATTGTCGTCATCACCAGTCAATCATTGTTAATTTGTATTTGCTTAAGAGCACCTCTTTGATTTCCGGTGCAATGCATTCATCTTATTAACAACATACACACACTTTTCTACACACATAAATCCACCCACTAACATTCATATATACACTCATACATTATATGATTACTCTGCATTAGTTCATATCGACTAATAATCTCTAAGTAATTTATACATACTACATTCAAATATAATGTCTTTACATAGAGCAACTGAACGAGCGCTCATCAAAATCTGAAACACACTCACACTTTGTAATCCATGTTGTACTCTGTCGACTTATGATTTCTTAATAAATACCATAATAGAAACTCTTGAAACCATTATATTCATCGAAGATATTCTACGTCTATGTTCCTGGACATGAAGATTGTTAAGCTTGAATGCGAATGCGAAATTGTACTAGTTATTGAAAATAACAAATTAAATGATTTAGGAGTGTCCCTCGCAGATACATTTTTTAATCAGAAAATTATTTACATATTTATACTATTGTAACTAGGCAATGGAAGCATGTTTATAATATGCAACAGAGTACCATTCACAAACTGATCTCTTTTGAAGTCTGTTGATTTCAAGAACATTCCGAATGAGAGACACAGAGAGAGAGAGAGAGTCTCTTCAGAGTGGAAATCCCTATGGTTGAATATTTTGTATTCTCTGCGGCTAGCTTGAGCTTTTTGAATTTATTTAAAATTAGTTTCTCGTCGATTTTCAAAAAGATCACAACGTTAAATACGTAGATTCGCGACAGCCCGGAAAACGGTTCGCTTGTGCAATTGGTGCGAAAGAGATGCGGCGATCTGTATAAGTATATTTCGAGTGCTCAAGCGATTGATGTTATATCAAAAACGAAAAAGAAAATCCCATACATATATGTCTGCATATATGTGTAAGTGCATATGTGAAAATTTCTTTGGAAAAGTTGTTCGCTGTGAATTTATCATATTTGTAATTAAAAAGTAAACAAATATATTATAATCTTTTTTGGCAACTACTAAAAGATAAGTTAGAAAGATTGCATTTGAAATCTTTTAATGGGATATATTGAAAGTGCGCTGCCATTTACGAAAAATGTGTTCTATTTTTAAAACACAGCTAAGTTTTCAGCCGTAAATTTTGAATAAAGTGAATATTCCAAAATGGAATCAAACACTCAAACGTGAAATTCAAAAGATCTTTACTAAAAATAAAAGAAAAATAAATAAAAATCCAAATAATTAAAAAAAAATTAAACCACACAAAGTATCTATTTAGCAAGTGAATAAATAAATAAATATACATTTTTCGAATACCATATGTGCAAATTAAAGGGAATCAAGAAGCTGAAACTGCTAACCGATCAGGGCGAATAAAGACACGGTTACGCAATTAACCGTTTGGTAAATGAAAAGTTTCGCACAGTTTGTGGGCATCTCACAGGTCCGGAGCAGATGCAGCAGCTGTGCCGTGGCCCCATTCCCACTTGCCCAGCTTCAAATTCATTTAAATGCAGAATCTTTTTGCTGTAAGTAAAATGTTCTAAATTTGCACCCGATCGCGACAACCAATTTATATATATATATATATATATATATATATATATATATACACTATATGTATGCATACTTAGGTTAAAAACGTTTATAATTATTTTTAACGTGCTAGGGATTTGCAATTTTGCGCCCCTTCTAAAAGAGATTTATCCCAGGGCGCACTCTCGCAGTAGTCTATCGAAGAGAATTCAACAAGTTTTATCTGTCAAGTGGTGCTCTCTTTTGAGTGAGTCTATTTTATAACTCAATTTTTCTACGCCAGCGTTTTTCTTGATTCTTTTAATTGCCGGAAAACATGCGCAAACTTTACGTTTGTTGCATGCGCGATTTCCATCTGTGAAGAGCGCCAGGTTTCTCTTCATTATTCTCCCTCCCGTCGCTTTCACGCGCTCTCTTTCTAAAAATATATGAAATAAGTGTAAACATTTGTTATTGTTTATATTTACAAATAAACTCTTGATAATCTACATAAACAGTGAAGCAAGTCCATCTCTATTTTATCAGGTGTGCTTGGAAGGAAGGCGTTTCCAAGCAGTTTTCGGGTGATTCAATTCAAGTAGCTCATAAATTTCAATTCATTTTTCAATTATGTGTTTCGAAAATTATTGTTCATAGATTGTTTCCCAATTGTGAACTTTTGAAGTGAATAAAGAAAGCTATCTGATTCTGTGCTTATGTGAATTCATTTATTAGTTTCAATTTTGGCTTTACACATTTAAAATTTCGTCTTATGTAAACATATTTCTATTGTGCAAATTTGTGTCCACTATTTACTTCTCTAATCTATAAATGTATCTTTGTTTATAATAAATTTATTTTTAAATTTCCTTTGAGATTCTGCTATTACCGTATAAATTGTAGCTAACAATTAATTAGAATATAAAAATTCTTCAAGGCTTATTGATCCGTGTCAAATAGAAAATAAGTAAATCGTTTAAGATCGATTGTGAACCAGGAATGTTTGAAGAGTTTACAGAATTACGGAATAACCAATACATGCGAGGATGCGAATGTTCTACATTTTATATACAACATTCTTTAGCTTACTTGGCTCAATGCCAAAATTCCACTTAGTTGTTTAAAATGAAAACGTACGAATTTAGTTGGTGCCCTGCATATGAAAGTGTCCACTGCAGACAGAAGGTGCATAGCGTTGACAAAGAAAAAAGTTGGCTGTTGCCAACTGGCGAAGATAATTGGAAATTATCTGAAAAAAATAAATTTATTTGACCTTTATGCATACCAAACTAAAGTGTTAAATAATGTGATAATCAATATACTACATTGATTTAACTTTTCTACTAAGATTTTAAGTAGTTTGATAGTCAATATGCTACATACCATTTAGGTGAATCTTTAGTATAGTTTCCGGCATTTCAAAATATAGTTTAAGGAAATCTGTTTCGATAATTTACAGAACAGGCAAAGCTGACAATTTATATAAAGACAGATGCATCATCTGTACCCATCGCTGAAAGGCGATCAGCTCTGCCCACTTGGGTTTCATCCTCAGACGCGTTATCCCACAAGATGCAAGCGCTGTTTTCGTGATTACAAAGAACATGGCGCACGAAGAGGGGGCGACGATGTGGCCGCCTCCTCGCCAAATCTTTCAGATGCCCAAAGTGCCCGGTGAGTAAAGACTTCGATATACATATATATATACAACAGTTTTTGACAAATTTAAATGCTCCACAGGCCCACATCTCGTACATGGACATCCACGACGAATTTATCAAGTTTGAACACAAACAACACCAATGACATAGGTATACCCACAGGCTATATATGTATAAACTTACTTATTTCGTCTAACTCTTGTTGAGTAGAAGTTGAATACGCTATAGTTCGAGTTTGGAAAGCTTTTTTATTTAGTAATAACTATTAATAATAATAGCTTGAAAGTATTTTTAGTAAATATGGTGCATACAACTTATTAATAGCTATTGCACACTTGGAATGCTCTTATTTATGACTAGCCTGTAGTTTTGCGAAATAATGTTGAGATTTTGTAGTGTTTCACGTTTAATCGCAATTCGATGACTTTCCATTGCTTTTTGTTTTAGAAATTATGGTAATTCGAACTAAAAAGTGTTAATGTTTCGTGTTATTTAGTTAATTGATCATTGTTAAAAACGAATTGAATGTAAATTGTGGCACAGGATTTTGGGATTTTTGATTCCATAAAAGATTGTCATGCATTCCATTGTATGAACTCAAACCTTATTCAGATAATAAGTAGGTGAGAAATTGATTAAATACATCTTTGATGGTTTACAAAGATCGATTGTTAGACACGTGGCTTATTTTCAAGTGATAATTTGTGTTTTTTGTAATCCACTCGTTTCACATTAGTAAAAAGTCATATACTGTTAGCATTCCAATAGAATTTATAACCATGCAGAAAATATTGAAATTGACAAAGACACCTAAGATAATTGTCTGCTGCAAATGGTCCAAAAGTGGAATTAAAATAATTCGGCTTGAAAAAATAGATTACTTACAAGATTACTTCTTGTTAGAATTCGGGAATAATCAATCAAATTTATGTATAAGATAATATTTAAATGCATTTGAAACACAATGTTGGCTGCAATCGTTATACTTTTCGCCGACTACTTTAATAAATATATCTGCAAGGGGAATACACCTTCGGCGTGCCGAAGATACACATACATACATAACTCTTGTTCTTTCTCGTTTTTCTATATGTATCCCCCACGATTTTAAACGGTATTTTGCACCAACTTTACTGTACCGTGTGCTGGTATCTCTCTCGCTCTCGCTCTCTCTATCGCTCTCTCTATCTCTCTCTCTCTCTCTCTCTCTCTCTCTCTCTCTCTCTCTCTCGCTCTGTGTGTCTCTCTATCTATCTATCTCTATCGTGCTCTTCTCACTGTCAACACTAATCTGCATAACGTCCGTTAACACTGTTTTGCTGTTGCTGTTGCGCTGACGTTATCCGTTTTTACCGCACTGTTTCGTAACAAACATCTAACGGCACATTTGGTTGGTCAACGCTCATTCATTTGACACGGGCTTGTGGACACGCCTATCGCCGAATAAACGTATCAAAACTGTGACTCTAAACGTGACTGTGATCGTGATTGTGATCCAACACAATGTTGTTGTTGTTGATGTTGATGTTGATGGTCAATGCGCTGCTAACATTTGCATTTGCTGCCCTTGACGCATTTACTGAACCCAGTTGTACACTTCAATGTAGAGCTAAAGAAGCGTCCGCAGTCCTGGGCCTCAACACCGGACGTTGATGAGGCAGCGCTTGGACCGGGACGCTCATCCACTGCGTCCTCAGCCTCAGCCTCAGCAACGACGGCGACATCCTCACGTCCAAACGACGATCACAATGTGGCGGTCACCCTGAAGCTACCTGTGCCGCCACGACGCCACACAACCGCATTGGACATCAATGAGGTAAGCTTGTCAAAGCTGAACGGGTTTGCTGGTAAATGCAATATTTTTCATGGAGTCAAACCAATACCAGAAAGGCTTTAACTCCTACAATAATATTGCATTTACCAAACCATTCACACTTAGAGACTCAAAATTGAAGTGTTGCACTCATTTTGCAGGTGGAACACACACTTACGCAGGACCGAGTCACATCCTCCCCCAGTAAAACTTCAAGTATTCCAGATGAGCTAGTCATCCTATCGACAGACAGTCTTGCCGAGCGTGTGCGCAAAATGAATCTGCTAAAGAAGCATCGTAGCCTCAATTCAAGGGAAAACAGTCGGGAACGCTCCATGCCACGCAAGGATGAGTAAGTGCCAGCAATGATTAAAGTCAGTATTAAAGCCAAGTGTTTTGCAGGGAAAGCGAGGCCACATTGTCGCCACCGGATCGACCGGAGAGGAGCAAATCTGGCACATCAATCAACCAGCAGGCGGAACTTAAACGCGCCTCCCTGCCACCTAAGAAGATAGCGGCTGTCACAAGTACAGCCAATGCCACAACAGCCGCAACAACCGCAGCAGCGACTACAACACCTAAATCAGCTGCCACAATTCCGACAGAAATCAAAGTCTCATCATCATCATCATCACCCAGCAACAGCTTGAACAGTTCGCGTCGCAAGGAAATGGAAAACAGCAATGGCAAGGACATCAAAAGACAAACCGTACCAGCGGCAGCTGCATCAACACCAACAACAACAACAGTGGGTGCAAGTGCATTAAAAGAACAAATGGCAGCACTGCGCACGGATCTTGAGGCAATGAAGGCGCGGGCTGAGCGGGCCGAGCGTGAGAAGAGCGATATACTGCTGCGAAGATTGGCATCGATGGACACCGCCTCGAATCGCACGGCTGCCTCGGAGGCGTTGAATCTGCAGCAGAAACTCAATGAGATGAAGGACCAGCTGGATCGGGTGACGGAAGACAAACGCAAACTGAATGTGCGCATGAAGGAGATGGAGCACAAAGACAGCACGTCCGAGCTGAAGCGCAAGCTGCAGGCCGCCGAGCAAATCTGTGAGGAGCTGATGGAGGAGAATCAAACGGCCAAAAAGGAAATACTCAATTTGCAGGCGGAAATGGATGAGGTACAGGACACGTTTCGCGACGACGAAGTCAAGGCCAAAACGAATCTGCAAAAGGATCTCGAGAAGTCAACCAAAAACTGTCGCATTCTCAGCTTCAAGCTGAAGAAGAGCGAGCGCAAAATCGAAACGCTCGAACTGGAAATGCAAAGCTCCTACAATGCGGAGCTGTGTGCCAAGGTCAAAAAGCTGGAGGAGGAGCTGCGCTTCTCCAGTGAGCTAACACGCAAGCTGCAGGTGCGTCCACTTATTAATACAATTTAAAATTGACTTATCTGATGCAATAATTGAAACATAAATAAATAATAAAAATAAAACAAAATTGTTTAACTTTTGGAATTAAGTAATTGCTTGAAAGTTATTAAAATCAATCTGTCTTCCAGACTGAGGCTGAGGAGCTGCGTAATCCGGGCAAAAAGAAGGCACCCATGTTGGGTGTACTGGGCAAATCGACGTCAGCCGATGCAAAGATCACGAGAGAGTCTTTGACGCGTGGCGGCTCACAAGAAGATCCGCAGCACTTACAGCGCGAGCTGCAGGACTCCATTGAGCGAGAGACAGATCTGAAGGATCAACTGAAATTCGCCGAAGAGGAAGTAAGTTTGCACACAGAAAACAAATACAATTTATATGACTTTAATCAGTTGACAACCTTTACGCGAAGTGTCGTCAGCTTAAGGCATTGAGGGCAGCTAGAAATCGTGGCACCCAACTGAATCGTGGCACCCAAACTGGTGATATGCTGGCGATTCCTTTAGCGTTCCCCCGTGCCACACAGACGCCGCAAATAGTTCGAACTGATGCCGCCAGCAATACGACGTCCAAGCCAGACACTCTGGCTGGGCACACTCAAACTAGCGTGGTCGAGTCCTGCGACAATGCCACGCAGACCAACTTCGAGCTGAGCGCCAGAAATCTTTCCGTTGAACGTGAAACTTCACCGTTTGTGTCACTCTTTGCGCCCACAACTGCAACCAGGGTTGTGAATTCAACTTCTTTGCTTTTTCCAAGCGCCATGTCTCATGTGCTTTTGGCTGGAGCTAGTGCAGGTACCCAGCGCAACTCTATCTCCCTAAGATCACACCAGCAATGGCCACAGAAGTGTTCTAAAATATTACAAAATGCAGTCGATTATAGTTCATTTCATATTTTTTTCAATATCAATTTAAATAGGAATTTAAAGGTTCTTAACATGATTATAACAAAAGTCGCTACCTTGGCAGAGTCCTCTGGGTATATTAAATCGAAAAACTTGCTGAAATATGTGATAAAGTTTATGGTATCATAGTTGTAGTTGGCGGCCGATTAGGGACTGAGGTGTATTTGAAGAACATGTAGACAAATTTGAATATAATACAGAAAAAAGACTCAAGAAAACACAGTTTGAATGCATTTTAAATTTATTTATTGGATAATCTGAAATACGCTTTCATTTGAATAGGATTGTGTAGTCTTGCTTCTGTTAAGGTCGTTGCTGGTTTGGGTCTATATCTACATGTAGTCGTAGTTCAACTTATTTATTCACTCTGTTCGTGTCTAATTGTAAAAATGTGTTTTTTTTTTCTTGGTTTCTTGTTTCTTATTCAATGCTAACCCTGTAGATGATAGCATTATCGTCCAGCAGCTTTTTGTTAGCACTTAACAGGGCCCAGTTTTTATCCTCGAATACGAATTTGCAGAAATGGATTTAATTGAATTGACAACCGCATATTTAACATATCGCAAATGTATGTTTTACATTTCAGGCTGAACATTTGAGGAAAAAGGTGACTCGATTCGAGGATGAAAATGAGTCTTTGATGATGCAGTTGAAAAAAATGGCAACGCGCTCAAGAAGTACGATCAAAATCGTTCTCAATGTAAAACCCATGACAAAAAACTATACGATTTGAAAGACATATAATAATTACTTATACATTTTTTTTTTACCATCTACTAATATCAGATAATTAAAGCATGACGCGATTTAAATGGGATAACGACGAAATATTAGTGAAGATTAAAGTTTAAAGAGCTGGCAGAAATAGTTTGCTTTAATTGAGTACTCGTCAAATCCCAATTAAATTGAATCGTGTATTTGCTATTACATTGATCGCACGGAAATCGGAACTTTCAGAAATAGGACTTAAAAGTAATTTAATGTGCTTAAGCACATTGAGTATAAAATTTAGAACAAACTCTTTGGAAAAGTTAGTGTTCACTTTGTTTTCTTTGAAAAATTGAGTTGTAGAAAACTGGAACTGAAACGTCTTATTTTGCGAGCGACCACTGTAGCAATCGAAAATATTTTCTTTCAAACTAACGTTATTTCTCATGCGCTTACTAATGAATGGAATTTAAACATAAATTGCCATTTTTTGCGGCTGCTCATGATATGTGACAGATCAAACAACAATTGCCACTAAAATTGTAATTAATAATAATGCTTGAAAGCCTGGCATGCTATTAAGTAACACCAATATTCAATATAAATAGATATGTTGCTAATCTTTCGAATCTTTTCATCAGCTCGCAAACTGAGTCCTGCTCCGCATCCACATCGATTGGCGCCCGAGGTGCATGCGGATCGCGATGAGGGCATTTCCGACGAGGATGATCCCGCCGAGCTGCGCATTCTACTCGAACTGAATGAGCAGGAAGCCTCAATACTGCGCCTAAAAGTTGAGGAGCTGGAGAAAGAAAATGCCGAGTCCAAGAAATATGTGCGTGAATTGCAATCGAAACTGCGCCAGGATAACAGCAATGGCAGCAAGAGTTCACTGCTAAGTTTCGGCAGCTCCTCCAGCGTCGCTGAGAAGAAGCTAAAGACGCTCAACGATGAGCTGACCCAGATGCGCAAGAGCCTGCAGGATAAGGAACAAAGTATGGACACAATGCGGTCACAGATCGCCAAGCTGGCAACGCTGGAGACCGAAAACGACAAACTGGTCAAGGAGAATAAGCGCCTGCAGCTGCAAACGCTACGCAGGGCGACCTCCACCGAAAAGAATGGTGACTCAGAGCTGCCCAAGCTGAAGGAGGCACTGGCGCAGGCACAAAAGGAACGCGATGAACTAACGACTCGGGTGAAAAGAATGCAAGTGGAGGCGGAGGGCAAGTTGCCAGCTCGGACACCGAAACGGGTCAACGATCTGACGCCAAAGAGTCATCTGAAGAAGTGGGTCGAGGAGCTAGAAGATGAGATCAGTGAAATGCGTGTGCAGCTGGGCAGCAGTGGTGCCAGTCAACTGAAGGCGCTGCAGTCGTCAAAGGACTCCCTGGAAGAGGAGCTGCAGAAGTGTAAGCAAAAACTGACGCTGGCCGAGGGAGATATGCAGCGTTTGAAGCTGCTCAATGGCAGCAGCACCAAGACGAAGGAGCTGGAACAGAAGCTCAGGATTAGCGATGAGGAGGCCAAGAAGCTCAATACAAAACTCAAGGATCTGGAAGACAAGCTGAAGAAACAAGATAGCCAGCTGAAGCAGTGCGAATCGAGCAAATCAACACTGGAGACGCAATCCAAACGGGACAAGGAAAAATTCACCAGCTTGGAGAAAGACTTTGAGAAGCAAAATAAAGAGCGCGAAAAACTCGAATCGAAGATCAGTCAATTGGACAGTGAGCTCCTGAGTGCCAAAAAGTCAGCCGAGAAAACCAAAACATCGCTCGAGAAGGACATCAAGGAGCTGAAAGCGAAATCCAGCAAATCGGAGAGCAAACAGGTGCAGGAGCTGAAAAAACAGCTGGACGATGCAGAAACAACGCTCAGCGGGGAACAGAAGCGTTACGAGGATTTGAACACCCATTGGGAGAAGCTCTCCGAAGAGACGATCCTTATGCGTGCCCAGCTAACAACGGAGAAGCAAAGCCTGCAATCCGAACTGAATGCCAGCAAATATAAACTTGCGGATATGGACACTATACGCATTGAGCGCACCGATATGGCCCGCAAGTTGAACGAGGCGCAGAAGAAGATCAAGGAGCTGGAGGTGAAGACCCTGAAGACGGGCGGCAGCAGCGAGCACGAGCGCAGCATGTTGAAGAACAAGCTGGCGGAGAAGGAGCACGAATATGAGCGACTGCGACGGGAGAATGAAATGAATATCGATCTGGTGTTCCAGTTGCGCAAGGACAACGATGATCTGAATAGCAAACTGAGCGATTTCAATCGCATCGAACAGGCCCAATCATCCCTTAACGGTCATGGCGCCAGACGCGAGGCTGAAATCAAGGACTTGAAGACACAGTGAGTAGTGAAGCTTAGTTAGGTTGAGGTTGGCATTAGCTTGAGGCATTTTGGGTGTGGGTTGTCGTCTATTTTAACTTGCAGTTTAGGAAAAGCATATTGAAGGAAAATAAACATTATTTACAAGCGATAAATGCGAACTCAAAGAAAATATATGATAGGATTAACTTTCAACTCATTTTGCCAAAATTTGATACCTCATTAAAGATTGCAAGCCTCTGAACTGCAGCTAAAATCCGAAGTAGCCTCCACGCGCCTGCGCTATGAGCAGCAGGTGAAGAATCTCAGTGGAGAACTGACATCCATGCAGGTAATTGAGAACAGCGAAATGTTATGTGAATAGCTCAGTGCATCTATATATCTATATGAATATGTAATTGCAGCGTCAATGTGAACGCTTCAAGAAAGATAGAGATGCCTTCAAGCAGATGCTCGAGGTGGCGCAGAAGAAGATCGGTGATCTCAAGGCCAACAATACGGGACGTCAAAGCCGCAGCTCCATCCACAGCAGCGACGATGATGATAAGAGCAAGATTGCATATCTCGAGCAACAGGTAAGCAGCTGATAATTATAAATTTAAAAAAAATATTGCATTCTATTTTCATATTACTTTTTTTGATACACTTTTCAGATTGGTCATCTTGAGGATCAGCTCGTCGAATCCCGCCTGGAGTCTAGCAAAGTCAAAACGGAACTTGTGTCCGAGCGAAGCGCGAATGAGATAAAAATATCCGAGATGCAGTCGAAATTAAACGAATTCGAGGAGGAACGTGTCATTGGATCTGGCAGCACAAAGCTGCCCGGCATGAAGACCAAACTGGAGCTGTCCTGGCAAAAGGAGCGCGAGGATCAGCAACGTCTGCTGCAGGAGACATCCACCTTGGCGCGCGACCTGCGACAGACCCTTTTTGAGGTGGAACGCGAACGGGACAAAGAGCGACTCGAGTCCAAGCGAAAGCTGGATCAAACCAAACGTTCGACGGAAGAGGAAATGGAGGAGGGACGCAAAAAGATTGCCGAGCTGCAGTGCGATCTACTGGAGCTGCGAGATGTGCATGCCAAGCTGCGCACCTCCAACGAGAAGCTGCGCCGAGAGGTGTGTTTAACCTTCAACCTACTCGTGTAACTGTGTCCTTTATGGAATTGTTATTCTCTCTCTGAATTTTTGCAGCGAGAACGTTATGAAAAGGAACTCATCAAGCGACGCATGGAACAGGATGGTGGTGAGCGCAAAGTGGGTGCACTTCTGCAGACTGTTGACGAGCTGGTCAAGATTGCTCCCGATTTAAAAATCGTGGGCAGCTCCTCTGGACGCAGTACGTCCCATGGGGAGAATCAACTGCGACCGGAGCCGGCGAACGTGCGACGCAGTCGAAGTCCATCGCCAGTGTTGACCAACACACAGATCACCAATGTCCTGGCACGTTTGGCCGAAGCGTCCGAGGAGCTGCGCAAGTTCCAGCGTGTCAACGAGGACGAGCAGGAGCGCAATCGTATTCGTCGCAGCAATCTGCGACGTGCCGCCTCGCAGGAGAATGATCCGCATGGCAGCCAGAGTTCTGTGGCCAGTGCGGCAGGCTCGCAACGTGGTGGACGCTTGTCCCGCAATTCTTCCAACAATGGCAGCCTGATACGCAAGAGTCTCTCACTGGATCACTCCATACAACGGGATCAGGTAAGCGATTGACCATTTTGCTTTTTAGGAGAAACTCGGATTAATTCCAAGGTGTATTTATTGCAGAATATCTGGCGTCAGGATGATGGCAGCGTGTCGTCCATACAATCCATTGACTCGGAGCTGGGCGGAATGGTGCGGGACTCCAGCTTGGACTCGCGCCTCGACTCCCGCCTCTCCGGTGGCTCCACCCAAAGTGACTTGCCCCGTGGGCCGCGCAAAAAGAAGAAGGGTATTATGGGCAAGCTACGCAGTCTGACTAAAAGCAGCCGCAATTCCGAGAGTGAAATATCGGTGGGTATACATAAAGAATAATGTATATATGTTCCTTGATATACTAGATGCAAGATCAACTTTACTCTGACTTAAGTTACGATTGGATTGGAGAGAATTGCATATTTTATTGAAGTTGTGAAACAAAATTGAAGCAATTCGGTCAAATTCATAAAAAGACTTCGCAATGCATTTTCTTATTTAGTTATTTGCCTACGCACATTGTATTTTAGATTCAAGGATCTGATTCAGACATAAGCGTAGCGAGCGACATGCGATCAAGCAAAAAGGATCTACGTGGACGCTTGTCGGGCATGTTTAGGCGAGCTGGCTCCGCTTCACGCAGCGAGAGCACGGAGCGAGCCAGCACGGAGCAAAGACCCGTTGCCGTTACGGTCGTTGGGCACCCGGACGGACCACAGCCACGTGAGCCACCGCCAGCCAATTCACTCACACCCAAGCCCATACGTTCGGTAAGCCGATGAAAGCGAAGTTAAATGCGATGCGAGTTTAGTATATATATATAAACATATGTATATTTGAAATTCTGTTATCATTTATTTGCAGATACCAAAACCGCCGACTGGCACACCCACTACACCAATCACAAGACGGCGCCAAGCCAAGTAGTCACCAAGTCATTAAGGATTCATCATAGTTAGTACACTTACACTCAGTAATTTGAGTTGCATTCACGGATCAGTTGTTCCCACAAGGTGCACATTGGTACATCTCGTACATCGCTCGTCTGCGCATTTTTTCATATACCAAACTGCCTAGGAACTTGAACTTCATCGTCATCATCTTGCATAATTATTTATTTGACCTGCAAATGTTCTTTTTTTTATTTCGAATTTAAAATAAAAATGTACATCTTTTTATTCTACTTGTTTGACTCAGCACAATGCTTAAAATTTGATTATCATCTCGAAACTGGAACTCACATTTTGATACAAAAGTCCTGTTGCAAATACGCATAGACCCATTACCAAGCAGCTGTACCCTGCGAGAGGCTCATCAACGTTAGCAGCGTAATAAATAAGCGAACTCGAGAGCACGAGCACAACAATTTGAAACATTTCTCAAATGATCAATATAAATTTTTCCAAATTTCGAATGTTAAATCAAAGCTGAGTTCAGTATTTTATAAGCCACTATTCTCTGTCTAAGTCAACCGAAGGAATTATCGAATATTCATGAAAATGCGAAAAAGCAAAGTTTCCAAATTGAAATGCAGACAACGCATTTTCCTAAATTTAATTTTTCCTAAAGTTAAAATTTAAAGTTTCAGCTTTGGGCATTGTTAAGCCAGCCATAAAATCAACAAAAGTGAAACATGTAGTGCAACTGGATTAGGAAAGGTCGAGGCAGTTGCAGCAAAGAGCCAAAGTGAATCCAGCCAACAGAATAGGTGCCAGTGCTTCGCCAAGAGTGTGTGTGGAAAACGAAAAAGCAAAAGAAGAAAAACTAAAACAAAAGCCAGAAATCCCATAGTGCAAAGTTTGGCAATTAGAAAACTGTGAGTAAGTCATGTTGGGCGTTCAATACTGGTTCAAATCTCACTGTTAGCTGCAGACATTCAGTTTGGAATCCAAAACGCAACTGGCATTTGATTAACGCCCAGCCAGCGCAGCTTAACTTATCAGTTGAATTTTATATCAGCGACTGAGACTGTCAAATTTCATATATATATGACTTGTATATGGTTGGGCTCAGCTCAGTTTTAGAAAGAATGGAAAATGATATATAAATACAATTATATTATATATATATAAATATATTATTTGTATTTATCTCCTAATAGTTGTTAACATATTTTTAAGTCGCTGATTATAGTTGAATATTTCATTTTAAATCAATTCAGTCTATTTTGTTTTAAAATGCTTTTCAGTTTCTACGGAAAAATATGAGTTAAAGTCTTGAACAAAAAAATGCCGAATTTATTTGGACTGCGTTGCAATCTGTTCGCCCTCCTGTTTCAGAGTGGGTGCAACTCATAACCACAATAACAACAGCAGTTGCCACAGAAGCAGCGACGGATTTCTCTCTGCGGTTTACACAGACAAAAGGAAAAATGAAAGCAATATTTCAAGAACGAAAATGTTTTGGCAGAGTTGAAACGGAAAGCTAGTTGGCCATTACTCTTGGCAAACCTGTACTGAGTGCGTATCTATCCATGGAATTGGTATGCCGAAAGCTGATATTCAATTAAATGTTACAATTGGAAACTAAACTTTTTACTATGCCAAATAGTCAAATAAACATTTATGCACAAATAGCAAAGCTTTGTAATTATTGTGAATGAATATCTGGGAAAACATATCTGACAGAAAATAGATTAAATGCGACACAAGAGTAAATTCGAAGTAGATTATTTAAAAATCAAATTTTCTAGAATGGAAAAAAAAACAAATTATTATTACAGGAGCCAAATTGGCAGCAGACAATGTGCAAATATCTGTAACAGGAATCATATGTTTAAATTTAACTGAAGGACAATGTCGCTTTAATAGAATATTTGATTCGAGTGCACAACAATTGTATGAATATGTGCAAACGAGTGTTCATTTCAAAGTTTGGAAGCAGCTAAGCGTGACCGGAAACGGATGCTAATACATAGACAAATATAAAGCAATGCAGAGCTGAGAATATTTGTTACAAATTTTACACCAGATTACTTCTTAATAGTAACGAACCGAAAAACGCTTTTGCGGAAGTGTATTTGATGATTAAATAATTCTCGTTGTTTAACTTAACTTATCTCAGCAGCCGGTCACAAATTTCTCGCAGTGGGAATAAACAGAATTTGCATGGATAAAATTTATTCTTTGATGCTTTGAATTTTTATAAGAATCATATCAAATTTGGATGAAGATGGACTATAAAAAAAGCTCCATCCCGTGGTACAGGTAATTTACGCAGAAAGGCACCATTGTCACAGGAAGTGGAAAACAAGTCCTGGACCGCCTTCTTATCGGCTGAAACAGACTGTAGTAAAAACAAATCTAGTACTTTGCATGTTATGTATATAGGAGTCAGTCAGCTTACGATTTGTTTTTTAATTTGTGACAAGTCATTTTGCGATGGAGGATTATTGAACGGCTTCTTTCCGAATACTTTGCACGGATTAGATTGCAGTAGGTATGCCAGAATGTAGTTACGGGCACTAGCTTCACTGAGATTGGGCTGATGTGCTCTTAATTTGGATATCCATTTCGAAGCCAAAGACTTTTCCGGTGCCTCCATAATGCTCATCGAATCTTCCAAGCGTAAAATGTCCTGATGAAACTGTCGATTAAGGTTTCTAATTCTCCGTTGAATTTCGCCGCCCTTCTGTCTGGCCAAGTAATTGCGTTGGGCTGCTATGTGAAGATCTTGCCGTGACCTTTTGGAGCCTTTGACATCATCGCTTCGTTGCAGTTTTCTATCAAAGTTCATCGTTGAAGTTCATGACTCGATTTTACCAAAATGTTTCTATATAATATTGAAAGATTACTTTCAAATCTGCTGTATGATCTCTTGACAGGATTACTAGATTCGGGAATTTTATTAAGCAGAAAAGTAAAATATAGACTTAATATGAGGAAGCCAAAGTCAAGATAATAATAATAATTAGTCTAAATACACCTTTAATCAAGCACACGCTTGTCTATGAACAATTAGAAAGCACCAAAGTGTTTTGCCAGAGGGATGTAAAAGGTTCGCACGGAAAAATGTGTAAAATTTCATTATTTTCAAGAGACCTCAAATTGGCCAATGAAATGTGGTTTTAAACAGTTGAAGACAAAGTTTGCTGCAGACAATAACACACTGCAAACAGCTGTGATTAAACTTAAATGTTTGCAAGTTAAATTTCAGCTGCAGTGGAAAAATTCAACAGCTGCCCAAAAGGTAATCAATGTTGAATAAAACAATAAAAGCAAACTTTTCACATGCTGGACACTTACAAATGTATTCAAATGTAGCTTATAGATCGCTATTCAAAGCACGTGGATCTCGGATGGACCCCAAATTGATTTGTTTACATTTGAAATATAGTTTTTTTCTTATATATTTGGCTTAGTTTGTAGTATGCTGCGTCAAGGTTTTGTCAAGGTGGAATCGAGCTCAGAGCTCTTTAAATATTTAATAACCAGCACCACAACAAGGCACCACACACAACGGATTCAGTGTGTGTGTGGGTGTGGGTGTGTGTTTGGGAGAGTGTCAACACAATCAGCATAATAACTGAGGGTCGTTTACCCCAAAGCTGCAATAAAAGTGTATTAAATGCAAACATGTGTGCGGCTGCTTGGGTCATTCGGGTTCGAATTGGATTTTGGATTTTGGGCCGCGAGCTTCAAAGCCAAACGCAATGCCCTCTGAACTGATCCGATTGCTCCCACACGAATTGATCCATTTAATGCCAATGCCAAAGGCTATGTCAGTGGCAGTAACAATGCCACAGTCAGAGTCAAAGTCAATGCCTAATGACTTTGGTTCCATGCCAAATTAGGCCATTACAAATGACAGGCCAGCTCAAATTCAGGTTATTTGGGTTCGAAGTTGACGTGGGCATTTTACAATTGTGTGCAACCCTTCGACGAAAATTAATCTGGCATAGTTTGTGAAACCTGTTTACGGTTGTAACTCATTCTTTTATATCATGTATAGATTAAAGTGGCCTAAATTAAGTAAATTTAAAATGCTCATGCGAAAATTGTCTATTGTTTGTGGGAAACAAGCTAAAATGTCAACAAATTTGATTCAAGTTGATTACTTTTTTGTACCTATAATTGCCAAATAGAATTTATGTTAATGAATATGATTTTTTATAAAATGTGTATTTCAATAATGGGTTTCAATTAAATTGTTAAATTTAATCCATGGCCTTTTATTTAAGGGAACCAATAACACATGAATATGCCACAAGATTCTATTCAGAGGATGGACTATTTAATATACGACAGGCTTCAATAATCACACATTAAAAGACGATGTGTTAGCCAAGTCAATTTTGTGGATGTGGTTATTGGCCAATATTCGCCCATATTATGACCGAAATTGATGGCTCACCCTCAGTTCAGACAGCAGTCAATATTCTTGTCGTTTCAAGCCAGGAAATGACAGTGGGTCATCAAAATAAATGAAGCTAAAGAATCAGTGAGGCCAAAGTCGTTAGCACAGGCAAGAGCATATCGAGTTGGATGTTCTCTTTTTAAGAGACCATATTAAGCATCAAATTAATTTCAATTGCTGGCTGGATCTGGTTCGATATGCCATTTCGAGAGACTCATAACTGTCATTGTTATTGCTTTCGTCTGGTCATATTGTTGCACTACGTTGACTTCAATGTGGCATGGACTGAGCAAATATCTGCTGCAGTATGCATAAAAAACTGTGGATAACTTCTGCCATCTCAGTCTGTTGGTTTGTTGGTCTATTTGACCATTTATCAGCCTGTGTCAAGCTGCTAAATGGGCGTTTTGCTGTTAAATTGAATTCTTTCAATTTTTTTCTCTTTGTCGCTTTTGTGAATGCAATTATTTTCAGAGTTCGCTTTTTGTGCGGTTGCACAGTTTGTTCATCAGACAGATTCATATGGGCAGATATTGCGTTCAAGATATTCTGCAAGAATATTTCCATTATTTTCACGCATTGCACACAATCACATTATTCATTTACATATAAGCCTCATAGAGCGTGACATTAGTTCTGGGCTCGACTAAATTCTGAGCTTACCGAATCAATCGCATTGAAATCTGCCAAATGGCGCCAGCTGAAGTGCTGAAGTGCTGAAGTGAAAGTGCTTCAAATCAAATACTCACCAATTGTGTAAAATGCTCTAAGCCAGTTGCTCAGTAATTTAGCTGTGGCTAACTTTGTTGAATAGACAAAGGGCTGTTCTTTCAATCTTCCAACTGCAATGCTCACCCAGGATTCGAAATCAATTTTGTTGTGTGTATCAAGCAAACAAAAACTAACACAAAACATGGCTATGCCCAAAGCAGGGAGTGTTGTTATTATTACAAGCAATCTGTTTACAAGATTGTTGACCACCTTGGCAAGCTTGGACTATGGCAACGATTTGTTACTTAGGAAATGCTTTTATATGATTTTAATTAGATATGAAAACTTTTTCGATTTACTCTGAATCACTGAATGCTTAAAATCACAAATTAGTGTCTGCCCTCCTAGCGCTTCAGTCAGCTTAATTTCAAAGGAAAATTGGCACACAGATTGGCCGAGTTCCTAATTGAGGCATAAGAGTAAAGTTGAATTATTTGTACATAATATATAGCCATTAACTAATAGAATAAAATTCTAAAGTATAGTTTGTATATAAAATATATGGATAATAATATTTGAACTTAACATATTTAAATCTTATAATATCATTCCAGTCGCCAAAAAAGACGATGAGAAGTTAATGTTTATTGCGACCAATTAAAATTATTTGACCATGATAAAAAATAACCAGCATTTCCTTTATACATTTATTTTAAAACTACTATATATAGTAGTAAAAATGTTGCGTATTCTATTTTTTTTTTGTTAGCGATGCCACCATGTGCATTTTATGATTTTCAGACAGCAGCCAACAAATTTGTTAATAGATCGGTTGACCATTAAATTGACAGAGTAAACAACAAGCTGTTGGCATTTTAATTGACCTTTAAGCTTATAGACATTCTGTACTGATATGCATTTATATAATAATTAATACGCTTTAGTAATTTATGTGGACGTGTTCAATGATAAAGGCAATTTCATGAAGCAACTAAAGTGCACCAATCTGTGTCCCTGAACAAAGCATGACCGAAAAGTTGCCTAATTATTTTTGCACAGCTTATAATTAGCTGTTTGCCTGAACGAAGCTTTCATTCGAACACACTTTCCCACAGTAACTATTCAAGAATAGTGCCCAATTATGCTATACACTTATGTGATTGCATGAGTGCTTTAATGTGTTTCCATCTTTCTGATTGGTGCTCGCCAACTGCTCGAATTTATTGGCAATTCATTTGATGACCTTTTGCGGTAATTTGGTAATTTGGTAATTTTTACATGTATTATAAATATCAAGGTTTTTTTTTAATTGACTTTCATTATTGAATCTGCGTCACATGATAAATGTTAATATCTCCCAGCCAAACATAATTATAATTTAATTTTTCTTAATATTGTCAATATAATTTACAGCACAGGAAATTTACTGAATTTATTACTGCGTAAAAAAATGTATGTTTAATGTACTCATTACGAAAGAGTATTTGAGAGAAAATAATTGGGTTAATAATGCAATCAATAAAAAATAATAGAAAGCTTTTGAATATTACTAATTTTGGTAATTAGATAGAATATGCACAGCGCTTCTAAAATTGCTTTAGATAATTGGTAATCGAAATAGCTGCATACATTAATTTTGCAAATGTGAAAATGTATATAGGAAACTAGAAAGGTTCACAGAAGCCATTAAATTTTTAACAAAATTAAATACATGTCAAGACAAGAACAGAGCACGAATGCAAATTAACACGAAAAAAAACACTGTGATAAAATAAGACCAAATTATACTGTGGACTGCAGCCTGGATTCGCCACGTCGTATCCTCGCACTGCAATTGAATTAATTAAATTTTAAATGTATTTTTATCTCGTTTCTGTCTCTTACATACAAATTTATTGGATTTGGTTGGCTCCTGCACGAATTACACAAAACGAACACTCTTTTAAAATTGCAATTGGCATTAATTTGTTTCGGAAAGTCTTTAAAAGAATCAACTAACGAAGCGGCAATGGATTGAATAATTTAACAATCAATTAAGCAAATAGTAAACTTAAAGTGAGGTTGTTTCATTTTAAAAAGATTTTCAAACCATTTACTGTTATTTGCTATTCGTAATGCAAAATATTTATGAATTATGAATATGAATTACCTGTACTTAGACATATTTACATTGACATTTGATTCAAAGTAAAATAGTTCAAGCAGATAGTAAATTCATTTTCAAGTAGTATTTTTGTGAAATTATATGGCTTTGTATAATTTACTACTAACTACTAGGGTATAAAGTAATCTAAGCTAATTAGCGAAATAACTTCTGCAAAACAAACTTTCAGCACTCAGAGAAACTACGACAGGCCGCTATTCGCAGCCGGAATAAATTGCTGCTAGTCAATAATTATTTTATGCTTTTTTTTCTTTATGTTTAGTAAACTTTTAAAGCAAATTAACTTGAGAGTCTTCAGCTAGCTGAACTTATCAACTTTTGCTTATATTTGAATATTGTTCCAGAAAGGTTTCAGCAATACCAAATTCAAAATATCTTTTTTTTATTAAACTTAAATGCAAGTTGATGTGCGTAATTGCGAATTAGGTAATTATCTTATGTAGTTCCTTTTATCTTTTATTCTGTGATGATTTTTTAAGCCTCAGGCTAATTATAAAAACTTTTGGCTGCAAATAGCTCATTAAAACAAGCCAAGATTCTTCAACTTGCCCAGCAAATTAAAATTCTACACGTTCTGATATAGCCTGGACTCAGCGGGTCTGACAAATGCCACGTGACGTGATCTACGCGGAAAGGTGCAACATCAGCTGGCAAAAGGTTGTCGCCAGTGCAACAACTAAACTTTGCAGTTTCATGTCTGCCACATGCCACAGCTGCGTGGACTTTTGTGTGGCAGTTGCTTGATGATGGCGAATCCACGGGCTACGCTATAAAAGCCAGCTGAAGGCGGTTTTTGAATGCTCAACAACTATGTAATTTAAAAAAAAAGAAGGAAATTCATCAAAATTCAATTACTTGATGCGCTCGCGCATAAAACTATGCAACATTATACTTTAAGTGCTTTAACAGGTGACTTCTGTCAGGGGATGACCGCTTTACGACTTTGCGTTCTCTTTTGCTTTGCAGAACTCAGAGCTGCCCCATTAAGATCGCTTTAGCCTGCCACAATGTTGCCTGATTCTGTGACTCTATTTAGCAAGCCACAACTTTGAAGCATTTTAATTCATGGCACGGAATCCACGGAACGTGACACTGTGCTTGGTCAGCCTTTGTGTCTTGGGTGGCAACAAAACCCAAGATATATAAGATATATAACCACATTTTGTTTGCAAATAGTTCTCTTTTGGTGCAGTTCCATCAGCTTGTGCTGCAAATTTTTAAATTATTGCAATTTAATGTGTTTATCATGATTGATCGATAAGCATTCGTTGCCGGAACTCTTTTAACTTTGCCATGCACTTGTTTTTTTTTTAAAGTTCCACTTCCTTGGCTGCCGATGACTCGAATGATTTCCGGAAATTGCTTACAGCTGCAGCGAGCAACTACAAAACAGCTTCAGCAAAGAATCATTAATTTATTGGAAAACTCGTCAGAGCTGGCAAAACGCTGGAGCCCAAAACTCGAACACAATCAGCAAATGTTTCCCTTCAGCCATTAGCATTAATATTTCAATGGATTGGATTGCGTCTGGTCGGCTCTGACTGGCTGTGCAACTTTTGAGCTATGCCATTCTGTGGAGGCTTAAAAGGAGAAAATTTAGTACTTGTCAGCTGCTGCCAGATTTACGTGGAATACACAAAAAAAGAAGAGAAAAGAAAGAACATGTTCCTATATATACATATATATACTCGTATATGTATAAACCGAAGCAATCTCGAAGCTCACATTTTCCGGCTGGACATTTTGCATACACAAGTTTTAACACACATTTACATGAGAGGCACAAATGGTGAGAAGTGTTGACTATGGACCCCAAATGCAACTTATTGTTGCTGTAATTGTTGTTCTAGCTGTGTAGCATGCTGAAAGTTTTACTGAATTTATTATGAGCGGCTGTAGTTAGCAACTGTATAAATAATTGTTATTAATTTATAATACTGTTGCCCGAACTGGCACAATTGAAATATGAGCATGTTACTCTCTAGGAGCGTCTGCTGTTGCAGCAGCTAAGTTTGTGTGGCACTCAGTCTTAACATGTTTATGCATTTTCATCTTCTACCCTAACTTTTATCCAGGTCAGACCCCTTTTGATTAGTATTCTCCAGTTGCTTGGCCAATTATGTCCATGCATTCTCTGCTTCGCTGTGCAACATAAAACTTGATTTACACACAGTATTCTGAGGGCAGATGAAGAATGACATTAACCATTTCATCTCTCTTCCACTTTCCACACCAAAAATGGAATTTGCTGCAACGGCAGGCATTAGTAAATGAGAAAAAAGGGTTGCAGTGAGATTTATGCGCAATGCTGAAATAACTTTTGTCTACACATGGCGTATACTCAATGTCTTTAGCAATTTTGATGCTAACTGCTTTCTGCTCAACGCTTGTTTCTTAATATATTTGAGCACACTTGATGCTTTCATTTTGAGCATCCTCCGAGTTTCTGAGTGGTAAATATTTTAAAGGATTTCATTGCGTATAACGCACTCATTTTCCATTTCACACCTCGACGGAGCAAACACGTTAGCGAATCGTAATGCAGCTGATTTCTTAGAGAAAAGTGCATCCACAACAAAAGCTCTGTTCTTGAAGAGCCTGTGGGTTGGGCGACATATGCACGCCTTTTGCTTGACGTTATTTTGCTCTTAAGTTAAAAAATAAAATGTGGCAGGAAAGTGGTTGATTTGCCAAGTAAATCATTCTGGGTAAATCAAAGCAGTTAATAATAAACTTATTATTTGAAATATTTCTGTTTTATATTGTTTTTATTCATTTGAGATGCATAGTAAATAGTTATAAAATTACATTTTCCGAGTGGTTTAAATAAATTGAAAGCTGCTTGCTGTGCTTGAGGCAATGCCAAGTGACACTTGAGTGTGCTGTAAGAAATCGCATATCACTGATTGGGTTGCAAGCAAGAAATGTGCATATAAAACAAACATTTGGCTGTTGGCTGTTGGCTGTTTGCTGCTTATTTTGTGCGTGTTGAGTTTTAATTGTCCATGTCTGCCATTTGTCAACGCATTACTAGCTGCCAGCTGCCGGCTGCCGGTGTGCGGGATGATGTACAGTCGCTGTGCTAATTGAAAATGTGTTTTAAGATCTTACGGCGGATTCATTAAACAAAGAGAACGGCATTGATAACGGGAGCTGTGCTGTGTGCCGTGTTATTCGCGCTAATTAAATAACATATTTTATTTGAGCCGATGTGAACCAATCACTTTAAAAGCGCACTGAAAAGCCAAGTATTAAACAAATCTGTGCGAATCTTAAAAAAATAAATAAATAAAGATCAGGCGAACGCAGTTTGTTCTGAGTTATTTGTTAAATTAATTTAAAATTGAACATCGCAAACTTGCATGTCGAACTCGAGCAACTAAATATTAAGTTATATTTAAGCTTGTTTAACTTGAAATTTTATTTTAAAATTGCAGTTTTAAAACCTTGTTTGTTTCATATTTAGTAAGTAATTAAATAGATACAGGAACACATCGAATAAGCAGTTTAGCCAGCAACTGGATCAGCTGCCTGGGCTTGGGCTTATCGCACGGCTAAAACGACGCCAAGTACAACTTACTTAGCGCCCCTTAACTGAATTATTACATGATATGTTGACATATGTGAGTGGTTCGTATGTGTTTATGCTAAACTAGACATGTGCACATGTGTGTGTGTGTGTGTGTGCCTGGCCACTAGCTGCGTAACTTAATAGCCAACTCAGGCAAGTGTTTTGATGCGTTAAGTTGTTGGCCAACTTTATCGTCTTTCCAGCAGTCCATCAAGCGTCTTTCGACGTCGCTCTGTCTGCCAGTCATGCCGGATTAAGCAATTGAATTTGGATTAGACAGACATCCTCAGGCCACGTTGCACTTACACACATACACACACACATACATAGATTCATATGTATCAACTTTATTTGCATTGGTCCCGAGCAACGGCGCTATCTTAGCGCCAGCAGCCCAGCCGTGTGACACATACATTCCCAAGGGATTAAGCAAAAAGCAAAAAGTTGCAAGCACCCAAAAGAAAAATGTCAAATTTTTATATATAAATTTGTCTGCGCTTTGAGGAGAGTTCTTATTAATTAACAAGTAGTTGCTTTAAGTGAACGAAATTCAATTTAAGTAAAATGATTAAGTTCGAAAAGGTTCCTTTTTTTTTGCTGAATTATTTATGCAAAAATTCAATTGTTTTTCCATTTGTGCAATATTGCGTGAAAGAATTAAGTTCACGAAACATATAAAGATATGAAACCTTATAATTTGAACGAACTTCACTTAAAATTGAATTGAATTTCAGCAAGTCCAGGACAAAATCGATATAAATACATATATTAAATTTAAGCTACTACTTAAAACTTTTGGCATCTTGCCTGGTCAAAGTTTTGGTCAAACAAATATTCTCGCAGGAACTCGGAAAATTTATGACCAATATCGGTGTAATTTTGTATGTGTGTGCTTGTGTGTGTGTGTGTGTTAGTGTCTGTAAGTTAAATGTTTTGCACCTTGAGACAAGTTGGCAATAAAGAAACTAGAAATATGATAAAGCGATTTCCAAAAATATTAAATTACGTATGGAACGTAAATAGCTTCAAGATTTACGATTTACGCCTTTTTGAGTAAACAGGATAAACTAAACAAAGGCAGTTGGTCAACACAAACAAAAAACTAGAAAAAGAATACCAAATAAAGAAGAAGAAGAAGGGAGATAAAACAGTCGCAGACATTTTTCAAGGCAGCAACGTAAACAAATATATCAGTTACGTGGTCTTTTGATATGCACACAATACGTCTGTTCGTTCCCCCCACCCCTGCCAACCAACACTTGTTAGAGCCAACAGTCGTGTTGCAACTCTTACATTTTATGCCTATTTGATGCATACAGGTTTGAAGGAGCTGCTGGCACAAGTTGTTCGAACTGGTTGCTCGAGCTCGAGCTCGAGTTCGATCTACGGCATGTTGCGCATGTGGTTGAGCAACTTGTTGCGATTCGTTGGCCGTTCAAAATTTCCTTCAGATGATTTCCCATTATGGTAGTATGCAACTTGTCTGTAATGTCAATGTTTGGCAACTCGAACTACATAAGCAGCAACAGCAGATGCTTACAATTTAGTTCATTGTGGATATTCGAAGTGTGCGGTCAGCTTGGCGTTTGCTTGAGAACGTTTTTTTTAACGACAACGATTTATAGCAACCAAGCAAACAGACTAAAAAACCTAGTATAAATATTAAAAAATTATCTTAATTAATGAAGCAAATAATGAATAAGTGTTCACAGAAATCATAATTTAAAAGTGCAGTAAATTGAATTTAAATCACATAATCGAAAGGGTTTCAAGCAAATTGAAACAAATTTAAAGTATGTGCATAGTTATAGATATAAAAAATAATATAAATAAATAAATATCACAGCCCTGTAAGTATGCAATATACGGATTAACTCATACACATTCCAATAATAATCATACGCCGCGTGTGACACAATTTTAATCAACATGTGTCAACATTTATTTTGATCAAAGAGATTTACTAATAAAACAAACAAATAAACAAACAATAAAGTGGGACTTGTGAATCGACAATAACAAAATTCATTACAGCCAAATCCATTCGATACCATAAATGATTTTCTTCTTCTTTTGGTATGTTTGTCTAAAAGTATTTGTTTAGAATTATGAACGAATCACATTCGAAGCATCAACTAATTTGTAGCCGAGTACAACAATCTCTTATTAAATGTATTTGTGGTTAGAATATACAGATATCAGATATATATATATACATATAAGTATTCGAAAAATTGCTGAACTCCTTTGAGACTTTGAGAGATTTATCAGCTGACAGAATTTTTACTTATCTTAAGTGCGCTCAAAATGCCCAATTTATTAAGGAAAGCAATTAAAAAAATATTTCTTAAGTTAAATATTTAATGCTGACTAAATGCAAATTTTATCAAATATTTTTGCAGCACATGCAGATTTTTGACGACCTACACAAAGTCAGCCTAAAATTTTGTGTGTTTTCTTTGGCTTTGCGTCATTTTTTTTTTGTTGAAGTTTCTTTAACGCATTTTCTTCGCTTTGGGTCGTGTTCCTAACGAAAATTGTCAGCCAAGCCCAAAAGTTGGAAGCCATATCCGAAAATGTGTCATGAACAAACTGTAAAATTGTAGCTGAAGGTGCCATTCGAGTTTACTCTATGAAAGCCAACATCATTAAAGGCGTTTAACTGTTTAAACAGCGGCAAAGTCGATGAAACTTTTAAAACTTTGAGACTTTTTTATTGGCACTCCGGGTCCAAGACAAATGCTAATTAAATCTAATGCGAAACTTGATTGTGGGCAGACAAAAAAAATTGAAAAAAAGGTGACAAAACGATTCATTTTATTATTAAAGGCGCCTTTTTGTGTTTCGTATCGTGCGTAATTAAAGAAATTGCAAAGCTAATATGGCATCTGATATGAAATCGTGTAAAACTTAAGCACAAAGGCGAAAAACAAAGTGAAAACAAACGAGTTCAAATCACAATGGAAAACATTCTGTTTGTCACAAAGGGCAATAAACAGCACAAATAAAACTAAAGTGAACATCAAGTCAAGTCAAGTACGGCAAGTGCAGATAATCGACAGAGCGGAAAGTAAAGAAAATAAATACGCGCATTGACAAAGCGGGAACCCAAGAAAAGAAACACGAGCATAAATAAAATGTGTTGCTCAGTTTTTTGCAAGCTGCAAGGCTTTAAGTTGATTGCACATGGTTTCCAAGATCCCCTATCGAAAACACCATCTTAAAGCCAAAAGCTTGAGCAAATGGCTGGTGTTCGACTGTGCAGTAAAAAGAAAAAACCATTGCAACAAATTTAAAAAAGAAAAAATGTCCATTGGCATTTAAAATGTTGTTCAGTACTTGAATTATTTGAATTTAAAATATTTTTGGGAAATAAGGAAGCTGTCGTGTTTGCCACTTGTCAGCTTGCCCTGTATTCAAATTGGAGCAAATGCATTTCGCACGCTGAAAAAAATATGTAAAAACATTTCTCTTTTTATTTATCTGCGCAAAGTTTGCTTTTCGCTCGATTCCTATTAGGGAAACCGCGCAACAATTTACAATTTGTTGTCATTATTATCAGTTGTTGTTTGTTGTTTGTTGGCACTGTTGCCGTTTTTGTCCTTGCTGACAACATCGTCAGCATAAGTTTACTTCAATCTGCTTTATGCTAATAGATTTTGCACTTTTTTTAGCAGCTGCTCTTCTTTTCCATGACCACCACAATAATGATTTTTTCAAGTTGAAGTTGAAAATAAGTAAAAACAGAGAAAATATGCAATGTGCACTTTAAACTTTGAACTTAAGTTTATAAAACTAATATCTATTTTTTTCTTGTTATTTTGCATTGCTGAGAAATGAGATTTAATTAGCATTGTTTTGCAGTTACATGTACAGAATCTATTTATTATTTTTAATCCGTGTAATTACCTAAAAATAATAATTCTAATTTTAATTAGCAATAGAACAGAACAGTACACACAGTCGCATTAAAATCGAATTCAAAATGTAATCTCAGTAATGGATTCACATTCAACAAATGCATGCATAATATTCAATAATTAAATTATGCTCAGATTGTAAATTCGGTTCATCAACTAACAAAAGGAAAACGAGCAATGCAAATAAATCACATTGTACTCTATTTATTTTTTAATATTTCGCAGAACAACAAAATTGGAAGTATTGCATCGAAAAGAGCTAAAATAAACATGGAAAAAAGATTGGGAAAAGATGCGAATATGAACAGAGAAATTGCATCGGAAATACTCATAAATAAACAAGTTTCTGGACTCGATGAGTTCATCTGACATTCATCTAGTCAGTACATAGTTATGCGGCTATCACTCAATTGTCAATGCCACGCCTACACGCCTACACGCCCACACGGCCACATTCCTCTGCCGTGTGCCCCAATTATGTACGCTGCTACGCCTTGGGCTAGACAAGTTGGCCGATATGTAATTGATTGATATTTTCCGTGCACTCGAGCACAAAAGTGTATACAATGCTGGAGGCGATGGCAGTGCCATTGAAGGGACATCAAATATATATATATATATATGTGTTTATACAGAGATATACTCCCTATGTGGGGCAAATATTATTGGGCAGCCAATCGAAAACAAGATGAAAATATTGAAATGAGCTGTGTTGGGATTAGCTGGACCAGTTGCGCTGTCAATATTCAAATTGAAAACATTCCATGTGACAGCACTGACACATATACACATTTATATATATATATATATTCGATCTGCTACGACATGTTGAGCACGCAATCGCCGTAAGCATGATTGGAATTTTAATAAGTTTCTGGCACAAGATTTATTTTATTGCCAATCTTTTTGTTAACAGAAAAAAGGGGCAAGTTTTTGGCATAACAAACTACAAGTCCAAGCTTATGGCACACATCATATTATGAGTTATGTTCAGTACAGTTCAACATCCCCCAAAAGCTGGCTGCATAAAATGTAAAAATCTGTATAAATATGTAAATATAAAGATAATGTAAGGCTATATCCCTTTCGTTCAGTTTATCTTATCTATGTTGGGAAAACCATGTACATTGTGTAGCCGCTCGTTGGGCAGTTTAAAAGGCTAGTTGCGAATTACCCTTTGACAGATAAAAATGTTGTACAGAATTTAAATTATTGCCACATTATATTTTTCTTTATAAAATTGTAGTATTTTATTTTAAACATGTTTTTGTACACTCTGGAAATGCATTCAATGTGTGAATAAACGACAAAACCATCAATATCAGTCTACGCTTCACCTGTCAAAGCGAATCAATGTTAATGTTTAATCAATATTAAATGGCGAAATTTACAAATATTATTATAAAACTCTCGCATCAGTTGTCTGTCCGAGATGCTTGCGAATAAAAATGAAGAGAAATCCGTGTTTGATTTGACTTAACAGCAATCGAAACCCTCATTTCAATCAGCAGCCGAAGAGGTGGCTGAGGTGTGCATAAAAATCACATTTCCATAAATACATAAAGAATTACGAGTATGCGTCGCCAGACGCCCGAGTCTGATCTCTGAGAAGACTCATGCCGCAGCATATCGAATGCCTGATGAATATATTATGCAATATGTCACAATGACCGGCATTGGCGCTGTTGGTGATTTTTATGGCGACAAACTGCTGTATGCCATATTTTGCCGGAATTACTCGTGTATTCGGATTTGCTCCAAGGATTACGAGCAACAAAATGGATATTTGTGGATTTAAAATTGAAAACATGAGTAGAATAGACTATTTTAGTGTAGTATTTATATAAACTCTTCAGGTATAAGGATTACATGTGTATATTTATTAAGCCATTTAAATCAAGTGAAAGCGCAGATTTCTTTTTGCTTTGTTGTAATTAGCCTAAAATTTATGGCATTTATGGCAACAACTAAAGTTGCACACTTTAATATATCAAAACAAAATGTGAATTTATTTATATGTATATAGAGAGTAGGCTTGTAGCTGATAGGCATGGGCATTCATAGCGAAGCAGCGTATTTTGTGCAAGAGACTTCTGGGCAAGTGCACAGCCAAAGTTGATGGCAAACATTGAAACGGAAATCTGTCCACCCCCGAAAGCTGCGCCCTTATTGATGACGCACACACAGACCGAAATCTGTGGCGTGGTGGGTGGGCCCAAGTGTACCCAAAGGGATAATATTCCTAGCCTAACGGATGTGATTTACTCCGTGTGCGTTTTTATGAGCTACGCGTCGTATGAGTAATGTGCTGCGATTGACCGCAACTTGTTACTTGTTGCCGCGTCAGCGAGTCCTTAACTGCAAACAATTTTTCACAGTTGGATTTTTTGATCTTTTCAGCATCAGCACCAGCAGCACCGTCACAAATTATGTCACACAAATATGTCGAGCTGCAAGCTTAAATCCCAGCTGCAACTTATCATCCTCGTTGCGAATGACATTTGACTGCACACGCACCTGACGAATTTTGGGGACGTGCACGCGACTTTGTTGCTGCATTCCTGAGCGGAGCAACGAGCATCGACAGCTCGCCAACTGTTTGGGGCGTGCCTGTGCATTAAGAACAACCAGCAGTCAACACACACACTCACACACACACACACACACATGAGCGTGCTACGGGCAACGGCAGCCCAAACGTGACACATGGCGATGTACTTTTATGCCAGTAAGATATCAGCCATCGTCTGTGGCACGCGCTGCAAGCAGACCGTGCTGCAAAAGTCGCGCGGTCAACGGGATCGTGATAAATGTCGCCACCGGAGCAGAAGACGAGCTGTGTGTCATGACAATAGCACGGAGAACAGCTCGGCATCGAGCGCTGATGATGACGATGATGATAATGACGATGTTGACGACGATAATAATGCCGCCTGCTGTGGCACACCCCAACCGGATGTGGGCATTTTTCTGCTCAATTCGACACCGGAAGCGGGCCAGCTTTACAACTATGGTTTGAACCTGGGATGGACTAACGAGGGACGCTTGCGATTGCGGCGTCGTCACAGTGCAGAACAATTGAGTGCACACGATTTGGAATTAGGATTCCAGCAGGACTTAAAGGTATTGATTATCCATAGTATCCATAGATTGATTGCTCCAATTGCCCCAATTTCATATGCAATTATTTATTATTTGCATTGGCAGCCATTTACTGCCAGGGATGACATTGTCCAATACGATGTGCCCACAAATTCGCACAAGCGCAGCCAATGTGATATCAACTTTGAGGTATGCAACCAGAATTGTTTTCAAATTTCATTCATTATTGGAAAATTGTTGTGTTTGCATTGTTTGTGCTTGTTTATTGCAGAGCTCGGTTTTGGGTTCCGGTGGCATTATGTACATAAATGGTAAAATAGTTTCTGGCCCACTGGACGCATTCCCCGATGTGCTCAATCCCGTAAATGTCATTGATTTAGATAAGGTAAGTAAATATTCAAAAAAATATATTAAATTGCAACAAAAATATAAAACAGACCACAAAGAAAAAGAGACAAGCAAACAGGTCGCCAATGTGAAAACGTGAATATGGCAAATAGTAAACATCATGGAAAAGCTGATGTAGTAAAAAGGACGATAACTGGAAAATTAAGCTAATTGAATTGGCTTCTAGCCATGTTTGTATATTTGTGCACTTGGTGTGCCACTAAGCTATGCGAAGTCAACCTTTGCTGGAGTTGCACCAATCCCTGACTTGTGCTTTGTCCTTTGCAGGAGTTTCTGTTCTCATTCTTATTGTCATCACGTTTGTTTCTGCGACCACATGAACTGCTCGGCAAACTGCTGGCATCGGTGTCCCATGGCAAATGCTTGGAGACATTTGTTGCCCTGCTTGCCGAGTGGACGCAACAATTCCCATATGATTATCGTGATGAGCGCATGATGAATCATGTAAAACATATCGTTGCCAGGTGAGTGCCTACATAATTGATTAGTTATGCTTCCCAGCTAAACAAGCCGATTTGCCCATCGTAGATGTTCCGACTCACATTTGGAAGCCGTTGTCTCCCAAATACTAAGTGCCTTACTTAAACGCTTGACTGATTTAGAGAAACACGAGGCCGATCTGCGTGCCTGCCAGACAAACAGCGAAAAGGTAAACTCTGCCAATCCATCCATGCTCGCCTCCAACATGCTGACCACTTTTTTGTCTGGCCAATCGACAGCTCGTTGCGCCAATCAACTGCCCAACAGCCACCCAATATGCACAAATCTTATGCAGGTTGGAGAAGAAGCTGGCCAAGCACATCGGTCCGGAGGAGTTTCTGCAGTGCAGCAGCATGGTGCTGTTGGACAAGCAGGTGGGTTGATCTAAAGTAGAAAAAGAATTGTGCAACAAGAATTGCCGAGAAATTAGAATTCCTCCCTTTAAGGCATTGGTTGTGTTAATCAACAAGTTATTGGATGAAATAGATTTTTCCTTAATTATCAATTGGATATTCAAATTCAAATCACTTAAATCATATTTCCTATTTTTATTATGAGTAAATAAGTTCAACTCACCCGTTATGGAAATATATTTATGGCAAGCCGCTGCATTAGCACTGCTGACTCTTTTATGCCCATCTTCTCACACTCGCAGAAGAAATGGGACCAACCAATCTCATCGGCGGGACCACCGGGTGCCCAGGATCCAAAGAAGACCTGTAATCTGGAGACGTATCTGGATTGGTCGGCACGTCTGCGCCTGTTTGTCTGCAATGAGATAGTACAGGTAAGCACTTAGAGCTCTTTGGCGCCAGGTCGGTGTGGATTGAATTAAAATCCAATGCCTGTCAAATATGCAGAGCTTGATGTCCGTTGATGGACCAACAACTGAGCGACTTGCATGCCACATTTGCATAGCCAAACAGGACAAGCTGGCATATAATTTATGCTGCTCGCAACTCGGCCATCGGCAGTTTTGGCCGTTTTGGCAGCTTGGCAGCTTGGCTGTTTGGCTGCATAAGTGACTCGTTAAAGTTTTAGTGAAGTGACGTGGTTCGCATACTGTATTGTGTCAAGAAACAACAACAACAAATACTCACACTCATCTTGGTTTCCAGTGCACCGGAATCGAGGAGCGCAGTCGGACTGTGGAGCTTTGGAGCGGCGTTGCCCAATATTGCCTACTTGTGGGCAACTATAATAGTGCAACGGCCATTTTGGAGTCCCTGGAGTCACCAGCCATAGCCCGGCTGAAAATTACGGTGGGTGCTTAAGTGAAGTGACGGCGTAAACATATGATTATCTCAATGAATGTGGTATTATGCATGCCTCAATGTTAATAATTGTTGCTTAAATTCTTAAGCAGTTAGTTGACTGCAACGTTTACTGCAAGCAAGTTAGGCAATTTAATTTGACTTTAATGCTATTTATAAGGCTGGTTGGTTATGGGCAGACCACCTCGGTAACTGCCAAACACAAGTGACAAGCAAAATTAAAGAAAATGGAAAACCCAAAACGTTGAAACCACAGTTTCACAGTTTGCCCCGGCTGTGTTTGCACATTTTCCATCAAATTTATATATTTGCTACTTTTACCTATTTACTTGGCATGTCGCCCGCAAAATGCTTGAATGGGGCACATTGAGCGTTCGGCTTTAGTTGTGCATCCATTTCGTGGCAACTCAAGCTGGTTTTCATAATCAGCTCTGCAATTAGTTAATGGATGCCTTTCTGCTATGCAGTCTCGCACTAAAGGCTAACACTTTTCTATTGACGTTGAAGCAAACTTTTAGCTGCTTTAAATGCCTTTGCCTCATATTTGATTTACTGTGAAGTGCTGGTTGAGAATTCAATTTTATGTGATTCTTTTTTTTTAAGGGACTAGTAAATTCATAGAGCTTTGCATGGAGCATTTTTGCATTGTCTGGCATTTTTTTTTTTTGGTAGTTGCATGTGCCACAGAGCATTTTATGACTAGCACTGCGACGATAACCATAAATATGCCAAGAACAATTAAAAATGCCAAGTGAGTAAAAATTAAAAAAAGAATTGCATTCCTTGCCGAAATAAACAATAAACAGTTTCAGCGAAACAATTTAAATATTGTAAAGCAAATAAATTAAAAGATATGGTCGCATTTTGAACTTTACATTCGTTGTAATTATTTCGGCATTAGGGGTATATCCAAATTAAAATCTTATCTAAGGCAAAGCCAAATGTCGCACCATAAAATTCGATAAGCGCAAATTACAGACATAAAACTGGGGCACAAACAAAACCATAAACTTTAACAGCAGCGCCCGAAAACAAGGCACAAATAACACAAATAAAAAGAATTAAAGATATTTTCCATTTGGACGGAATACAACTTGCACACACACACACACAGACTTAGAGACACACACACTGTTTATTTATGTGCGTATTTCTATTTTATTACAGTGGAGCAAATTACAAGTGACATGTCAACAATTGGATTGCATGCAGCGGCATGCCGAAGGACATGGACATTTATGGCAGAAGCAGGCAATTGTTCTAAATGAGCAGCTCCAGCAGCAGCAGCAAAGTCTTAAGACTGATAGTCAGGCCAAAGCCGCTTTATCGATAACGCAAAACTCATCATCAGCATCATCTACAGCAGCAGCAGAAGTAGCAGCAGCAGCAGCAGCAGCAGCCACAACAACAACAGCAAGAGCAACGTTAACCTCATCATCATCCCTGAGCGACTTGAATGCGAAGTCCTCGACAAATGCCAAAGGGCGGCCGGTTGTCATAACAGGCACTTCCGGATTGAATGCACTGGACCAGTCATCGCTGGAGGTGCCAGTGGCAAACAGCAGTGGCAATGTAGAATCGGCTACACCTGCAAACACAGCAGCAGCAGCAGCAGCAGCAGCAGCAGCAGCAGCAGCAGCAGCCACAACATCAACAACAACAACAGCAGCAACAACAACAACAGCAGCAGCAGCAACAACTGTTTGTGGCAAACCCAATGATTGGGTTGTTATTCCAGTGTTTGCGGACATTGTTAAATTGGCACTTGCCGAACGAGAAAACTGTTTGCAGTGGTGAGTTTTTTGTGAATGCATTACACTTTACCTGTCCAATTTCATGAAATTACATGAAAGTTCCACAGCCGACGAGTCGTATGAATAACATTGCGCATACGCAATTGTTTTTTTTATTTTTCACTTTTATATCTGGTGTGGTTTCAATTTAAGGATCAACAGTGTGGAAGAATAACTGATAGCGTTGCAAATCACTTCACACTAATTAATTAACAATTTCTGAGTAAATTTGTTTGAATTTTGGTTGTGTTTTATCTAAATGCACCATCAAGAATTAGGCAAATTGGTCTGCTCTGACTTCTGCCACTTGCCCATAATGATTTTATTGCTTAGTGTTTATGTTGCCAACTGCCAGTAAGACCAATAAACCCCAAAATCTATAGAATAATTGATAAAATATTCAAGCAGCGCATAAGTAATTTGTTGAACGATTTTCAATGACCTATTCTGATATGCTGCCTAAATTTCAAACGCTTTTCCGATCACACATCAAAGCCCACAAAAACCAGGCAGCCAGTGAAACCAATGATTTGAATAGCGCCTCGTGCAAAACTGAACAATGTAGTAAATTGAAGCTGTGCTTATTTAAGCGGGAACATGCTACTAACGGTTTCCACATTCAAATTAGCACAGTGTCCGCAATTGCAACCAATTTATATTTCTCTCTCTTTCCCTGACACTTACCGCTTGCAGTTTACCAAATGGCCACATCAATGTGATTGCCTTCGATCGAATGGCGGCCATTGTCGGCGCTTTTACCAAGCACATGCAGGCAATGAAATCAACGCAGGCGCCATCTAGTGGCGAGTACGAGCACTTCTGCAGCCATATGCAGCGAACAACAAAACTTGGCGAAGCCGGTAAGTAATTTTGTAAGTCAAACTTTGCTCGAGAGCACTCACTATGGGAACTTTGACTTCAGCATTTTATTTCTACTACTTGCCACATGCGTTATCGCATTTTCCGCGTTTTTTACGAAGTCAAGTCGGCATTTTAGTGTTTGTTAGTTTGTTTGGTGGAAACTTTAAGTGCACCACGGCCAACTGGCAATGACTTCAAGTGGCACGGACAAGTGCCAGTATAAATGAGCATGTGTATGCGTGTGTGTGTGTGTGTGTTTATTCGTGCTACTTACATTTTTAAAATGAAAAATTAAATGCAGTGCAGTTGTCGCAATTCTACAAGTGAGGCAATTAAAATGAAAACAAGAAACCTTAGCTTGAAAAAACTTGTCACGATGACACTTACCGAGTAGAGTTGGCTGCGTGTCGTGAATCGAACACGCACAACGCAACACATTTAACAATATGACAGATAGTTGATGAATATAAAATACATATATATATATATATATATACATATATATAACTATATATATCGCATTGGATTCTAGTATTGTTCTCATTCTGCTTCAGCTTTTCTCTTGCCCATTACTAATTGCGATTATAGTTCATTTTTGACAATTAGCATTCTGTGCACAGAAATAAACAATTTGATTAATGCAAGACTTTTGTGAAACACACGCTTTCAACCTCTTTAAGTACGCTTTGAGTTGTGGCACTGGCAATAATTTTCAATCCCTTTTGCATTTTGCACCACTGCAAAACAATTTGTTGCTAATTAATTTGAATGAATAACCGCAATAAAACGCCAGAAGAAACACTTTATGACCACAAAAGGGTTTCATTAATTTTATACACAATTTGAATGGGCATTTTCCGCTCTTAGCTGCTTGTTCTTTTTGAACAACAATTCATTTCCGCCCCAGTGCCCCAGTGCCTCAAGCTGAAAAGTTGATATTCGTCGTTAAAGGGGATTTTTTGGTGTATGGCAAAATCTATGAATAATGCTGCAATACTAACAAACTTATTTTTGGTGCGTAATGATAATCTTAAGAGAAGTGGCTCATTTTTGTTTTTGTTTTGAGAAGCATGCACAACTAAATGCGCAGTGACGTTTTGGAAATACTTGCGAAATCAAAAGTAAATACAGTGTAGAATAGCAAGTCTTTCAACAGGCACTGAAGGACACGGCCATAATGCGATTTCGTCATAACAAGGACGGTGACAACAACACCTACATGGAATAACACCACGTGTCGTGATGGCAGAGCACAACAAAGTTTTTAAGTCCTTCTTTGAGCTGTCGGAACGACCTGCACGTTGAGATATTTTTCACGGAATGTGCACACAGAAACAGCAGTGCAGCAGTAGCAAAAGCAAAAGCAAAGGCAGAGGCAGAGGACGAGGCAGAGGACGAGGCAAAGCTATAAAGCACCAGTGACAGCAGCATCAAAAGTGATGGAAAAAAACAGCCATAGTGCTGAAATGAAAGGTCCACATAGACCGAACTCATTATAAACCCAGGAAGCGTAAGATACTTTGAAGGCTTTGCCCCAGGCGACAAACAACAAAGTCGTGTACAAAAAAAAAGAAAGTTTTTGGTGCATAAGCGCATCCTGACAACGACATGGGCAAAATAATGAAAACTTATGGTTCGGTTCAGATTTTTGTCGTTTTTATTCCAATATCAAGCCTCAGTTGCATTCGAGACTTACGAAAAGTTTATTAAATGCTGGATGTGTGCCCCGATGCGAGGTAAATGCAATTTATAAACTTATGGATAAGAATTTTGAACGTTTCACTCTGCTTGGTAAATGCATGAGAACTGTGAGAAGATGAAAGGACACGACAAAAGTTTATCCTGCCGAACAATAAGTCTTGAATGAATGCGTAAATGAGCCGTGGGTTTTTAAGAACTTTTTACAAGTGAGCTGCTGTAGCACATAAATGTTGTTTTGAAAACGATAACACGTGGAATTTATTGCATTTTATAATGGCTTCCAAAGTGGTACCAGCTTAGCTAACGAAGTGCATATTTTTCGACATATTTTTTTTTTTGACGCGAGGAAACTATTCTCAAGTTGTCTGGCGCAAAACCACTTATTTTCCGGTAGTGTGCATTTTTTCTTTGTTTTTAGTCCAGCGATCACAAGAACTTCTAAATCAGCTTACATCGTACCGCAAAACTCCAAAGTATTTCTCAGCTAAGAAGTTTTACTAAACTTGACGCCGACGTCAGCAACGAGAAATGCAAAAGAAGTCACCGAAAGTTTCCTGTCACTTTGAATGCAGCTTTTGCCATCGCTGCTTGTCCACTATAAATAAATAAATAAATAAACATTTTTCTAGTCAAGTCATTTTCGTTGTTACCTAAGAAATTTGCACAGCTCTGGAATTTGAAAAAGTTGTTTTATCTGGATAGATTTACCTTAGCCCAATTGAGAAACGGAAAGTGGCTCAAAGTACTCAACAGCATACTTCGAAGCCAGCTGAGCATAATTCTGTGGGAATAGTGCTTGAACCATTTTTTGATTAATAAAATGAAGTGCAACTGTATTCTAATAAAAACATAAAGCTTGAAGTAAATTTGAATTTAATAATCTTCACAACGAGAGAGATTTTTAATGGATGAAAGCTTTTTCTTGGCTATTAATAAAGAAGAAAAATTCACGGTATAAATATTATTGAAAAATCTTCACATGATGATTCCGAGTCACACATTCTCCCAAAGAGATTTTCACATGTTTTATGCTCTTAACATTTATGTGGCTTCTTTTGGCTTTCCACCTTTTTTTTGCAATAGCCGCTATTTTTAGCGGATTTCCATTCTTGACAAATTCATCTGGCATTATAAGCATGAAATCATGAGTATTTGAGCAGACATTTATAAGTAGCTTTACCAGTATTATTTTTTATGGATTTTTTAAATCCTCACCCTGTGTTTTTGGTAAGCCAACCATTTTCACAACAAGTACTCATTGAAGCGGCAACTGACTGCTAAGCCAGAAAATATACTGCCACAACTGAAATAAATGTAATTCCAACATATTTAACTTAAGCTCTTCAGCAATGACAGGTACAGTTCAAGGTCCAAATGGGAGAATAACAGTGAGATATCAACCAATTAGCCTTCTTAAGCTAAAAAGATCTTCTCTATATTCTCGAAAGTGAGCAGATGGATTTACCATGCATTAACGCTAATGAATATGGCATATATAAATAGAAAAATATATAATAAAAAGAGCAGTACATCATTTGGGATTTATATAATGGGCTATGGTAATAATAATAACAGATCACTGTTTGCATTTGATGGAATAAAATGAGTTTGAAGTACAACTCAACTGCTGCAACATGCATTACTCATACTATTTTTTTGCTGAGTCATCTTGAGATGTAGGAAACCATCGGCTGCTGCTTGAAAGCAATGTTGAGTCCTCCTCGGGTGGAGGGGGCTGCCAGTCTGTGTTGTGGCAACTGTCAGACTGAGGCGTGCTAACGTCGGACGTGTCGGCACACATCCTGCAAAAGCACACACTCATCCACAATGTTTAATGTCAACGCTATTTGGCTATATATAGAAATGGCTAAAGACAAGCTACAATTTTAGCACGCAGTCTGCGAAAACAAGATGAGTTGAGCAAAAACTGAGGGCGCAACAAAATGAATAAGCAAAGCAATGGTCTGAAAAATGAATAATACATATGAGTTTGTTTAACCGTTGTGAAGAATTCACAACAATCTACATTTGTGAAATGCACAACTAGAATTTACATACTTCGTCTGTGCGTATGTGTGCCAGAAGGTTATTACAAAATTTCAAAACTTAATGCCAATTTGCATGGCACTTTTATGCATGCCACAGAGACAAATGTCACGGCAAAGGCAGAGGCCAGTTAACACTTACGTTGGCAAAGCCTAAGTCAAATCTTCATTAAAATCATCCAATCAATTGTACTTCTGTGATCCAAATAAGGAAGCCATTATTCATGTCCAACTCCTGCAGAACTCGAATGCCACAAACAACAAACAAGCCACTGAATTTCATGCCGATAAAATTGAATTTGTACATTGCTTATACATATGTATGTATGTATGTATGAATATTCTGTAATTTCCATTGTGCTCATTAGCAACATGCCCCACTAGCTGGGAATAGAAGTCAAGCAACTTCATTTATACATTTCTAATTTTAATCTTAATTAATTTGAAATTCACTTCGACTTGCGTCTGGCTCCGGAAAATTATGCAATGTGGTGCTCAGCAAGGTGCTTGTGGAATCATTTGCAAAGCGTTTAGTAAAGCGTTAATAACTGATTATTATATAGAATATAATTAAACTAATATGATACTGCATTCAAATTAGAAATTGCGATTCAAGGACGAAATTCATGCTAAAATTCTAAGCCAAGAAATAGCACTGTGAATGGTTCCAACTATTCCATAACTTCGTCAAAACTCAACCGATTTTCAAAAACCGAGTCAATTTATTCATGATTTAAAGTCTATATTAGTACGGCAATTAAATTAAAAAACGAGATTTTATGTCGAAATTCATGTACAAAGTCTTTTCAGAAATACAGTGGTGGAAATGCCATAAGTTCGTCAAAGCTTAACCGATTTTCCGAAAGTTGTAAGTCCTTCTCTCTCTCGTTCTCTAAATCACTTTGCGGCATCAATCATTTCATTTCAAATAGAACAGTGCAAAGAAGAGCAGTTTGCAATCAAAGTCTCACAAATCTCACTAAAAACGAAGCATTTTTTTGAAACTATTTTCCATGAATAATAATCAACCATTTATTTGAATCTACATGGCAATCAAGTTGCGGTTAGTATGTGCAGAGTACATGCCAAAAATAGCAAGAGAGTTTTAAGCCAGATACGCTTTATTGTGTTTACGATCTGCACAACCGCTTGTTAGGCTCAGCACTTGAAATATTCGTCAAGAGCTATCAGGATGTGGTTGGTGTATACAATACTGAAAATCAAGGCAGCAACGAAGCCAACGCTCCACAAATTTTCATCTCCTGAAGGTGCAGTACAAATATTTACGTTCACGACTCTATTAAAACTGAACAAGGAAAAAATAGATGCCATAACCAAGACTTTAATCCTTTCACAAACAATGGCAACCCTTCCCCTTCTTTTTTTTCTTTTCTTTTTTGTATGCGATTTGAAAATGTTCGTTGCATGTGTGTGAATCTCTCCAGTTTTTCTGGTCGAGCATGCGGGCACAAATCCTATAAACACACTGGGCGGGGGCCGGGGGCAAGAAGGGACAACCCGTGGCATTCTGTGGCAAGTCAAGAACACATCTGTTGACCAAAGCTCACCAACAAGGCGGCGCTTTGCATCATTCTGGAATTTTAATGGTCTCATGGTGTGAATCGGACATGTCTGCCACATTTTGCCACAGAACACTCAACACACTCAACACACACAAGGCACACAAATTTTATTTTATTGTGTTTTTTTTTTTTTTTTTGGTTTTTTTTGGCCAGTAGCCAGTTTGTTGTAACTATATTAAACCATGTTTTTTTTGGTTCTTTAGTTTTTCTATTAAAATGTTACAATCCTGGCACCACGAAACACTTCAACGCTTCTCGCCTGTCGTCTGCTCCACACTTGACCGCAGGTCAGCAAGGCGTTCACAATAAGCTCGGGTCATCTCGTGTTAACCGTTTCCTCGACTATTTATACAAGCACAAGATTATTTGAGCAGCTGGACAGGGTACAGCTAAATGGGACACTTCTTTTGTGCTTTGGTCGATTTTTACATACATACTCGTATATAAAGTAAACCCTTTTGTAAATATGTATTTCTATCTTTATATATATATCAAATTAAATGGTTAGTTTTCTATTTCTATTTTTTTTTTTTTGTAGAACTCATGATGGCTTCATTTGACTGCGAGGGTCCAAACAATGCCGAAAAACTGATGTATGACTTAAATTAATTTTCGAAACAAGTGTAAGCGCAATAACATCGCATGGAGGCCATGGAGGCGTACCTCATAGGGCACAGCTGCTGACTGCTTCGACAAGGTAATCCCAGCGCGATCCTTATTGATTAGACGTCTCAAGTCGACTCACTTCCTCCACGTGGAGGCCTCCGGTAACGTTTAGCAAGCATCCGTCTCTAAAACGGCCAAAGTGAGCGGCGACCATCTCCTCAGATGTTGATGTTGCAGTCCTGGGCTAAAAGGCATTCATCCACTTTAATGTTTAGCACATTTGAGATTTTTAAAGCTGAAATAAAATTTGGAGCACATAATTGACATAAATAATATGTGAAATGTGTTTGATTCCTGTTATTATATTATTGGTAAGCATTATGTAATTTTACTCTCTATCTCAACACCAAAGTTCCAATTTAAAACTTGTATAAATAAATATATATATATATATATATATCTTTTTATATATGTAAATATTCATATTTAACATGCCATCAAGCCAAAAAAGCAAACTAGTCCTAAAGGAGTTGTGCAATCTAGCAGCAAAGAGGAAGGCAGCTGAAATAATGGAATTTACATTTGCCTACATCCCTTACTGGGATGCGTCAGGAAGCCAGTAAATTTCTTGTCTGTGAGAATTTTTGGCTTAAGCTGAAAGCCAAGCGTACGAGTATATCGCAATGGAGTACCAAGTGTCGAAGTTGCTTCCAGGCTCAAAGGGGCCAAAGAGACAGCAGCACAAGATTCCACCATTATTCAAAGGGCGGGCTTATGTCTGTGTGTCTGACTTCTTTGATAGTGTGGGGTGTGGGTGCCCCTAATGTCTTTTGCCAGGCTTTGAGTTATGTTACAGTCAGCAGATATTTGTGCAGCCTAATGCATACCATGTACAAGGTTTGGTTTGGGAGCTGCATGCCACGTCGCTGAATTTGTAAAGATGAATTGCAGTGGCAGTTGAAACCGTTTACAGAATTAATGCTAAAATCCAAACGATGACTCTGCATGTCTTATAATTAAAAATTTGTGAAATTAATCATATTTGGTAATATTTCAAGAGCAAAAATGTATCTAGCCTTACTGCAAGGCTATTTGTACAAATCCAAACATATTTGCAATGCTTATTTAGTTTCCTTGCGGACGATAAACTTGGAAGTTCACTTACTGAAAAGTTTGTCCCACCGATAAGGCATTTCAAAGAAGAAGAAGCTGCAAAAACTTTAGCTTGGACTTCTTGCGGAAATAGTGCAGATATCTTTGTTGTTTTTCCCAGATACTTGAACATCCTAATATGTACATATGGATGTATTTAAATCAAATGCAGTTGGTTTTGCTCTCGTCTTTTTTTGCATAACAAATATGCAAATATCCTTAGGCATATTGTATTTGTATATTTCTGTGTGTACAAATTACTTGGGGCGAAAGCTTGTTAATTGATACACTATTTAAATGGCGATACAGATACAGATGAATGCTTAGCATTTTGTCGAATTAAATGCAAGTTGAATGTTTCGTTTTCCGCTAACAAATTGCTCTAAATTCGTTGCGCAACTATTTTCACAGCCGAACAGCTAAATCAATCAATTTTCTGCTAGGAGCAAACAATACTTTACCCAGAAATTTCAATCGTTTATTTATTTTGTGGTCTTGCAAGTTTTGCAGCCAACTGGTGAATTTATGTGCAACACTTGTTACACATACGACATGTTGGACGCGAGCAGAGTTTAAGATAAATCGAGTTCATTTCCAGCTCCACCTCTGCTGCTGCACTGCAATCAAGACCTTGGACATAATTTATTGGACGACTTGTAGTGATATCTGCGTATTCTAAGAGGTAGGTTGTGTACTTAAAAGTACTTAAAGGAGAGAACGAAAACAATAACAAAAATGTGGAAAACTTTAACGCTTGGGAGCTTGCTATGAAAATCACAATGCTCCAAGGATATTCAACACTCCAGCAAGACTTCAGTTTCAGCATCAATAAACCTGTGCAATGCACATTTATGCTGATGTCAGATTTTGTTCTGTAATTATAAGGATATCATGATGAATTTTTGCCAGATGGGGTTTTGTGCCGTAAAGTAAACAAAGATGTTCTCAGGCAGAGTTTTTCATCAATGCGAAGGTCTTGCAGTGAAGTAAACAAACTGATTGCCAAAGGAGGATATCCTAATGAACGTGACAATAAGAACAAAACTGTGCCTGCAAAATCATGGGATATTCTGTTGCAATTAACAAATATGTAGGCGAGTGAAAAATGTAGTACTCGACTAGTCAATGTGACTTTAGGCCTTGTCCACGAATAAAATGTGCACTTTGCTGTCAAAATATGTATTATATTTTCCCCCAACGCCGCTGTAAGCTTGTCTAATAGACTATAATTTCAGCACATTTCCCAACGCTCTAATTCAGATAAACATTTTTTTTATTATATACTCAAATAAAAGGGGCAAAAGCAAAGGCTATAAAAACGTTTATGCCACTTTTATGAACACACAAGCTGTGGAATATCACACAGTTATCGCGAACCCGCCGTGGACAGTGTTTAGTTTCATTGCACAACACTTTTATTGTGCCCTCGCTCAAGGCTCTGGTTGGGCGAATTATGTTAATATAAGAAAATGTCTGCAGGGCAGGCCTAACTGTGTGTGTTTTCCCCAAACAAATACACACACTCCGTCAACCAAATTGCACAGTGGCAATTGCAGTCGGTGGAAATGTTAAGTGGATATTTGCCGAAAAAAAAACTAAAGGAACAGGAATGTGCCCCGTCGCTAATGCGGCAAACTCTACAAGCAGAAATGTGGAACCAGCCTATCTTTCAGGGTGTACCTAGCCAGTTAACAGAGACATTTGGGGGTAGCCGATGTCTTCATTATAATGTCTCAATTGCAACAAAAAGCTTTCAGTTAATTTTGTAATAATTTCAACTGTTGCAGCTGTCCACGCAACATTTTTTTTTTTTTTGCCACAAAGTTCTTGGTATTTTCCATCAATCAATTTACTCAGCGGCGGTGTAAAAGTTACTTACAAAACTTTTATAATTAGCGTTAAGAGACAGCTGAATGAAACAATTGTTTATGATGAAACTCCAGCTACTATGTAAAGAAAATCTGCTTTTTCTGAGTACAATCATAAACATTTGTCGGTTTTCGAAGAATAAATTAATGATATAAATCCGGTTGGTTATTCTGTTCATGGTTTTAGAAACGCGCACAAATTTTGAAATCAATTTAGAAACAGAAGAACGGTTTAAGAGAATATACATTGACCAACTTTAAACATTCAAATAAATAATAAAGATGTTTTTAAAATGCCCTCAAAAGTATATTCATAACAACTGACCAAATTTTCAATAGCAGTAAAATAATAATACGTTTAAGATTGGATACATTATTTTCGACTTGAATTCAGTGTAGCCACAAGTCCAGCTCTCTTGACTGAAAAACATTAGGCTTCAGCTGTAGAAGAAATGATTGATAACTTTTCAATTTTTGTTTTTAGTAGTCGCATTTATTTCTTAAGAGCTTTTGCTTTTGATTGCAATTAACAACAGTTGCAAAACAACTGCACAACTTATCAATAATGGTCATCAAAAGAAATCAAGCGGAAAAATTGCAAACAAGAAAAATCGTTGAAAACAATTAAACTAATTGATAGCAATTTATACGTAACAAAGAAGAAAAGTGGACAAAAAAGTTTTGCAAGAGAAAATTGGCAATATGAAAGTTTTTCAGTGCAGTGAAAGAAAACCGCCAAGAGAGTAAAATAAAAAAGAGAAAAATAATAACGAAACGTTGTCGTCGATCCATTTACTAAAGCCACTAATGAAACCACATGGAAAGGGTTGCCAACAGCAGCAAACTTTGAACCAACTAATTGGACTTGGCGTCTAAAATACGAGCTAGGCCACAGTCTAAATTGTCATAGATGAAGTCATTGCGTTAAAGCGTTACTTTATCTTTAAAAATCATAATCAATTTAAGAATCACGACAATTACTCACATTGGATTATACTGCACGCATTCCTAACACAATTTTGATCACGAGTTGGAAGCTCAGAGGCTTTCAACAAATACAAAATTCGAGGCATACTCAAAGATGATGTGCACCTGCAAACTTTTGATGCATTTCTCATTTTGTTAGCTTGGCATTTTATTATCCACATACTTTTATTGCCAGCATCATCTTCAGTTATTCGGCTTAGTATTTAGTCTGGTAAATAAATGTAATAGAGGGAGTTGCAAGCAAGTCTAAATTTCCAACACGTTTGGCATAAAACTTTTCAAATTTTCAGTTCAAAACGTGACTTTTTGCCTAACCGGTTCAAATCGTGTCGTGTGAACTAATTAGCATAGAATAACTTAATTATGCCTCGCTGACTATTTAGCAGCTAACTTTTGATCACTTTTAGCAAGCGCATAATAAAAGCTAAATAAAGTTCGCCTATAAGCAGTTACTAAAAACCTTTAGTGTAGCATGAATATATAATTAATATACCTAAACTTCCAAAAAATGTCTATTTCACAGTTAAAATAAATATAAAACGAACATAATAAAAAAGTCAACACCTCTCCCCGACGGGGAATTGAACCCCGGTCTCCCGCGTGACAGGCGGGGATACTAACCACTATACTATCGAGGATGTTGAATTCCGTTGGCCAAATGCTCAATATTAGCGAGAGTTCCATTATTTGTTGTACGTGCTTTAACATACAGATCTTTACTGTTTGTCTAATTATTCTCGTACCTGCTCTTTGTCTAATATTAACATATTTCCACTACTTTGCTACTCAGTGAACCAGAAATGTAAGAAAACTTGCATTAAACGTGTCAGTGTGCTTCCAAGTCATTTGTTGTATGAATAAAGCAAAGAGATTGGCTTTGCTTGGATTTTGTATTATTTGACATGCGCAGTTGTAAAAAAATTACCTTATTTTAATGTGTGAGACTTTGGGCAATGGCGCTCTGGTAAAGGTGATGACTCGTGCTCTGGTGGCACTCGGTTCAATACCCGTTTAAGGGGCTGGTGGTAAGTTTTTTTTGTTTATTTTTTTAATTTGGTTTTTTGGCTTTGCTGTTTTCGAATACTTTAAATACTCTACGCTCGGGCCTACCAAAATGTAATTTGAAATTGTGTCATATCGTTCAAATTCGGTGATATAGGTTTCATAACAAAAAGTCCTGTTAAAATTATAAATGTGGTTTATGGCTGCAAATAGATGACATTCCAAAAATTTCATTCCATAATGATATTATTTTATTCATATAAATTCATATATATAAATTGATGAATATAAATTTGTGTCTAGAGCAGAAAGAATAGCTCCATCAGTAATTAACTCAAGAGTTTTGCTTAATTATTTATTAACTAATTGTTAATGCTTATGTGAAGCACTATCGCAAGAATTTAAGTAATTGGCCTTTGAACACTAACAGCCACTCATACAATAAGCCGTTTACAAGCCACACCCACTGCCCAATTAAGTGGCGCCTGCCAGACCACTTTGGTTAGGCAGTCGTGTGCATTGACTTTGGTTAAAAGTTGCCTTACAGAATGCCTGAATGCATTCCGAGTGAAATCCAAACACGAGTGCAGTTTCAAATGAATGCGCTGAGAAGTTTGCCCCCAAAGTGAATGAATGAGTTGTACAGTTGAGTTGATGAACAAGTGCATAACACACTAAACCTTGTCGTCTTTGCTGGATGCTGTTACGCATTCAACGTGTCCTTGGCCTATGCAACTTCAATGTTGTCCTTGCCAAACGAATTACTTTAGAAATTTCTGTTGATGTTTTGCGATTCATTGATTGAATTCAGCTGCTGCATTTCCTTAGAAAATCAATACGAGCCGCCCTAATAATGAGTTGCCTTTGTCTCTACACAGAGAGCATCAAAAATAAAACCGTAAAGCACCTTTTTACCCAATTACTGAGACTGAAGAGTGTCACAAGCGGGCTAACGAGTCGGTTACTTAATTGGGATGCGGTCGACTGGCAGTAAACAATTTTCATTTCCTAATTAGCTAGGCTTTTTACACACCTTACTATATAAAGGAGCATAAAATAAAGTAACCAGTCATCAGCTGTCGATGATGTCTAAGAAGGAGGAGAGCCTAAGAGTGTACTTAGTTTAGGGTATACTTTGTACAGGGTATACATATCCAAGTCCATCACACTTAACTGAAACATACAACTTTTTCTCTGCCGGCCACAGAAAGTTGGAGATGCAATTATTGCAACTAATTTGTGATACCACGTATCGTTTGTATTTTCCGGGTGAAATTTGTTGAGCATCGTCGTTGTCCAGGCATATGTCCCAGACATACATGCCACAATCCAGCATTAGTTCAAAGAGCTTTACACAATTAATTAGCATGCAAATTTGTTCACTTTTTTAGCTGCAACTCGAGGACCTGCTTGTGCCTGCATGTTGCCTGCTCTTTGCTCCACAAGTCCACTGGACAAACTTTGTGCCACAAGCTATCACAGCTCCACTCAATTTGGCCTGGTACGAGCCAACTTGTTGTTGTTTCTATTTATTGTTATCTACATTTGGCTATTTACCATTGCGACCTAAAATATTCTTAAGTGCATTGTGATGGTGTTATTACTTCATTTTATGGGTCGGGATCTGTTGTTATTAAAAGTTATAGAAACTTCATTGTTATAGTAAGGTTGTTACAAATGTGCACTTGTATTTAATAATCTGGGAAAACATATTTTCGAAGAATCTAAAAAGAAAACTATGATTTTCATAATCCGAATTATATGTGAAACACGATCCAGGAAATTGATCAATTCGTTAGCTAAAACTCAGCAAAAGTTCCAGCAATTGTCCCAAGTTAAGCTTCATCTTTGATGCTATCTTTGAACTGAGCTGATCTTCGGTCTTCAAAAGATATTTCTTATTACGTGTATTTACATAATTATATTGTTGCTGCCATTTGACGACGTCAACGGTGAATCGTTGCCAATTACTTATATATTATGTGTTACCAACTAACTTGCTCTGCATGATTGCTTGATATGTTTTATTCATGCTTTTGGGGACTAGTTGTTAAACTAGCATATTCGGTTTATCGTCTATAAAAGCGGCATTTTCAATTCGTCAATTTGTATGCCTACCAATTAATGGCAAATTGCTGGCAGTATTTTTGCTTAGCTGTCTTCCGCTTGCTATTAAAATTTGATGCTTTAATCGTAACTGGGAAGAGTTGCTTGAGTATTTTCTAGTCTCATAAATAGCTATTTGAAGTGAATAAAATAATTTTTTCCTAATAATGTAGCCGGATGCACAACTCTTTTCTAAATACACCAAAGTGGACATGTTTGCATGCTTTTATGCCATTGCCGACTTCAAAGTTTTATTTTGAGGTATTTTGTTGCATATAAGAAAGCCAAAGTGTCATTCGCAAAGATAAATAAACTTTTTAGGTTTTTGCCAGTCCAATTTGTTTTCCACATAAGTTTCATTATTGCACAAAAACAACTCCGTCCACATCTCAAAAGTTTGCCTAAGAAGGAATTAAACGTCAACATCGCAAATTCATAGAAAGTAGTTGCAAAAAACCTGAGCTAAAACTTATGCATAGATTTTCCGTTACTAGCATCTGTTCTTATTGACGTTATTTAAGTAAATTTATACTTGACTTTATTTGACTTTGCATAGCTTAAAAGTTTGAAGTCCAAGCACAGTCGGTTTATTTAATGCAACGTGGCAAAAGCTGGCAAATATATTTGTAATAATCAATAATAAAAACGATTATTTGAGTCTGCAAATAATTGCTAATAATGCAATTTTTAAAAATGTATGCATTCCTTTTTATATTTACTTTTTCTCGCTTGTACCTCGTATTAAAATAATGCAACTTTTTCAATTTAATTCAGTGAAAAGGTAAAAATATAATTGACAAAGCTGTCGTTGTTTGTGACTTCGCTAAGGTTGTTGTACAACTTTTTGCTGTATTTGCAAACTGAACGAACCGGCTTAACGAGTACTCAAAGGCAAGAACCAACCAAATAACTTGGTAAGAATCTTGTCTAAGCCAGCTTAGAATTTTAGCCGATAGATGGCGCGTATGCAAGAGTCCGCCCAAATAATTCAAGGAATTTATAAAATCTGTTAAATATTAATATGGATTTATTTTAATTATAAAATTAACAAAACTATGAGTACACACATTTATCAAAATTCGTTTAGTTTACAAAATAGAGAAAGAAATTCATCGCTTGTCAAACGAGACTCGGCAACGTCATTTCGTGTCACTGAGGGAATTCCCCCAATTAAATTTTGTTTGCTTCTGTTATTTTCTTCTTTTAGTGCAGACAGTAGGCTGCCAGGAGAGCGAGTAGGACAGAGAATGTGCTCAATTGAGATGTGGACTTGATGCCATTGTGGGCATCATGCAATCCGGACTCTGCCGATAGACGCGCCGATGTCAAACCTGGCATCCGCATCACGTCAGGTTGTCCGCCTGGCAGCAGGGGAGCCAAAGGCACAGATCCTTCGGGAACACTCAGCGGCGTCGGCTGGAAGGGTGCGAGGGGCGCAGCTCCATCCGGCGTTGGCGTCACATTCAACGGAGTTGCAGCAGCCACAGCAGGTACAGCAGGTGCAACTGGTGTGGGTGCCACACCAGCAGTAACTGTTCCATTTGCTGGTGGTGCTGCAGTTTCTGGTGGTGGTGCCGGATAGCAAGCAATCTTCTCCACTTCGATTGTCTTGGTGGCATCGTTCGGATCTGGTTCGTTTACTCGCACAGGCACACAAATGATGCCGCCAGCAGGTGGTGCATTCGGATCAGGTGCTCCAGGTGCTGCAGGTGGTGCAGCTGCAGCTGGTGAAGCGGCACTTGCAGCACCTGCTGCCGCAGAGGCAAGTGCAGCACCAGATGCGAGTGGTGCTAGTGGTGTTTGCCCGGCAAGTGGATCAGGTGCACCAGGCGCTGCAGGCGCTGCAGGCAGTGGAGCAGGAGCAGGAGCAGGTGCTTGAGCTGGATAAGCTGCTGCTGGATAAGCTGCTGCTGGTGCTGCGGGCGCTCCTGGCTGTTGAGTGTTGATCACCGTTGTGCCCGATCCCACTTCCGACGTTGTCACAGATCCGGGTGGTCCATTGTTAATGATGATAATCTTATCTTCACCTCCTCCTCCACCTCCACCACCACCGCTTCCACTGGAGACCGGTGCGTGCTCCACGACACGCGTTTGAGTGGGTGTCAGGGCGTGACCCAAAATGGCACCACCCAAAGCGCCAGCAATCAGACCAGTGCCTGAAATTTAAAGAGAGATGTTGAATAAAATGTGTGAATAACTCAAAAATAAAAACACTCACCTAATCCTAAACCTGATGATGACTTGGGCGCTTGTGGATAATAGGTGGCACCAGCTGGAATTGCAGCACCAGCTGGCAGATAGGTTGCACCTGCTGGCATTGCGGCAACCGGAGCCTGAGGATAGTAGGTGGCACCGTGGGGTACTCCCTGAGTTGGATAGTGAGCGACTGGATGATAGCCAGCGCCACCTGGTGAGTAGCCGCCAGGATGATATGTGGCGCCAGCTGGCAGAGCACCCGCACTGTGATAGGTGGCGCCAGCTGGCAGAGCACCCGGACTGTGATAGGTGGCACCTGCTGGCAGAGCACCTGGACTGTGATAGGTGGCACCTGCTGGTGGAGCACTGTGATAGGTAGCGCCAGCAGGCAAGTGACCAGCACTATGATAGGTTGCACCAGCAGGTACTTGACCAGCCGGATGATAGGTGGCACCAGCGGGCAACTGGCCGGGATTGTGATAGGTGGCACCCGGATAACTGGACTGTACACCATGTGTATTGGTCGCCGAGATGGGAGTGTGATGGAAGCCACCACCACCACCAGTAGCATTCACGCGTGGCCTATAAACGGTGGCTGGCGTATAGTGAGAATTGCTGGAAGCAGCACCCGCAGCGGGTCGTGCGTTGCTGCTGGCCGCCGAGTAGTTGGGAGGCGGTGCATTGGCCTTGTACGATGGATTGTAGGCCGGTGGATTCTCATGTACGTTGGTGCGTGCTCCACCAATCGGATTCGTTGCCGAGTAGGCTGGCGGTGGTCCCTGGGACTTGGGCGGCACATTCCAACCTATTGGTGATGGTGGTGGCGCGCCTGCCGGTCGGGAGACGCTGTGGCTGGGCTGCGAGTGAGTGCCGCCATAGCTGAGCCGCGTGTGTTCCGCGTTGGAGACATGGGAGGACGAACTGTGTGACGTTGATGCGGGACGTCGATGGCTGCTGGAGCTGGAGCTGCTGGATGAACGGCTCTTGCTGCTGCCGCCAAACCAACGCTTGGCCTCCACATCCGGACTGGCCAGTAGCAGGAACAAGAGTCCCACTACAAATGCCAACATACGCGACATGCTGCAAATACAAACAGATAATCACTTGAGCTGAGTTCCTTTGATCCCCAATAAATTGTGTTCGGTTGTTGTTGCTGTGTCTGCCTAACTCTGACTGAACTGCTCTCTTCAGTCGTTAGCGTTTATATAGTCGAAATGCTTATCAATATATTTGTTGTGGACTCTCTACATAAAGCCATAACACATGCCCTTGATTCCACTGATCGCGATCAGCACTTTTATGATGAACAAACCTGAATCAAATATTGAAAGCCAGACAAGAAAGCAATTCTGAACTTGTAAGTCAAGATATATTGGCGATGAATGTCACCCAATTATGAATTCTTAATCGCAATTGTACTCAAATTATTCGAAAATCATTACATATCAAAGATATTTTACTTTCAAATAAACAAACACACTGATTGCCTCGCACATACAATAAATATATGCGCTATTTCAGAACTGGTATTTTTAAACAAAGAGATTCAAAAATTTCGATTTTTTCTGGACTTGTAGAGAAAAAGCTGTTCACCCATATATATCTTTCTTATATAGAGAAAGTATAAATATATTTTGAGCAAGTCTGCATAAATAGGTAGATATATTTTGTGCAGTGTGACTGCATCAATTTAATTTTAGGCACTTGTTGATTCGATTATTTGTTGTCCTCGCTGCGCATCTCTAGCTTTTCAAAGTAGCCTCTCGCAATCCAAGTTTCTGCTGCTGTCATTCTTCATTGGCCGCCGAGCGCTTTAATTTGTTGTTTGCAAAAACAATTGATTCAATTTGTGCTTATGACACCCAGTAGAACTCATATTGTAGCATTTGCCACATTTGTGTATTTGTGTCTCAGTATTTTCGCATTTTTCGATTGTAAGCGAAAAATGTGGCAATATTGTTGTTGCGAGTTCTTGCGAGGGGGCAAGGGGGAGTTCTATGTTTGCGTCATGGCGTGCAGCCTGCCCATTTTGAGGCGCTGACGCAATGTCACGCCCTGGCTGCCACTTTTGGTGTCTGTTTGCCCCAACTTGGGGCGCGTTACCCATGATGATAATTAACTTGGCGATTTGCTCGGCTTGTCGCATGGCCACACTTCATTGCTCTTGTGCTTTGTGCCCTTGTACTTATCCATGCATATTGTGTACTCATCGATATTACACAAATGTATACTTTTAATTGAGGAACGGTTCCATCAAGGTCAACTTGTACTCTCGCCAGGTAAACCGAACTCGCCCAGGTGCAATAAATTCAAATTCTCATATGCACAGACATGAGTTAACACCAGAAATGCTTAAGCATAGCAACTAAATTATTGTTATTGATTTACCCATTTCCCACATCAAGTAAATCATTTTGTTAGACGCTCGGCTTCTAATTAATCTGCGATTGGAGAGTAGTTTGTCTCATATATATTCTGTATAGTAATCCTATGTTGGTACCACCAACAGAATGTGATCTTGAGTTGAATGGGAATTTAATTTGACCGAGAATCGAGAGTCATCAGTGACTCACTGAACGTGCATGATACGAATAATTGCAATAATAATTCAGATTATGCGCGATATATGTAATTACTGATTTACTTTATTATTCAGTATTGTGGCGTTTTCTAAATACATTATTTACATTTATCAAATAACTTGTTGTTGGCAAAGTGAGTATGATACGATGACTAACTGAAATGTGAATTAAACTAATCCAATGTTTTCTGCTTTTTGCTCAGATAATACCCTGTTAAATTTCGTAGCAGTAGCAATATTTCTACTGTTCTCGTTGTCAAGCGAAAATGCATTTATATCTTTTTACATGCATACAAAGCAATTAGTTGTTGGTGCCTGTACCAAAAGCACAGCAAGTAATTGTTTATAATAAATGCACTCGTCCATTGCAGTTTGAGCATTGTTGAGCATTGCACGAGGTAAACAAAAGTGCTTGTTGAATGAACATGAGTCACCAATAGAGTCATGCAAAGTTGCCATCTAAAAAATGTGTTTGTTTCGACAAATCCTATTCTATCATTTGGTGATTTTTTTCTTAATTAGTTGTAAATGAATAATTAAATTAAGTATATTAAACAGTAAATAATAGAGGGTATTTCCAGTATATATTCCCTTATCGCTTTTTGGGTTCAGTAAGTCAAGCACATGTTTATAAAAATATATATTTACTTGTTTTGAACTCTCTGTCGTTTATATAAAGCTATCATCGAGAGAAATGCAAAACATTTCGAGTGTAAAATAATTGAATTCAGTATTGCGACTAATCTGACACAAATGTTATATGGAATTTATGAAGAGCGACCAGTGGAAGTTGATTAATACAGAAGACTGGTTTTTGTTTTTTATCTGAAAGTTAAACGTTACACAAAACATCAAAATTTCACAAAATCAACGACCTAAAATAGAGCTTTTGCATAGAATTGAGCATTGCGCATTTGGATAACCCTGAGTGGGTTAGGAACCGGTTGCCATTGCGGGCGCAGATCGGAAAACAGTTTGTGGGTGTAGTTGCCAACCTATTTGTACGACAATTTCAATTCAACTCGAAGTTGAACAGCTGTTGCAAGGTAAATAAAGCACATTTGTTGCACACATGTGTAGTGCTAACGACAATTCTTTCCGGAACAAATACACAATTAAGTAAACTACGCACTAGACTTTTTTCTAAATGGCATAAAACACTAAAAATAATAAATAAAACTCTACACGCCTATTTAACAGAGTAGTTCTTTTTATACATTTTCACGTTCTGAAATTCCCCCCCAGTTGGTTTGAACTCGTTGATAGCAGTGGGAGGCGGCATAACAAACGAAGATGGACTATCTAAATTTAAACGTACCTGTTGAGCCCATGAAATGCAAAACAGTTCTAAAGTGGGGAATATGTTCTCTGATTTTTATGGAGCTTGTCAAGGTGCACAGAAATATGAGTTTGTAAATAGATGGAAATGTTTTCCAGCTGCTGACATTTTTATATTATTCACAGATTGTGTGTGTTCATTTTATGAAGTTTTGATTTAATTTTAGACTCCCTGAAAGCTGCCTTGACATTTGAGAGTTCCTTAGGGGTAATCTTGAAGCAGAGTTTGAAACCAGTTTCATATCACATTTTTAAAGATTTACTAAATTACAGCGACTCAACAGTCCAAAAAAAAAACTTTAAGCGGCACAAAAGACATTCGGAGTAAAAGCTTATATAATACATACCAACATATCCATTGTATTGTTATATCTACCCACTCTTTCTCATACTGTATTTTGTATATAGAAAATTTTGCAGAGCTTAAATTGGAATTTCTATTTTGTCTTTTGGTCAGGCGTGTGTTTTTTGTCTAGACTGGCTGCTCCTCATATATACATTTTGGATAAATTTCGAATTATAATGCGAAGAAATTTGTTTGACCTTGAATCGATACAAATTCGCAGCACAAAGAGCTACATATATATTGCATTCACTTATTTACTGTACAATGCTGGCAACGGGTTGGAAAAAACATTAATTTCAAACCGGTTCCAAGCACTGTCAAAGCTCTGTACTTATTTACGTATACATAAATATATATATTCATTTGTCATTTGTATTAGTTTAATTTCCTCTTGTTGTATTGCTTAAAGATTTTAATATTATTGTTGTATTTACTTGAATTTATTGTTAAATGCTGTTTTGGATTTTGCGCCGCGTTCGAGCTTAGTTCCGTACAATGATCCGCAAACAACTGAAATGCGGTTGAAAATGTTATATTTGTCATGTTTTGTTGTTGAGAGGCGACGCAACGCAACGCAACGCAGCGCTGCGGAGAGCGGACCGCGAACGAAGCGAAACGACTGCGGCAGCGACCGCAACATGTTGTTGCTGTGCTTTCGTATAGTTTTAGCCATTGTTGTTTGTGTTATTGTTGTCATTTTTATTCCACTTACTGTATTTATCATCTCTCCTCGTTGGTGTTTGCACTCCTCTCTCAAATATTTGCCTCTTGGTGTATTTGTATGGTTTTTTTTTTTGTGTCTCATGGGAGTTGTTTTAGTCCAACGGTGTTTTATTAAATTTTAATTTTGGCGGGCTTGTCAAAACTGTATTCTGTGCTCATGCATTAGTTTTGGCTGTGTTATACATATTAGCAATTCGTATGTATATGCATATGTTGTAATGCTGGTTGAATAGCTTATTATAAGATAATATGCAAATGTTTTTTTATGTTCTATAATAAGAATACGAATAAGCAGTAAATGTGTACAGATAAAAAGATCTGAATAAATTTTAGTAAATTCCATACAAATATATGTGCATATATGTATAATGCATATATTAAAATTTTTTTTTTATCTCATAGAGCTGGAGTATTCTAATTTTGGAGCACAAAACGCTTTTAATTTTACGCTCTTCATTTAGATTTTACATGGGTGAATGATTTACTCTGCTACATACAGCCTCTGATTCATGCGTCTGTTTCATATTGTTCTCCCTTGTTATTGCTGGATTAATGAACGTAAGTGAGCTTCATTCGTGTTCTTGGATCATCCCACACACACGCACACACACACACATTTTTGTATTGGCGCTCGTGATGAGCGCTTTATGTCTGCGGTCGACGTCGTCGTCAACGTCAATGTTGACGTCGGCTTCGCCGTCGCAGTCGTCGTTGAGGTGTTTGTGTGTCTTTTTGTTTGTGCGTTGGGCGCTTTGCTGTTGATGATTTTGGCCACTGCTGCTGTTGCGCTCAGCCTTGTTGTTGTCATCGTTACTGCTATCGTCCAGTAAAAACTGTCAGCAATTCTGACACAGCGCCAGCAACTTTGAAGTGGGTAACCGTCGCGTGCTTATGCTTTGCTATTCTTTAAAGAGTTTTTTGGGTTGAATTGGAAAACACGTACGATTTACTTGAATAGCTGTTAATCAGAAACTAGGTGGATATATTTATTTTGCGCATTAGCTTAGTGCCTAATTATATAACTAATCATGCGTTGTATCCACTTCGGCAGTGGGACTTCTAGCTTCCACTGAAGCATCCACATCGGCAGCACCACCAATATCGCCAGCAACAATCGGTGGCACTGTGCTGGTGGTGCTCAGCTCAAGCAGGCACTGTGGATTATTTTGACAGTCGCCAGACGCCAATTGTGGATGGTGTTTGGGCACTGGAAAACAAATCACACGTTCCACTTCACGTTGCAGCTCGGCATTCTGTGGATCCGTTTCGTTTAACATAACGGGAAAGCAGACAATGCCACCAACAGGTGGTTCAGCTGCGGTTGCAGTGCCATCCAACGTTTCCTCACTAGAAACGGACTCTTCTGACTCCTCCTCCCCCTCGACCATTGGGCTCTCTGACGAGGCCAACTCCTCATCCAGTGGCTGCTGTTGCCCCTCCCCCTCCGCTTGCTGTTGTCCATTGTTGATAATTATAATATCGCGACCAGTGCTGCCAGCTGCTGTTGCAGCATCCACCTGCTGCGTCTGTGGATAGACATGCGACACATGCTGACGATGATGGCCAAAGAGCATGCTGTCCATTAGGCGACCAGCCAGCATCCCAGTTAGAAAACCATTTGTGCCTAGAACAGATAAGATGTTTAGGCAACTCTCAATTTCGATACAACTGCCCAATCACTCACCTGATCCCATCGACATGGATGTGGGTGGCTGTGCATAGTAGACGGCTCCGGCTGGCAAGGTTTGCGCATTGGCGTAATATGTGCCCTGCGGCGGAGGAGCTGCTGCTGCTGCATTGTAACTGTAGCCTGGTGGCAATTGTTGTCGCGGATAGCTGGCCACTTGCGGCTTTGGCATCATCTTACCCGGTGGTGGTGGAGGTGGTGGTGGCAATTTGGGCACCGTCATCGCTGTGTGCACTGGCGAACCGCTGACCACACGCCTGCCGCCACCTGAGGAGGATGATTTGCTGCCGTATTTGCTGCGCCAGCCGCCAAAGAGGCCACCAAATGAGCCACCGCCACGACCACGGCCGCCACGTGCCACACTGGGCACCGCCAGACAGGCGGCCATCAGCAGCAGACAGAGCAGTGTATAAGAGTGTTTCATGCTGGATCGTTCGCAACTGCATCTGGCAGTAAGCACGACCAAACTGGAGGCACATTGGCGACGAGGTGGTGCCTATATCCCCAGGCAACTCGCAAATGCGTGTGCAGATACCCTACTCGCCCAGCGGCAGGGCATATAAATGGCCCAGATAAATTCGTGTATTTCTTTTTTCCATTTCTATTTCCATTTCCATCTGCATTTATTTGCATTCAAACTCGCCATTTAACATATTTTTTCAACGCATTTATTAATGTGCAATTAAAAATGTATTATTTTAAACTCGCTTTTTGTTTTTGTTGTATTACTAATGAACTTTTTTGATATCGAGTTCAGTCCTTTCCTGGGAAGTTGTCTTCAGATTTTGCCTGTAGAAAAGTTTCTCGTTACAGTTGACTACGGGAAAAGTTTTTTCAATGCCAAAATGGCTATTTTGCAAGTATAATGGAAATGGAAATTAATGGTTAGTTTTGGTTATGTATTTTTTGGTGAATATTTATTTTCTTCAATGCAAAGAATGAAATGAAAACCATTTTCTTTCATACAAGAAATGCGATTTGAACAAATTTCAAATGCACATTTCCGATGAAAATAGGTAGGGAATCCTTCACTGAAAAAGTGGGAAAACTTTTTAAGAGAACATCAAAATACAAAGGAAATAAAAGTGATTTCTTTACTAACTTTTTAATTGCCCAATTTGAATTATATCTATTAATATCTGTATAATTATTATTTATATTTCATTAATATTAATGTTATTAATATTAGTAATATAATAAATAATAAAGGAGTAGGGTGCTTTGTGTATTTCTTGGCCCATGTGATAAGCCAAAGCATTTTACGTATCACACAATTTGTATTTGACAGCAATTCTTGTGCATATAAGTACACACATATATACGTATATTTGTATGTGTAGGTGAATACGTGCTCATATCAGTGAAAATTGAATGAGTGTCGTCGTGTAATAATTCAATTGCCTCTAATTGAGTCGCACTCAAATGTTCGGATTTTCTCCATGTCTCCAGCCAGGCAGCATAAACACAACCAACCACAACAGCAACAACAACTTTATCGTGTTGACATCTGTTGCTAATGCTCAGCGCCAATTTGCCAAATGTGTCGCATCAAATTTCAAATTTACCCAGGCCACAACGAGTACTATATACTATATATATATCTATACATATATATACTATAATTACGTCCATATCTGCAACAGTTGCCTTAATATACTCGAAAAATGCTTCTAGATTTTCATTTTGGAGGCACGTTGTTCATCTTTTGATCGCGGGGACTAGGCAAAGATACTGACCCAATTGCCACTCAGCCCCAAAGTAAAACTGAGGTCGCGCATTTACAATGAAAATGCATTGCCATTGCTGCCTTGAGAAGCGAACTAAGGCAAAGCGTTGGGCTTGTTACACCCAATCAATATGAATTGTTCGAAGAGCAGACTGGCAGAATTATGCTTAATACAATATTCCACTATAAATTTAGACGTGAAATTGTTTTTGGACTATGCTAAATGCTTCACATATATAATATAGTCACCTTCATAGGCTACATTCAATCTTGGAAATAGAACGTTAATATTCAGATTATTGATTTCTAATCGTATCTATTGATCACAAAATGCAGACTTTTGGTAAGAGCATACTTTGTGCACCTGGCAAACAGAAAGTGAAATTTACTCACTGCCTGTCGAACTTGAGCTGGCCTAGCCCTAAGCAGGAGAAGACTAAAATTCTTGGGGTCTCCTACATATATATATATATATATATATATATGTATATCATCTAGTTGCATATATGTACATAATAACAATGCATACAAAGTCTATTGCTAACTTACCCGGGAAACCTTCTTGATAGCTGACCTTGACCAAAAACGATGATGAGTTTTATTTGTCTCATTTTGCTAAGATTTGCATTTAAATAGATTTGTCATATATTGTGTCTGCTGCTAAGTCTGATTTATTATTATATATTTAGACATTGGTTCTTGCCCACCAGCCTTATTTAATCATTATGCGGCAACTTAATTCTCATCAATTCTCAACGGTTTATTGATTGCCGCCCAAGTGGGGCATCATTTAAACCGAATACTGAAGTTAAATGGAGAGTGGGAGTGAGAGAGAGAGAGTGAGAGAGAGAGAGAGAGAGTGAGAGGTAGTGAGAACGTTAAGTTACTTAATTTAGAATGCTTATGCCATTTTGAAAGTCATTTATAATGAAATGTGGATGTTGGGCTTGCACCCAAATAAGTCGTACGTCAACTATAAAAGCAAAAATTAGTAGCTGGAGACAATAACCGGTGGCGGGGGGATATGGCAACAACTGTCGGGGTAGCGACTCCAGGCGTCAAGGAGAACTTGTAAAATATTTACGAGCTCAAGTGACCAAAGCCATTCCAAAAACAATGGCCAAAAGCGCAAACCATAAAAAGTAACTACTTTGCGGCTTACGTGTGATGCTATCCTGAACTGCTTGTCTGTGTGTCTCTCTCTCAATCTTTGCAAGTGTGCGTGCGTGTGTGTGTGGGGAGTGTGTGTGTGTGTGAGAATCTCAAGAGCTGAGCATACTTTTAGGCGCTCGTAGAAAGTCGTTGCGTTGTGCGTGTGTGTTTGGCTGTGTGTGCTGTGATTGTGTAATAAAAAATATCCAGCTGACATTTTGTGTCAAGCACCTTTTTCATTTTGGCACTCAGCAAAGCGTGGCCAAGTCCAACACAAGGGTGAGGGGACCAGGACGAGTGGCATTCTGGCATTCTGGTCCGGTTGCCGACTGCCTGACTGCCTGCTTGCCTGCCTGCCTGCCTGCCTGAGTGATGACAAATTACATTTGTCAGATTTATGACCAATTATGAGCGTGTTATATATCACAGCAGCAGCGTTTCGAGCCACCTTAATGGCAAACGCAATGAATAAGTCGCCATCGTTTGTTTGTGGGTTCCGAGCTGCGGGCAATACACGGCAGACCACCAACTCGTAATGTGATGTACTGTACGTGGGGCACATACACGCAAAAACAGGCACAGACACATACACTCTAAAAAAATGGCCATGCATTTTAGAAATTTTACAAACTTTTGACTAGAAATCAAAAACAACGGTGCATTTCTACTTTATAAAAGCAAATTCTATTGTTAAGAAAGACATTTTAGAAAATTATAGAAAAACCATTTTAGATATAAGAATTCTTTTTTCGCATATCTAAGAACAAGCAAATTTCTTTCTTGGTTTCTGAGTGTAGGTGTGCATGTAAACGTCGCAATTGGTAATGGTAATTCTGAGCGTTTGTTATGCTTTGCGCCTTTTTGCCTAGATCGCATTTCATCCATTTTACTTGCGACGTTTTCCTGTTCATTTGTGTAACGCATTTTCATCGCCTCGGACTCGTATGAGAAATGCGTTCGCTGGCAATGCCTGAGCTGAGACTTGAGAGCTGAGAGCTGAGAGTTGAGAACTGAGATATGGCCAACAGCATATCTCGTGTCTTTATGTCGACAATTTCGACTTGTATTATTTATGCCGCTAATGCGTTGAAAATAGCTAAAATTGCCTTTATTACATGCGCAGTTAAACTTCAATTACAGCTCTAATAAAAACACATGCCCAAAACTGTGAAACAAGAGTTGGGCCTCACAAAGCCAAACCCATATGTTATACACACTGACACTCATATGTATGACCTCTCGTAATGTGTTGCATGTGAGGCTTATGACCATAAATCAATACGTTGAAGACGGAGACTTGTCTAACCCCACACTCAGAAAAAAACGTCCAAACTGAATTTGGGAAAATCGCCTTGAATACTAGAACATTTTTCTTGTATTTCAATTTAAATACACGAAAGAAATATGTTCTAAAAATTAGAAAGCCTTTTCTATATTTCAGAAATTTATTTCTGAATTTTAAAAAATCCATTTCGAAACTCAGAAAACTGTAATGAACTTTTCTACATAGACTGTTATCAAATTTATAAAATTCCTAAAACAGAATTTTATTTATTGTTTTAGCTGCAGTAAATCAAAATTTTAATTAAATGTTTAATTATTTGTTTTATATGTTAATAAGTTAAGTTTCGTACGAGTTCTTGTTGAGCACCACAATAGTAACTAACGAAAAATGTATTGCAGGTAAAAAGTAGAAAAGATATTTATGCATTCACAAACTTATTTATACATTCCTTGCAGCGGAAATAAAGAACGCTGCGGGACTTCATTTCATGAAGAGTATATTTTATTAAATATGGATATACCAAACGAGGATCTGGAGTATAGCATCCTGTAATTCAATTATTAATGATCAGCCCTCGTTGGCAGTAATCATTTTCAGCTTTTTGTGACAAAATGCCGACAGAGAAATATGCATAAAAAAATTGGCACATAAAATACGCAATAAAATTTCACCAATTAAAATCGAAAAGCATAAATTATCAGAAAACGAAGGATTCACAATTTGTTTGTTTTCCTGTGCATGTGTGTGTGTGTGTGTGAGTGTTGGTTTTTGTTTTTTGGGAATGTGGGCGTGGTAGCAGCAGCTGTGCGCCACAAACATTAATAAGAGCAACACAGCGTTTTGTGCTTTATTTTACAATTCAATCAGTTTCAATTTCCACCTGTCGAATACATTTCCTGTTTACACTTTATGCTCGTAATTTTATAATTTCGACTTGAATTTCAAAATTCAATTAGCTTGGGCGTGGAAGGTGCAGCAAGTGTAACAAGTAGTCGCCCATCTGCCTCAGCTACTTTCAGTTTGGAGATTTATGCTTTTAGATTTTAATAAAAAAAAAACCACATTGTGTGCTGAATATTCCATTTTAGAAGGACCCAGTTGTGCGCCCAGACAGCGGAGCAGCAATATGCAAATTGTGTGCCTGGTTTATTTCGCTGGGCAATTAAAGTGCCATAATTTAGGCCACAGCGAAAAATGGAAAATTAGCTTATGGCTGTGAGTGCCCGAATAGAAATATTGACATTATCGACAGTCCCATTTGATATACGATAAATAACATAAAAGATCGTGTGACAGAGAAACTATAAATTTATTATAAGACTTTTTGAAAATATAAAAGCTAACACACTTTTTAAAATTAAATTAAAAGCACATCTAATGGAACTATTCTAAACATGCAGATTAGTTAATCTGTATCCATCAAGCAACAATTTTCTGAGCTGAGCAACTTTCCAGCAGATCTTATATAAAATTAAAATCAGTTTGAATTGAAATTTAAAATGCATTGCATTCAATACGTTGCGTTGTTGTTTGATTCACTTGAAATACAATTGACTTGCTTCCAATTAGGTGGGAAATTGGCATTTTTGCCCCCGCAACTGGCAGCAGTCGATGTCTGCGCTCCCTATGGGCCCTTACACATGTCCATCAATTTTTCACACGCAACAGCAACCAGAATAACAAGAACAATATCGATGAGGACTGAGGACTGAGGACTGAGGCAACTGTTGCCGCTGGCAACGTCGAAGTGCAACAGCAATGAAAACGCAAAAGCGGCTCTCGACGCTGGCAACAACCGGTGGATAAACAGACAAGGATAAGCCCAATGGTTTGGCCGGAAAACCCCTTTCAATACAACTACGCTGCTCAGTGAGTTTTTGCTGATGTCGATGCGGCTGCTGCTGTTCCTGTTGTTGATGTTGCTGTTGTTGTTGTTGTTGTATTTGTTGTTACTGCTGCTGCCGCTGCTGCTGCTTTAGAGCTGCATGGCAACGACACATTACCATTTCGTAGTTTTTCATGCATTCATTTTGATAGTCGTCCCGACGGCAGTTCACGGAATATATTGCCAGCAACAGGCGCAGCCGTTGGTGTTGCTGCTGTCGACGTCGACATCGTCGTCGCCATCCTCCGGCATCGGCATCGGCATCGGCATCGGCATCGGCATCGGCATTGGCTTTACGGATAAATAAGTACGAAATGACCATGGTGTCTTCTAACCAGGCACGCATGCCTCCCGTTGCAGAGTGAATGTTGGCACTGCTGCTGATGCTGTGGCTGCTGCAACTTGACCTCAGGTCAAATGCAACAAGATGGGGCACATGTTCGTGTCACTGTTTGGGGCGGCTGTTGCTGTTGCTGTTGCAAAATGAAATTTTTCTTCAATTAGTTTATTTTCACACCAATGATTTTGATTTCAGAATCCAACACAGACTGCCAGAGTGCCAGAGTGCCAGGCCAGTGTTTGTTTTTTTTTTATCTTCTTCTTGTTGCTGTTGATTTTTTCAGTTGCTACTGATGCTGCTGTTGCACCGGCATGTAAACGAGTGTGTGCGGCAATTAAGGCAGCGCGTAATTGTTGCCAGTTGCAGATGATATTGATGCTGCCTCACATGCACAACAGAACACAATACAATACAATAACAACAACGGCAACAACAGTATTCACATCACATCACTCTTTTTGTTGTTTGGTGTAGTGTTGTCTGGAAATTGGATTGTTGCTTGTTGTTTTTGTTTGTGTTGTTACCTTTTCATTGAACAGTTTGTTGTGAAGCGCAACTTTTTGATTGGCTTTCACGTGAGTTCACGGCATGGAAACGGCCATAAAAAATGATTGAATTGCGCTTCAATTTCTAGACATGCACACTCTCATTATTCGCACGGAAATCAGCACAGGTAGCAGCCGTGCCATTAGCTTTAGTTGAGACACATTACGCATACGTCGCGTAAGCCCCCGGCCAAAATGAATTGGATTTGTCATCGGGCAGGCAGGCAAAACGGCAAAAGATCCGAGGCTGTGTTGTGTTGTGTTCTGCTGTATGCATGCAACATGGGAAACCAAAGCGGTATACTCCAAATAAGCATGCAATACACGTGCTTTGGCAATTTGTCACATGAGCCTCTAAAATATGCCCCTGGGTGTATGGCCAAAAAAATAAAAAAAAAACTTGACACACAGCCCCAGGACCAAAGTGAAAAAACATTAGCTGCACACACCAGTGCCCAAATGGATGTGCTCCTCAAATAACTTACGACTCGAAAACGCCAACAAAAAAAAATGTATTTTAACATATGATGCATAAATTAAATCAGCATAATTGTTGTGGAAAGTTATTTTGGCAAGGCAAACTCATTTGTGAAGGAAAAATTAAAAAAAAAGGTTTATTAGAGTTTCTAAACATAGTTTGAATTTGATCAAAATGAACATAATTTAAGTGGAGAGTATGTATTTGAAGATAAACTCTTTTGCGGAACCAGAACAGTATTAAGAAATAAATCTTGAAATTGGCTTAGCTGCATTTGTATTTGGCGAATTGTCGAAGATATTCAGTTTGAGAACATTTGTGATATAATACAATTTCATATGACAGGCGGCTTAGCAACAAGAAAAATATGAAGTCTAGCTCAGATTAGATGATTTTTCAGGATAAACGCGGCAAGTTGTGAGGCACTTTGCTTTTGCTACATAGATTGCCACACACACACACACATACATGTGAAACAAACTGAGCACGTTCTCTACTCCGTTTGTGGATGCCTGTGTGTGTGTGTGTTGGTGTGTGTGTCTGTTTGTGTATTTTCCTTTGCCAGGCAAATGAAGCCATCAATAAAAATTTCAAATTTAATTCAGATTGTCGCCAAGCAACGTTCAAGTTTTGCAGTTTATTTGGGTGCATTTGTTGTCATATCCTAGGCATTTGCCATTCAACGTGTGTATTTGTTTTTCCATTCAACAGCTGTTTTTCGCTTATCCTAGCTCACACACATACATACATTTATATTTATGTACATATATATTTTTATATATGTGTTTATCGTAATAATTTAATTTCACGTGCGTTGCCTGCGTTCAACTTTGCCCGCGTGTCCTTTTCGCATTTTAAGTTATGTAGATTATAATTAGAAAAGTTCCTTGCGGCAAAAGGTGGGCAGGCGGAAAAGCAACAAAACAACAACATCAACAACGCAAAACTTTGTTTACCGCCAATGCCGCCGCTCTGAATGTCATAAAATTATAGGTAAACGTTTACGTGCATTGGCAAGCGATTCCTGAGATTGTGGCGTTGCGGGGGGTGTGGGGTAAGGTGATGGGGGTGGGGATGGGGTGGGAGAGATCGGGGCCTCGGATCTGGGCCCCATTTGCATAGTCCCGGCAATTAATAACAACGGAATTTAAAAGGTTTTGCTCGGCTTGCCATTGTGGAGCTTCGGTTTCGCGTTACGGCAATTCAAAATACGAAATTCACAATAAAAAATATGAATTATATAAATTGCGCAATATGAAACTAATCACTTTTAATTGGTGCCCAAAGCAAGCTACGGAAATGAAAAAGCGACCAACTCTGAAACCTTTTTTATTGTTAATTTTTCTTTGGTTTGTTTACTCAACCCATCCGGCTCTTAAGTTATATCAGCTATTAAAATATAAAATTATGTTGTAAAAGTGGCGCCCAGAAGTTTGTAAGTAAGCAATTTATAAACGTCCAGATGTATGAAAATGTAATAAAACAGGGCAACAATAATGTGAATGATTTTCTTTGCAATAGTACAATTTATGTCACATGTGTGAAAGCAAAAAATAGCTGTTATATCTGATTATGAAATTATCAATTTTAACTGGAAGATAACCAAGGAGGATTCTATTCGAGATACGTACGCGGCACCAGTCGTGACTGTAATTAAACCACTCACGATAACTGATAGGATAATGAGTCCTGACACATTTGCAGCAGTAAATATGTACCTAAAAAATGTCCTAAGTAGGATAAGAATAATTGTATATTGTTGAATAAACCTGCCGACGCAATCCGGCAGCAGTTGTAAATTTGCTGTTGGGACCACCTTTCGGTTGTACTTGTGCCTTATTATTAAACCCCGCGAAATTAAATAATAACAATCTAGATTGCTTTGAGCTGTGAGCTGAAAAACTAAAGTAGATAATAATTAAGCTTGGGGTTTTTAAGCTGTAAGTGAGTTATGAGCATTTGTTAAAATTCGTTGTCAATTAAAATGAAATGTGATGCAGAATTGATGCTAATTATTATTATTATTCTTCAATAATTTACCGCCCTGAAATGCTGCAAATGCCAATCGTAATTTTATTTATCTTGTTTTGCAAATTCCACAGGCTGCGCGAAAACCGCAAAACATTCAAAAAAGAAAAAAACAGCCAAACAAACAAAAATTACATAAAGTATACGCCGTGTCTGGCGCGCCACTTTTTGTATGGGTTCGATTGGTGTTGCAGTTGTTGTTGTTGTTGCTGCTGCTGCTGTTATTTGTATAGCTGCTGCCGTTGTTCTACATGCTGCTCTTTCAACGCATTGATTTACAATGTGTTTTTCTGCATTCTTTTTTGCACCTTCAATGCTTGTTTTTTACGACTCGCGTGTAGCTGCAACATTGCGCAATTTCCTATGCAACAGTGTATGTGAGTGGGTGTGCCTGTCTCTGTACATGTGTGAATATACGCGAGGTGTTAATTATGTTTTTAAGCAAATTAGCAGGTACAATGATAACGAGTATAATGAAAAATCGATTCGCCGAGCCAACCGATAAATTTTGCTCAAATTCAAATGCAGGCATCATGTAGGCATATAAAAAAAAAAAATTAAAGCGGCAAACAATTTTTTTTATCCTGAACCCATATAAATGGTTAAAAAGAGTATAATGATTATCTGAAAAATGATGTAACGAGTATTATTGATCGGAATCGATATAGCTATGCCTGTCTGTCCATCTGTGGGCGCGTATATCAGAGACTTTAAGAGTTAGTGACTTCAATTTTGGTATATAAGTTGTGGTAGATCAAGTTTATTTCATCTTTTCTGGCTTATCTTTTTTTTTTACCTCCAGTATCTGCGCAGACCATAAAAAATGAGAACGCTTCCACAACCATTTACATTTGAGTGTGCAAAGTTTTTTTTTAAAAGGTTAATTGGGCAATGCAACTAAAATATTTGATTTAATTGCTGAGTTCGGGGTATCTCGTCGTCAAGTTCACTTGACTACAGTATTTTCAGCTGATTTTTTCCGATATTATTATTTTTTTTTTAAACATCATAAATTGTGGGATAAGTGTGAGGGGGGCCAGTGCTTATAGCAAATCTCTTTGCTATGGTTGGGTTTAAATGCATTGAATTATTTTTGGCAATTTTTTATCGTTGCCAATTTGATAATTACAAACGAAATCCTATTAGCGTCGCTTATTTATGCTAATTTCGTTATTTTCGTATAATTTTTAAAACACGAGTGCCTGTTATCGCCGCCCCGCTGAGCAGCAGCTGCCGTTAATTTAATTTCCCATAGAAAAGTCTATACACGCATACGAGCATAAAATCACACACATACAAACACTCATGCATACCGTATTTGAATAAGGCAATGCGTACATTATAATCTGCTATTGGAAGGCGGGCAGACAGCAAAAGTTAAACGTGCACCTGACTCGGCCTGGGCTGCTGCCCCCTGCCTCACGCACCTGTCGACGTTGCTACGTGGCAGCCATGTCTCTTTCAATTATGTCACATGCGTGCGGCATCTTCATCTTCATCTTCATCGGCAGTGCCGTCTTCATCTTCATCTTCAACATGGAGCTGCGCTGGCGAGCAAAGCGTAACAATCAAGACACACGACGTCAGGTTTGCTTGCCATCATCTACCGGGCGGAGAACAAAAGGTCTGGTAGGGTCGGTTGTGGCCCAAAATAATGCCCGTTCCCATTCGGGTTTGTCTTGATTTTTTACCTTTATCACTTTATGACAAAAGCTGTGACACGCATAAAAAATGTTGTCAAAGATGCCAAGCGCCCACGCTCTAATTGAGAATGCTTATTAATTATTGACTAGCTGCTCCCGAATATTCCAAAAATTATTTTTGGAAAGCGTTCCACGTGTAAGCCTTCATTAAAGCCTCACCTTTCATTAAAAGTGGCTCTGCTCGCGATAGCTAATAAATATTTCAGCTCTCAATACAAAATTATGTTTGAAGAGGTTGTTTTAGCACTCATCTAATATATAAATGAATTTATTCATCAGACTACGGTTGTATGCGTCATATATATGTATGTATGTATATTTTTATTGATTCTTGATGCAAAGATGTGGTAAAACATATTTATATTTATCTATATTTAGTATATCTTTATTATATCTTTTTATTTATATATATGCCCTGCGCTCCTTAACTTTAATATTAATAATGAAAATATACATAAATATATTCATAAAATTAAAATAAAGCCAACATTTGTTGAACTTAATTCATTTTGGCACAGGTAAGTCAAAAATATAAAACGAATATCACGTATTCTATATATATATATTAGTCGGTCTAAATATTTCTATGGCTACAAATTGTATCGTAAAATTAATTAAATCCACTGTTGGCTGTTTTTGTCTAGCAGATTTCATATGCCTTTGGCGGGCCCATTAAAAATTTTATTACAGCGGCTATAAAGTTGAATTTTGTTTTACGTTCTCGGTGCAAAGATCAGCCATTTGGCTTCATTGTTTCAATTTATTATTAACTTTTATGCCATGGACGGAATCGGAACTTTATTTACCAATAAATGTGCTTGCTGTCCTTCTGGTTGCTGCTGTCAGCTTCAGGAGCAGAGACATTTTTATTGCATTTTAAGCCAATATACGTTAACGCCTCGATTGTTGCCATTTTCGACAGATTGTTCAAGTCGAAGGTCATTAAAATGTCTACTCGTTTACTTGTTTATAGAGTTTTCGCATCTGCCTTATGTTATACAAATTTTTGATGCTCTGCTAATTGGATCAAACAGCAGTCAACCAGGCTTCCTACCTCACATCAAGTGAATAGCTACTAAAACGGATGCCGTCAGAGTTTTTGTTTTTTGTTCGGGTTGCGTTTAAACTACAAGTTGATATTTGGCAAGCAGCAGAGTAGAAAGCATGCTTCAGTTGACTTACTTTACTTTTATTAGCAGCAGTGTTTATGTGTGTTTGTGCTGCTGTTGTTGTTGTTGTTGTTGCTCTTGCCAGAGAATGCTTGACATTTTATTACGAGAAAGGGAATGCAAGCTACTCACATGTAGCATGCTACGATTTTGTCATCCCCAGCCCGGGGGCGCCGAAATAAAAATGAGCTAGCGGACTGTAAACGCAACCCCAAAGCACAGAACAAGAAACTACACAGAAGCGAGTAGCGAGAGAACATTGCAAAAAATTACTAGCATAATAACGCAAATATTTTACGATACACAGAAACACATTCATAAACATATACACACACACACACCCACACACACATCCACACACACACCCAGAGAAGCAACGACAAGCCAAAAACTTAACTAGCCGCGGGCCCAAGCACAGAAACAACGTAAATAAAATTTCATTTTATTTTGTGCTTTATATTGTAGCATACTTTTGGGTAGCATACGCATTGCTTGCATTGAGGTTAATTTCTGGGTGGCATATTTTCGTAATGCCGAATGAAGGGGAAGGGGAAGGGGTGGGGAGTGGCGGCGTCGAATTTGGCCAACTGATTGTGTATGCCGGGGGCGCAGACGCAATCAGCTGTGTGGCTTGGGGCCGTTGAAGCTTCATTTAAAAAGCAAATAAAATTAAAATACGCGCATATTTTTTCAACAGATCAAACAGTCGAATTATGTGCAAATATATGGGATAAAGCACAGTCGAGCCCCAGCTGAGACGCCAATCGAAGCGAATTGTGCCCACAATCGACAGATTTTATGGGCGTGTGTGTGCGTGTGGTGTGTTGGTAAATTAAAAGCAAATAGCAGGCATACATATATATATACATATATAAATATATATACATATACATGTAAAAAAAAACAAACAAAAAAAATCAATTAAAATCAAATAAAGCTTTATACAAATATGCAACTGATTTTAAATTTATGTTTATACTCTGAACTGTGCCCCGATCGTGCCACCTACGACTCATTAAAGCACACAACTTATTGAAAGACCAGCAATTGGCAGCTGGCATTGGAACCAGGACAGTTATTCAATATGACGTCAACTCCTCGTCTCGCTGGTCGCATCTACATCCGGTCCGCCGACCTGACCCTAGCCAACCATTGTCAAGTGCCTTGCGTTGAGTGGAGCTATGTGAGAAGCGTTCGCACTGGCAAACAGTTCGCGAAGCAAAAGCGCATAATTAATAAAAAATAATACAAAAAATGGAGTTCATTTTCATCTGTCGCTCGATTGTAATGTGAAAAGGGCTCGTATTCACGTCGGCAAATTATGCGGTTTGAATGTTCTCAATTTTATTATTAAATTGACCTGGTGAAAGAGCATGGGAAATCGCATGGGCGTAAGTGTCAACTTAAGAGCCAAACAACTTGAACTGAAATCCAATATGTCTGTAAAAAAAATAAAAATAAAAATAAAAAAAAATAGCTCCAACTATAGGGCATAATTTAAAATGATTTGCTTCACATAAGCAAATACAATCCAAGTTATTGTTATACATCTTTATTGCTAGCAAGTATCGTATACAAATCTAGCCTGAGGCGTATTCGACTACAACTGGAAATGTTGTTTATCTTAAAGCCACGAAATAGTACAAATTGTTATCTCTAAATTGTCGTTTACATTCTCTTTTGGCCTTTGTCTTCGGTTAGCAGAATGGCTTAAAATGTTAACATTTTTGGCCGCAGCGCGACTAAAAATTAAAATTAAAAATTATTACACTCAACTCAAGTACAAAGTTTTTTATTTTTTGTACATTTTTGAGATCTCTTTTTATTTATTTTTTCTGTGTTGGTTCTTTGTTTGCTGGCCCCTTTCAAATAACGTAGACAAGGTATTGCAATGGCCCATCGTCGTTAAACAAAAGGGCAAAGGCAACCCTTGAGCAAATAATACTTAAACCCTCATTAAAGTAACTGAAAAAGCGGAAGAAGTGTCACCCTTGCTCAGTTAATATAAACAAAGCACAACAAATACAAAATACAAGCACACCAGCAAGTCAAGCAAATTTGGCCAATTTGTTTTTTTTGCTACCCCTCATGCCCCGAATGGCATTCACCTCCTCCACTCGCTTGTGCCAAACTTTGGGCAAGTAATTAAGTTTTGTTTGAAATTTTTCTTATGCCTTTTGTGCCGGACCGGACACTACTTGGTGGGTTTTTAACATTTCCGCCATGAACATTTCTGCCGGAATGCTTGTAAATTATTTGCACCAAATGTGTTGGCTCAGCACAAACAAAGGATGTTAATAGTTGGGTCCCCCGATATCCCTCGACGTGCTCGCCGTAATGAGCTCAGCTCTTTAACGCATTAGCTGCACCCGGGACCACAGAAATGCGCTTAACTTACAAAGCAGCCAACAATATTCCACACACACACGCACACACACACACACACACACACTGAGAGTGAGTCACGAAAATGAAACAAAATTTCCCAAGTCAATGGATACATTTTCCACGTTCGTGCCACTGTCATTGTCCATGCCGATGGACGTCATTAATAATTCGAATATTGCGCTGTGCCCCATCTATATATGTATTCACATGTAGATATGTCCGTATCTATCTATATGTATGGGGTCTTTAAATAAATAAATTTCGGCTTTTGCACGCTTTCTTCCCGAATCAGAGTGTTTGTGTGTGTGTGCTTACTTTTGTCATCATGTATTTAATTACTCAGACAGTTTTCATTAAATGCCGAACAGTTTTTCATGTTTGGCTTCTGCTGGTTGCCATCAGCTCGTTCTTGCCAACCATATAGCCAGCGAAATATCTTACAATTATATTTGCATCTGAGCTCAAAGTGTTTGCAAATGGAAAAAACGCAGCCAGGCCAAATATAACAATAACACTCAAATTGAGCAAGCTGAAACATCAGATACCCCTTACAAATATATTAATTAAATGGTTTCATTGTTGAGTTTGTTGATTGCACTTTGTAATTGCTTTTTAACTTGAGAGCTTAGACGAGGTAAGTCTTCATAAGTCTTCATACTCATTATTTATTTTACAATTTGTCATGTATACATATCTATACGATATGGTACTGATTTGAAGTACTTCAGGGTTTTCAATTTAACTTTTCCTGCAAT